>LLKO01000008.1:0-397536 GCA_001513895.1 Graphilbum fragrans
TCAGCCCGCTCGACCGTGACATGCACGTTACAGGAAAGACCTTACTTAAGAGTACTTTCTTAACGGCATCAAATGTCCCCTAATTCACCGGGATGCCCTGCCATTCACTCTAAGGTATATGGTAAAAGCTAAGAAACAGCAAGGAAGCGTATTCTGAGCCGAGTTTAGGGAGGTATCCTTCTGGACGACACGCTCTTCCGGTGTGAAGACCAGCAAGCGACTCTTTAGAGTTGATTCGTCTATCATAGTCGCGTCCATGCTAGGCAGTGACGGTGTAGTGAAGAAAGAATGGTCTAGGAATCGGTGTACTTGACCATAGTAGACCAAATGATGTCAAACTTTAATAAGATATGAGGTTACTGAAAACGGTCGAAAAGGTAAGAAAGAAATGAGCGAAAACAACAAAAAAGATGATCGTATAAAGCAAAATATAACTCGTTGAAAAGCGCGGGCGAGTAGGAGTGCGCCTGTGTGATCTTTATATTTATTTATTTCATTGTAATTGCTACAGAATCGAACTTTTGTTATCGTCATGAAAATAAACCAGACGGTCGTTTTGGTCTCTGGGTGCTGAATTCACTTCAAGCACACTGGAAAAGTAGGGCGGTGCACGAGTAGTAGATATCTGCTTGCTTACTCGTAGACAGTCACACACAACGGAGTTCTGGTTCGAGCACACCGTTTCTCCCGCAATAAAAGCCCCCCGAAACAAGCAGCATGCAGACGCCAAGCTTGGAACAGACAAAGCTTGGAACAGACAAAACAAAAACACATGCCAAAAAGCACGACCCCTTTGAACCAAACCAAACGCTGGAAAAGATAACAACCATCACGTACAGAAAATGGCCTCTTCCACTGACACACCCAGCGACGTGTCCAACGAGAAACAACCCTCCCCGACTCCTGCTCCTGTTCGGCCTGTGGCCGTCCCGTACGCTCACCCGCCGCTAATAAAGCCTACCGGTCTCATTCCAAAGGCCGGCGAAGCGATTGTCGTACCCCACCTCCCCAATTCTAAGACTTTCTTCTATATCGGAAGCAGCGTGCTCTATACGTCAACCGACCGACCGGGTCTGGTGTGCAAAGTGGCCATTCCGTTGGAAGGCCCGTTGAAATACATAGCCCTTGAGCGCCGCATTTGCGAGCGCCAAGCTGCCGAAACTAGTGCCGGCGGAGATCATTGACGTAGTACCGCATCCGAATGCATCACGTACGGTACGGCTGCCTGCGGCTCTTAGACGACCAAGGCAACGGGGCCGCGGTTGTAGGCCATACGCGATGTCTGCAGTGGTGCGAGGAGGTGGCACGCGTGCTAGGAGCCGTGCACGAGCAGGGGATTCGCTACGCTGAATGTCTTGGTGGCGGGTGAGGACGACTTCGACGAGTCGATGATGGAGTCGATGATGGAGATTCAACTGTGTGACTTTGGCAGGTCGGCCATCGACAACGAAAAGGCAAAAATTTGGGCAGCGGCCGGATACGCCACCCTGACAAACCCAAGAGCGATTTCCCAACCGTTCGAAATTCACACCCTCGGATCGTCATACTGTAAATTCTCATGGTGCACTAGGTACACTACGGCCTGTCGATGGAAGAGAAGGCCTGTTCGGTGACATAATGCGTCTCCTTGGATGCATTTTTTGGTTGTGCTCATGGCCACCTTGACCAAGCAGCGGCAGCTCAAGCCCCTCTACCCTTTACTCTCAATAGAGCATCATCCAATCATAGAGTGTTGCACGGTCGAGTCACCCAACACAGGGTCGTAGGCAGCAGTGGGATTTTCATACGATTTCCCCAGGGCAATGTGCACATTCAATTTCTGTGTGCCCTAAGAAGGAAGGCGGATAGTGTTGCTTGCATGTTTTTGGTTTGCCCAGCCATAATACACCTCTTACATTGCTTAGGATTTGAGCCTTCGTTTTATGCTGCTGGCCTTTTCGACAAAAGGCGGACTTTTTAGGCAGTGTTTTTACTGTGCATTCGTGGAGATTATGTTTGAATAGTACACAGTCCTTAGTTAAAGTATACAATTTATCGCCACCGCCGTTAGTAGCTAAACGTTTGACTGTTGATGTTGCTAAATTCAGGGGAAATTACGGTGGACGGTGCTACACGTGACTATATACACGTGACTGTCGAGTCTCCATACATGGGAGCTGTGGTAACGGCACCACAATCGTAGCTTGCATCACCAACCATTGAAGCGGGCGTGCCTGGCGCATATCAGTATCTATGTCAATCCTAGCCGCAGCGCCGTTTTTGTTGCCTATTGGCTGTTTTTCCACGCCTGATTGCCATACGCTGTTTTAGACCGTGGCGATGTCCGAGCCACGCTCGCAAGACGAGGCTGAGCAGTCGATTTCAGCTCCCGATATCGAAATGACGGAATCGGTGGACGATGCAGCTTCGACGGTGGCAGACGGGCCTGTTAACGGCACACCGGCTGTTGCGGAGAGCACCAACGGTGCGGAAGAGTTTGAAGAGCCGAGCAAAGAGACCGCCGAGGAGCCAGCCACGCGGACGAGCTTTGTTCGGTATCTCAGCAGTCCGATTGTGACTCTCGTGGTCGACGACGACGGTTCGACCACGAGGCTTTCGGCGCATCAGTCACTACTTGTGCAGAGCCCCTACTTCCGGCAAAGATGTGCTAGTTTCGGGGACGATGGGGTATGTTGCCACGGCCCACGGCCAACGGCCAACGGCAAGCTGGCCATATTTCAAACAAGACGCTAACACGCACTCTCGCTCCAGGACCGGTCCATTGCCCTCTCGGGCCACAGCCTCAACGCCATCGGCTGCTTCCTCGAGTACCTCTACACCAGCGACTACTACCCGCGCAAGCTCGCCGGCCACGCCCACAAGCTCGAGCGCGACGCCACCGAGCCCGAAGTCGACGAAACCGGCGACCAGCTGCTCAAGCACGCCCGCATCTACACCCTCGCCGGCACGTTCGAGCTGCCCGCGCTGCAGGCGCTGGCCTTGTCCAAGATCCACTGCGTCAACAGCACGGCTAAGGGCGAGATCGCGTATGCGCGCTACGTCTACGCCCACACGACGCCCAACGACGCCGTGGTGCGCACACCTGTTGCCAAATTCTGGGCCATGCGCTCGCACACGCTGCGGTCCGAGGCCGAGGCCGAGTTCCAGGCGCTGTGTCTCGAGTTCCCGCAGTTCAGCTACGATATTTTGAGTGAGTGGTGTCTTTTGAATAATTCAGCTTGTTTTGGGGGTTCTGGCTTTTTTTGCTTTTTTTGCTCTTGGGGGGGCGTCGCTCTGCTTTTCGACTTCTCCTTTCTCCTTCCACAAACTCTTAACATCCCAGCTCGCATCCTCGACGAGAAGCTCAAGCGGGACGCCAAAGCAATTGCGCCGCCCGGGAGCGCCCGCAAGCGGATACGCAGCTCTACCGGCGTCGAGTAGGGGTTGGTGTTGTTTGGCCCATTGCCTTGTGTCTGGCTGAGATGCCAGCGAGCTTGGGCGGCTTGCCTTACGACTTACCTCAGCTGTGGGTGTAATATGAGCTCGGAACCGACTTCTGGGAAGAGGGAGGTTGTGAGTAGGGGCATCTCAAAATGGTGACCAGGTGTTGCCTTTTGTGGTATGTCATGTACGATATGGTATCTCGTGTAATCTAGATCGGCGTTGTGTGTCCTTTTGGTCTTGCGCCTGCCTTGCTGTGTTCGAGCGATGGGTGTCTTTTGTAGACTGGATGTGGTATTATAGGCTATCTGGGTGTGCTACAATCACAGAGTTGTTACGATGAGCTGGTCGTATTTGGAAGGAAGTTTAGCTTCTGAAAAGTTTGTGGTTTTGTAAAATTTGGGTCATTTCACTTTTTTATTTATTCTTTATCTCTTTTTCTCATTTTTTCATTTTCTTTCTTAATCGTTATATTTATTTCTGTTTTTATTACACATTAGAGCAATAGATGCAACGAGAGGGCACAAACATGTATTTTCGCTGCAGTATTCGTTCTCCTCCTACAAACCACCAACAACGGCAATTCAGATGGTAGCTGCCATGAAAGACACAATGCCCACGAACACCTGGAACAAAGACGCATCTGGTTGTTCTGCTGCGTACTGCGTACGGATACAGCCTCACCGCAGGATAACCGGACCGTACACGCACAATGGCGACAATGGTAGGTTTTGTGAGTTGGGCATAGGCTGGCTGGATAATACCGATCCTGGCTTGGCTATATACCCGTAAAGGGCCAAGGCCCGATCGTTCCTTCAGCCTCACGTCGCGACGAAAAATCTTGCGTTGGGGAGCGGGAAACAAGCCTTTACCCCTTTCCTGTGTCTGCGAGGATATACGAATATAGAATACATGCGGATATGGAGGAGTTACGGAGTAACTGCGAGTACGATCCATACGACACAGTACAGAGTACGAGAAAAGGAGTGCGTGCCATCCGGCGCCAAGTACAGCCGCTGGGCGGTGGCATGCTGTTTGCGGAGTCTGAGAACGGCTGATCGATGTGCGGCAGAGCCATAGTGCCGCATTCTTACTGAGAAGTAATCTGGTCGTGTACAAGTACATACTCGTAGAACCCGTAGTACTCGTAGTGCTCGTAGCACTCCATCGTATATCCCGTAAAGTCAGCAGCTACTAACACGAAACGGGAGGCAACGGATGGCGAGCCTCTTGTTTGCTGTTTGGCTGTACCACTTCTCGTACACTACAACTGGCCGGAGACAAGGGTACGTGGCCTGGATGTGCATTAGCGCCAGCGAAGAGCGCATAAAGGGGTGCCGCAAAACGCGCTTCTGCAGGAACCCACCGTGTTTCTGGCTAGTGCAAGGGACGCAGAGCTTTGTTCCCGTGTGAGGTGTTTCTGGTAGTGTCCAGTGGTTCTGGTTTCTGGTTCTTGTTGTATTCTGGCGCCTCACATGGCCTATGACGACGAGGACCGGCGCTGGGGGGTGGCAGTGCTCCCGAACCGCCCAAGAAGCGGTCGGGAAGAAAAAGGGGCCAGGGCTGGACAGGGAAGGCGGTTCTTTTTATTCTACTCCGTCGATACACTTATGTCAAGTGTGTGCCTAAAACGCACGCCCAAAATAAGGATGAAAAGGAAAAACCGAAATATGTGCGAGGACCGCAAAGACGCTGTCCTCGGCCAGGAGCGAGAATCGAGAAACATGTATGAGTCCAGAGCACGAGTATTGGTGTGCACTCGTGCGAGTACTGTCCGGAGCACACCTTTTTCTCTTTTCTTTTCTTTTCTGCACAAGCCTCTGGTGGTGGCGAGACACGCACCACATCGAAACAAGCAAAAAAGTCGCTGAGAGGACACCCATGGCGGCTGGGGGTTGGCTGACTGGCCGATTCCCGCCCACTTTGCCTCTTGGCCCGGATGTGCGACCTTTTTGTTGGTCCATGTGACATCAGACCTGCTGTGACTGTGCCGGATTGACCATACCGTGTTGGCGACGCCATTCCGTAGGCGGCAACGATTGCTAATGTGTGGTGATCGCTGGGGTTGTGGTAGGGGTAGAGGAAGTCGTATGGATACGAGCTACACTACACTGCACACGTACACGACACTACGAGTAAGTACGACGTACGGACAACTACGATGCATACGAGTAGTGTACTCGTAGTGGTACTCCGTACAACACAACGCGAACCCTGCACGGCCCTACGATGTACAGGCAGATGTGCAAAGTAGACAAAAGGCAGCAGCCGGACAGAGGGCGGAGAAGCCAGTGATCGTTAGCGAGGGGTTGTCCCCTCTCGGAGAGTTGTACGAGTGAGTACGAGGACTATTTGCAGTATATGCTATTCGCAGTTTGTGTGCCTTACAATTCTCGGGTAGGCTCGTTCTGCCTGAATAGAGGGTCTGTTGCCAAACATCCAGGGATGGGCATCGTGGTGCAAGAACTCGCAAAGAGCAGTGCGACTACGGAGTACCTGTAAATGCCTTTGTGCCCCTATTTGGGAGGCTAGGAGGCCAGGCGGCCAGGAGACCAGGAGGCCACGCACCCGATGCTTCTGGAGTCAGTCCCACAGACGAGACGATGAGACTGAGCACCGGCTCTCTGCGGTTGCCGACGTGTTGTGCCTCCACTGGAGCCGGGGCCAGCAATCGTTGCTCATACGACGTACATACACACAAACAGCCTCACACCTGCAGAAGGCATCCTCAAACAACACATGTACCTCCACGGCGTACGACTGCTCTGCCCTGCACATGAGTCCGACTGCGTGCAGCCGTTCTGCATAGGCACCAAAAATAGGACACTCCGAGGACTTGTACAGCTGCTCAGCTGGGCACGCAAATGCATAGGTCGTACTATCCGCGGCACAAAAGGCTATTCTAGCTAGCGGTCGGCGTATGAAACAACGGCAGAGTACATGCCATCGCCGCAGTCTGTATGTACGGAGTAGTGTACGGCCTGTTACGAGTAAGCCCTGAAAAATACAGCAACGCTGTTCCTGACGTGACCACATTTTTGGAGGCCGGCGACGGCCATCTATCGACACTAGTGCAGGGGTATGCGCACCCATCCTGAGCGCTAGTCCCAAGCCAGGGCTAGCCTGCTGTAAGTCAGGGGTTGGAGGAGAGCGTGGCGCCTTAGCCTGTGTACTTGCACCGAGAATGCACGCTACGGAGTACCTGTGGTGCAGGTCGGTACCTGAAGTAGCGTACAGGTACCCAATCCACGCCCCATTCTCGTTCTCGTGCATCGCGCGATACATTTGCTCCGTGCAAAATGGCTTTACACGTACGCACACGCACACGCCCGGAGCTGCATGCCAGCCGGTGCCATGACGTGTGAGGGCGCTCTCAGAGCCGTCTTCCATTCTTCAGGATGCTGCTCGACCGCTGTGGTGTGCCACGAGCCCCTTTTATCCAGACGGACGACGTCCAGCGTGCGCGTCAGGCCGTTGAACAGAGCCGTAGTCGTACTCGTATATAGAGGGTTGCGGAGCAGTCACGGAGTACAACGTGCAGTATGTACACTACACTACGAGTGCTCGTACACTACACTACAATCCTGTTCACAGCACACTACTTCTCGTCCGCACCCCTGCTCGCATCGTCCAATGGGGTGTGCTGGTGGCACGCTGACTCTCTTCGCCCGACATTCGCCAACCAGAGCGTCCGACAACAGAGGAAGCTCGTACGTCGTGCTCGTAGGCCATAGGCCACCGGCCAGAAGCCACCATACGAGTCGTTGTATTCTGCGGCTTGGCTCCGCTGGCTGCTGGCCGGCTTTGGCTGCTCATTTGCCCATGGCGCACCGTCTGCCTTCCTTCTAGACCATCTGACAGCCCTCCCGGACGCAACGAACCTGGACGGCGAGAGTTGGTTGGCCAGCGGCTGACACGGGGGGCTGGTGGCGACGGCGATGGCTGCACGGTGGGATTTTAGCTCTGTTGGTGGCTATGTGCTGGCGCTTCGTCCTGGCTGTTTGGCACAACTACACTACGACGTACAGTTTGCTCCGTACCCTACGCGTCGTGAAAAGCGGTTTTGACAGCGCGGGCACAGCCACTCTACGAGAACTTGAAGTACTGTACTCCGTCAAAGCCCATTCCCACACTCGTGCTCCGTCGAACTCGTACCGTTCTCCAGCTCCTGTCTCCGATTCTCTGCAGTGGGCGAACGCGGACTCGCTAGACAACTCCCTAAAAACAGACCCGAGATGCCCGAAAACAGACAACTCGTAGTTACACTTCCCATGCCCAAGATACCGCTCTTTGGCAGGTGCGACGCCTGTGGACCCGTCTCCTGGAGGAGCCGCCCTTCCAACCGGTCCACTTCTCCGTCTTTTCCCTTTTCTTCTGTTCCCTGTTCCTCCTCTGCACACGCCCAAGGCCACGCCCCCACCCCAAAAAAAAGGTGCGTCCTATCCCTCCCTCTGTTCCCTTTTTTTTCTGGCTCTCCGCCGTCGCCCCCCCCTTCCGGCCGCGCCCCCTTTGCCTGTTGGTGCCCTGTTCCCTTCCCTCTTTTTTTCCCCTTCCCGTTTTATCTGTCGTGATCGCTCCCTTTCTCCTCCTCCTCTCCTCTCTTTTTCGCTATCCTCTTCTCCCCTCTTCGCCAGAATTCACATCCTCGTTTTTGCCTTTCCTTTCTTCACCGCCATTCTTTCTCTTTTGTTTGTTCTTCTTCATTCATTTATTTTCTCACCATAGTCACTCTCTTTTTTTACATGTAACTTCAACCAGTTCCGGCCAGTTTCGACTTTGTGCCTCTATCGCTCATTATCTGCTCTCCGTTCACTCTTTCCGGGGGCCTCGCATTTAGCACCGCAAATTACACACTCGATACCACCGACTCGTCATCCGAGAAGAGTCATACCACGTTCTTTCGACACTCTCACACAAATACTCACACACACACGCCCTCACCATTTGGTGTTGCCACTCTTTCAGACCTTCAGACTTTCAGAAATACCTGTATTGCCGTCCTGGCCGAACACCCTTTTTTTGATCTTCTCGGGTCACAAGTGCCCTTTTCCCTCTGTCTTCCGACCGGGAACACGCTCTTTATCAACATCGCAAGACCACCAAGACCACCAAAAGACCAACATTCGTTTCATCCCTCCACGGGTCCAAATACAACGCGTCCGCTACAGCCGGCTCGCACCACTCGTTTGCACCCCCAAAACGCGCCCACTCTTCACACCAACCGACTGGCCACGCGCCATGGCGACTGAGATCAAGATGGAAATGCCGGCCCATCCCGGGCCGGTGATGATGATGCCGCTGTCGATGACAGCACCGCCGCCGGAGCTGCACACGCCGCTGAGCGTGGCCACACCGGGCCATGCCGACAGCATGACGATGCCGCTGCCGACGCCCAACTCGGCGATGACGAACAAGAGCTCGAACGCGGGCTTGACGCCGTCGCCACCCAACTCAGCGGGTGGCGGGTCGGCATCGAAGCGGCCGGCACGCAAGAGCACGCTGACACAGCAACAGAAGAACCAGAAGCGACAGCGGGCGACGCAGGATCAGCTGTCCACGCTGGAGGTGGAATTCAACAAGAACCCGACGCCAAACGCAGAGACGCGGGTGTTGATTGCGGATCAGATCAACATGACCGAAAGGTCGGTGCAGATCTGGTTCCAGAATCGGTGAGTGAGAAGGCGCGGTTCCAGGCGAGGGCGTGGACGTGGAGTGATCAGGAAGACAAGACCAAGACACAAGACAAATCCTAACGGCCTAGACGCGCCAAAATCAAGCTGCTAGCCAAGAAGAGCCTCGAGACCGGCGAAGATATCGACATGATCCCCGAGTCGATGCGGGCGTATCTGGTGATGCAAGCCGCCGAGAGCGGCAAAACCCTCGGAGGCGCGTTCTACGGCCGCACCGGGCTGCTGGGCTACAACCCGGCGATGCTCCTCGGCGGCGAGCAGGCCAACCAGGGGAAAGTTTGTAAGTGGCCTTGCCGGAGAAGCTGTTTCCGTATGTGGTGCGTGTTGCTAACCGTCAGTAATCCACCACCTTACCTGCCGGTCGCTGAGCATCGGCAAATGGATGCGGGTGGGCCAGAACACGATGGACCTGATCGTCTTCTACTCGCCCGACAAGTGCACCATGACGTACTATATCAACAACGAGAACGCCGGCTACAAGATCGAGTACCCGTTTTCGTACATCAAGAACATCTACCTGGAGAGCGACGACGACCCCAACAAGATGGGCGGCATCGTCATCGAGCTGAACCAGCCGCCCAACTTCTTCATGGACTCCTCGCCCAACACCAGCGGCTTCTTCATGTGCGGCGACTTTACCGAGAACCAGCAGGCCTCCCACTGCCTCGTCCACCACCTGGGCGGCAACCCCAAGGTGCTGAGCGGCCAGATGGCCAAGCTGATTTCGCTCGAGGCCTTTATGACGCGCCACACGCACCACAACCCGCACAACCCGCACAACCCGCACAACTCGCACAATGCGGCTGTTGCTGCTGCCGTGGCCGCGGCGTCGAACACCGGCCCGCCTCCTCCGATGGTGGCTCCCATTCCGCTCGATGCCGGCCACAGCCTGTCGATGTCGGCGCCGGTGTCTCCGACGGGCCGTCCGTCGTCGCAGCCCAACTTTCTGCAGCCGCACGTGGGCCTGTTCCAGGAAACGCAATGGGGCATCGGCAACATCCCGCCCGGCATGCGCTCCGGCCCCGGCCACAAGCGCCAGCGCAGCCGGTCGGTGCCGATGGCCGTGGACTTCTCGATGCTGCAGACGCCCATGCCCTCGTTCTACATCCAGCACCCGGGCGAGACGCAGCCGCAGCCGCACAGCCCCAACATCTACGCGCCGGTGCCGCAGAACGTCGCCGGTCCCGGCGGCCTGCGCATCGACACCCAGGCCGGCTTTGGCCTGGACATGCGGCAGTATCCCATGTCGGCCACGACGGCCCCGTCGCCCTCGGACTACGGCGCGAGCCCCAACTTCTTTGCCTCGCAGGCCCCCGACAACGCGGCTCTGCCGGCCTCGAGCTACAACACGCCCTACAGCACGGCGTTCCTGTCGCCGATGATGGGTGTCGGGGGGGTCGGGGTGGGCGTGCCGCCGCCGTCGGTATCGCCGCTGTCCTTTGGCGGGCGCCCCGGCGACCCGGCCATTGTCGACCACTCGCCGCCGCTGGCCATGCTGGGCCGCAGCGCCTCGGCGGACATTTACCCGCTGCACGGCGGCCCCGGCGGCCACGGGGGTCCCGGGGGGCACACGCCCGGCGGCCTCGGCGGCGACACGTCGGCCATTTCCGACGACGGCGTCAGCCTCAACGAGATGTACTCGAAGCACACGATCAATCTGCCGATGCACCCGCACTCGCCCGCTGCGTTTGGCGATCCCCACGCGCCCGGCGGCGAGCTCGACATGAGCCAGCTGGTGCAGTTTGACATGGACCCGGCCAGCCTGTCCCCGGAAAGCCTGCCGCCGCACGCGTAGGGGCCGAGGCGCGAGGAAGGGGAAAACGCACAGGGCGGGCGAGGGGCGGGCGATCGCCGAGATTGCCTGCCGGGCCCCCAAAAGTACTGTTTCTGGTCAGATTGTTTTGCGCGGCACGGTGTGCACGAGATATACCCGCGGGCTTGTTTGGCGTTTGTCGTTTGTCGTTTGTCGTTTGTCGTTTGCGTTGTTTGTCGTTTGTTGTTTGCTGTTCGATGGTGTTCGATATCCAGTGGTTTCCTTTCCCTTTTCCCTCCCCTTCTTCTCTATCCATTACCCCCCTCTGGGCCCCGTGCCCTCGACAGTCCTTTGCTTGTATACAAGTCAAGCGTGTCATTTCTTTTGTCGGTCACGAAGTTTGCATGACGATAACCTACTTTCGGAGCTCGATCATGCATGTCCGGCACAGCGATCGTACATATTGTTTTGGTGTATTCTTGTTTTATCTGTGTTCTTGTTTCTGTCTCCATGTCACTTCACTTCCCTGCGTTGCATTCTGTCTGCTTCATGTCAAGCGTGCGGGCAGACGTTTTAGGGTACCGAGCCAGACAGCTTAATTGTGCGGTGGCGGCGGCTGAAACACGGCGCCGCCATCCAACCTGCGGTCAGGCCTGTTTTCCTAGTTTTTGTTGTTGCGTTTTCAGCTTTCATTGCTCTTTGGACAGCACCTGACGTGGAAGCCCGGGCGGCTTGGATCTTTGTTTAATTATAGGAGGGGGATGCCGGGTCGGCGAACAAAAAGAAAGAGCAAGAGGAGGAAGCCGAGGCGGACGAAGAAGGGGAGGATGAGCTAATCATATCAAGGAGTTTTCTTGTTTCCTTTTGTTTCTTTTTGCCTATTTTCTTGTCTTCTACTGTGTCTACAGCCGCTGGCGTCGACGTCCTCCCAACGCGGCGCCAGACGGGGCTTACTTGGCCTTGCGATATTTTGTGTACTTTTTTGCTTTCTAATTCTGTTATTTTCTGATGAGGTAACGGCTGGGAACTAATACTGGAAAATATACTTTGATACCGCGGAATGGTGGTGATGCTGTGACGCAGTAGGCTGCCTCTATGATGTGTTCTAAAATAAGCATGGCCTCACGACGCGTGTGGCGGCGGATGTGCAGTGGCTGGCTTCGTTCTTATACGTCCGTTCGTGCAGCTGTCTTACCCAATGCCGTATGTCGTGGCGTGACCTTGTTGCGTGGTTCTGTGCCCTGAACGTGGCTGCGGCAGAGGGATGACGTAGGGCAAACCCGAAAAAGGGGGAGCAAAGTGACTTAAGGGGGAGAAGTGAGCGGAAGGTACGGCAGTGTGTATGTACGAGTACGAGTACGACTATGGAGAATGGAGGACTGGCATGCAGTTCATGTAGGGCGTTTCAGGCCCCGCGAGCGAGTTGGGGATGTGAATGATGATTGAGAAGTCCTGTAGATATTCGAGGGCACCGACGACTGCGACGTAGCGAACTCTTTTAACTCCTCGACTCCTTTTTGGGGTTCAATTTAAATTTCCTTCCCTCTCGTCGGGCAAAAGCTGAAAGTCTGGCGCAAGGCTAGCATGCCGTATTCGTATGTGCTTATCTGGCTCCGGGGCTGTGCAAAACAAGCTGGGCAGGCCCATATTGGCGCGCACACGAAGAATTCGTATAGCTGCCTCGGCCAGTTGACAACATGGAAAAGGGCCCCTTTGCCTCTGCGATCCTTTGCGCCAGATTCCAGCACTTAGCGCTGCACTGCGCCTTTTAGCCTTTTCGCTCTAAGGAGGGCTTGCGCGGCCTAGCCGTAAGTACGAAGGTCGCTGCTTCCCCTTGCGGTCGCTAGTTACATCACCAGTCGTAGGAATGGTTGGAGAAGGAAAGGGGACGAAAAGAACACTTTACATCGACACGCCGGCCATCCTCGTCGGCCATCCTCGTCGACCATTCTCGTCGCCATCCTTCACACCATCGGCTGCACACAGGCATCGCCGACCGCCCACACCACACACAAGCGAGGGCCCGCATTTTTGGCATTTGATACACGGAGCATCATTGGCGCGGCGCGCTGCTTCTGCGTTTTTCGGTTTTGTTCTGCGCTCTGGTCTTGGCTTCTTGGCTTCATCTTTGTTCTTGGCTTGGAATACTCGCACCCTTTTGCTTCGTTGCCTTGCTGGGATCCGGCTGTGTCTTCACTCTTACTCCTGTATCGTGCTTCGCGGCCTGTTTATTCGACAGACACCCCAGTTCCTTTCAGAGTGCGGAGTATTCTTCAACACTCATCTACTCGCCTCCCTCTATTAAACTACCACCACACCACTCTACACCACATCACATCACACCGGTGGCCTCATGGCTGGCCGCCGGGATGACGACGCTGCGGGCTTGGGCCGGTCCTCGGCCGACAGCCCGCGCGAACGGCCACACATTACGATCCCGCCGGCGGCTTCTGCGTCTTCCTCGGCGTCGCTCTCCTCGCCGCATCACCAACATGCATCGCCGCGGATCAGCACCAACCTATACACCATTGACTCACGGGTAGAGGCGCCCGGGCCAGGCCCAGAATCAGAACCATTGTCGGCACCGCTGCCCCCACGGCTGGCCATCGAGACGGATTTCCGGCGGATAGGCGGCGGAAGCGGAGAATATGGAGCGGAAGGGGCATCGGGGGCTTCGTCGGCCGTCGAAGCCGACAACAGCCTGTCGCCGACGCTGCTGCCGCCTCGGCGGCGGCACACAGAAACAGCAGAGGAAGCGTACCAGCGGCAGATGAAGCGGTACTCGCGGCGGAGCGGCGTCAGTTTTATCGATCCGTCGACCACGGCGCCCACAACGCCCACGACGACAACGCGGCCTGTTCTCTCGGATCTCCCGCTCGACGACACGCCCATTCCGTCCAAGACACCGGCGATTGTGTCGTCGACCGCGGCACGCGTCACCGAGGCCGGCGGCGAGACGCTGGCCAACTACCGCGACTGGCTGCACCGACAGCGCGAACGACAGCGGCGGTGGGCGCGCGGACCGTACGGAAGGGTCAAGGCGGCGACGGAGGAGGCATACCAGCGGTACATTGTGGAGGGCCTGCTGCGACAGCGGCCGCTGCCCCCGAGCGCAGACGGACGGCATATTGCGCTGGACCCCGGGCGCGTGCGCACATCGCCGCTGGTGGACGAGCGGTCGGGCAAGGCGTTCGTGTCGAATTTCATCCGGTCCAGCCGCTACACGGTGTACGACTTCTTCCCGAAGCAGTTTGTGTTCCAGTTCATGAAGTTGGCCAACTTCTACTTCCTGATCATCAGCATCCTGCAGATGATCCCGGGGCTCAGCACGACGGGCACGTACACGACCATCATCCCGCTGATGCTGTTTGTGTTTATCAGCATGGCCAAGGAGGGCTACGACGACTACCGGCGGTACCGGCTGGACCGGGTGGAAAACCGCAGTATTACGTGGGTGCTGGACCCGGGGCACACGGTGCGGCTGAAGAAGCGGCGGACGACGAGCCGCTGGGCGTGGCTGAAGCGGCGGGGCTGGAAGAAGGCGAAGGCGACGGTGAAGGCGGCGTCCGACAACGCAGGCGGGCTAGCCGCCGGAGCCTCTAGCGGCCTGCCCAGAGACAGCGAGGCGGGGATAACGGAGCTCGGGGACCTGAGCCCGCGGTCAGAGCGCTCGGACGAGTTTTCGGGATTCGGCGGCCGCGCGCTGGCGGAGCGAGACAGCGACGACAACCGCGAACGCATGCCGTGGTCGGCGATCGAGTGGCAGGACTTGCGGGTGGGCGACATTGTGCGGCTGCGGCGCGACGACAGCGTGCCGGCCGACATGGTGCTGCTGCAGGCCAGCGGGCCGAACGGCATTGCGTACATCGAGACGATGGCGCTGGACGGCGAGACGAACCTCAAGACAAAACAGGCGTGCGTGGCGCTGGCGGAGCAGTGCGACTCGCTGGCGGGCATGGCGGCGAGCGGGGCGGACATTGTGTCGGAGGACCCCAACATGGACCTCTACGACTTCGAGGGGCGGGCGATCGTGGACGACGGGCGCGGCGGGCGCAAAGCGATGCCGCTGACGCTCAAGGAGGTGGTGCTGCGGGGATCGGTGGTGCGCAACACGGCGGAGGTGCTGGGCCTCGTGGTCAACACGGGCGAGGAGTGCAAGATCCGGATGAACACGCACCGGCACAAGAGGGCCAAGGCGCCGGCGATGCAGGCGATTGCCAACCGGATTGTGGTGCTGCTGGTGATCTTTGTGGTGCTGCTGTCGGCGGGGTGCACGATTGGCAACGGGCTCTGGGTGGCGCACTATGCGAAGAAGGCGTGGTATCTGGCGGGCGACGAGCTGCCGCTGGGGCAGATTCTGTTTGCGTTTGTCATCATGTTCAACACGCTGATTCCGCTGTCGCTGTACGTCAGCCTGGAGATCATCAAGGTGGGCCAGCTGCTGCTGATGCACGACGTGGAGATGTACGACGCGGAGACGGACACGCCGATGGTGGCCAACACGTCGACGATCCTGGAGAACCTGGGGCAGGTCAGCTACATATTCTCGGACAAGACGGGCACGCTGACGGAGAACAAGATGCGCTTCCGCAAGACGAGCGTGGCGGGGACGGCGTGGCTGCACGACATGGATCTGGTGGCGGAGGAGAGGGAGAGGGAGGGGAGGGAAAAGGAGCGGAAAGAAAGGCAAGAAAAGGAGGGGAAAAAGGAGGGGAAAGAGAGGAGAGAAAAGGAGGGGAGCACGCGCATTTCCGTGCTGGTCAGCCCTCCGGGCGACCCGGCAGACAAGCACGCCGACGGCGACACGGGGACGCCGCGCCGGTCGACGTCCCTGTGGAAGTCGCCGGCGGGGGCGCGGCAGCCGCAGCTCAAGACGGAGGACCTGGTGCAGTACATCCAGGCGCGGCCGCACACGGCGTTCTCGCGCAAGGCGCGGCAGTTCCTGCTGTGCATGGCGCTGTGCCACACGTGTCTGCCGGAACGGACGGAGGACGGGTCGGTCGGGTTCCAGGCGGCGTCGCCGGACGAGCTGGCGCTGGTGCAGGCGGCACGCGACCTGGGGTATCTGCTGGTGGAGCGCGACGGGCAGGCGCTGCAGCTGCAGTTCCGGCAGCTGGACGGGGCGCTGGTGACGGAGACGTACCAGATCCTGGAGGTGGTGGAGTTCAGCAGCAAGCGCAAGCGCATGTCGATTGTGCTGCGGATGCCGGACGGGCGGGTGTGTCTGCTGTGCAAGGGCGCCGACAGCGTGATCCTGCCGCGGCTCAAGCTGCACCAGATGGCGCTGCAGAAGGCGTCGGCGGTGGAGCGGCGCGCCAGCAAGCGCAAGAGCGCCGAGCAGGAGCGGGCGATGCGGCGCATCAGCGCGACGCTGAGCGCGACGCCGCGGTCCAGCTTCAACCTGGGGCGCAGCGCGTCGATGCACAAGCTGCGCCACAGCGGCGTGCTGCCGCGGGCGAGCACGTCGAAGCGGTCGGCGGACCTGGCGGCGTTCCCGCGGCGGTCGGGCCTGTTCGAGGACGAGGAGGGGGGGGCGGCGCATCGTAAGTCACGTGACGGGCTTTCGGGCGCGGCAGCGGCGGCGGCGGCGGCGGCGGCGGCGGCGGCGGACGCGCTGTACGACGACCCGTACGGCGGCCTCGTGGACGAGGCGACGGCGACCAACGAGGGCGCGGTGTTCGACCGGTGCTTCCAGCACATTGACGACTTTGCGTCGGAGGGCCTGCGCACGCTGCTGTTCGCGTACCGGTACGTGGACGAGGACGACTACGGCAAGTGGAAAGCGCTGTTTGCGGAGGCGGCGACGAGCCTGGTGCGGCGGCAAGAGCGCATCGAGGCGGCGGCGGACCTGCTGGAGCAGGGGCTGGAGCTGGCGGGGGCGACGGCGATCGAGGACAAGCTGCAGGCGGGGGTGCCGGAGACGATCGACAAGCTGCGGCGGGCCAACATCAAGATCTGGATGCTGACGGGCGACAAGCGCGAGACGGCGATCAACATTGCGCACGCGGCGCGGATCTGCAAGCCGTTCAGCGAGGTGTACGTGCTGGACGCGGCGGCGGACGGCGCGCTGCTGCAGGAGCGGATCGCGGCGATCCTGGTGGACGTGGCGCGCGGGATGATGCCGCACTCGGTGGTGGTGATCGACGGGCACACGCTGGGGGTGGTGGAGGGCGACGAGGAGATGCGCATGCTGTTCTACGACCTGGCGGCGCGCATCGACTCGGTGATCTGCTGCCGGGCGGCGCCGGCGCAGAAAGCGGCGCTGGTGCAGTGCATCCGGCAGCGGGTGGCGTCGGCGGTCACGCTGGCGATCGGCGACGGGGCCAACGACATCGCCATGATCCAGGCGTCGCACGTGGGCGTGGGCATTTCGGGGCGCGAGGGCCTGCAGGCGGCGCGCGTGGCCGACTACGCGGTGGCGCAGTTCCGGTTCCTGCAGCGGCTGCTGCTGGTGCACGGGCGCTGGAACTACCTGCGCACGGGCAAGTACATCCTGGCGACGTTCTGGAAGGAGATGGTCTTCTACCTGGTGCAGGCGCTCTACCAGAAGCACAACGGCTACACGGGCACGTCGCTGTACGAGTCGACCAGCCTGACCGTCTTCAACACGCTCTTCACGTCGCTGCCCGTCATCCTGCTGGGCATCTTCGAGAAGGACCTACGCGCCGACACGCTGCTGGCCATGCCCGAGCTGTACGCCTTTGGCCAGCGCAACCTGGGCTTCAGCTTCCGCAAGTACGTCGCCTGGACGGCCATGGCCGTGGTCGAGGCCGTCGTCATCTTCTACGTGCTCTTTGGCATCTACTGGGCGGGGCTCTTTACCATCGACACCACGCTGTACGCCATGGGCAGCCTGGCCTTTACCGTTTGCGTGGTGTTTATCAACATCAAGATGCTGTGAGTTTGTGTGGTGTGTGGTGTGTTGTGTGCTGTGTGCTGCGTGCTGTGTGCTGGGTTCCCCTTTCTTGTACTGACCGCCAGCGTCCTCGAAATGCACACGCAGACCGTCGTCTCGGCCGTCGGCCTGCTGGTCTCGGTCGGCGGCTGGTTCGTCTGGAGCCTGTTCCTGTCCGGCATCTACGCCAACAAGTTCGGGCCCTACCTCGTCCACGCCTCGTTCCTGCGCAACTTTGGCCGCACGCTGCTCTGGTGGGCCACGGCGCTGCTGGCGCTGGGCGCCGTCGTCGTGCTCGAGCTGCTCGTCGCCGGCCTGCGCCGCGTCTTTTTGCCCACCGACCAGGACCTCATGCAGGAGATGGAGCACTACGAGGGCGTGCGCGCGGTGCTGAAGGAGCACGCCGCCGAGAACGGGGAGGGCATGGCCGGCGACGACGACGACGACGACGACGACGATAGCCGCGGCCACGACGGCCGCCACGATGACGACGAAGACCGACATGACGACCACCACCACCACGCCTGGAGTCGGCGGTCGATTGTGCTCAGCCCCGAGGCGCCGCCGACCCTCGCTGCGTCGGTCAACCGGGCCAGCGAAGACGCCGCCCGACGCAGCCGAGACGAGCGGGAGCCCGCATCCCCGGCGCTCAGCATGGCCGGCATGGCCGCGCTCAAGGGCAGGTTTGCGGCGCCGGCGCGGTCGCTGTCGCTGCCGATGACCAAGGCGGACAAGCCGTTCCGGCCGTAGCTGATGTTTATGTACCGGAGTATGGAATACCCTTTGATTTGTGGATGGATTTGTCCAAAAGTGGCCTATAGAATAGCTGCATATACATAGAATGGAGTATGGTTGATTCTGTGTCGGACACGCCGTAGCGAACCGTATGGTTCCGCAAAACCCGGCTGCGCTCGGACCCGATGCCGCCCGGACCTAAAACAGGGGAGATCGCATCAGGCGCCACGTTGGCCGCAGACTGTCGACGACGCGTGAGACGGCATCGACGCTCGCTGGATGGGCGGCATTCAGGACTACGAGCAGCGACACAATGCCCGCCCTTCGGTCCTGGTTTAGGCAGCACAGCCGCCCGCGGCTCAGGCAGTGGACAGAGCTCCGTACGTGGTCGTCTGGCAGCTGTTGGTCGACGCCCTCGCTAACCGCCCAGCCCATTGGCAGCAGTATGTACGAGTACGAGAACGGGTAGGAGCCCCGGCTCCTCGGCCTCTCGCTAATGCGCGCAGACACGGCAGCGAGTTGATTCGCACGGGATATCGGTGAGCCTGCCGTCTGTCTGTCTGTCTGTCTGTCTGTCTGTCGCGCCTCTCTGCTCTCGCCGCTGACCGCCAGCGAGGCGTCTGGATCGGTGTGGTCCTGTCTGCACAGCTGGACCTATCTGCACAACGAATGGGGTGTGTCTCGTCTGTCGGCCGTTGTGTTCGTGCCCCGCTGACCGCTAGTCAACATCCACTCCCACCTCGTCGGCTTTGTGCTCTTTGTCGGCTTTGTGGCCACGCTGCTCGGCCGCCGATGGCCGTCGCTGTCGCCGTCGCTGTCGCAGCCGCCTCCCCTCTGTCCGGCGTCCCTTTCGGCGCCTCTTTCGGCGTCCCTCTCGGCGTCTCTCTCGGCGCCCCTCTCGGCGCCCGTTTGTCCGGCGCCCCCCCCGGCGCCCCCCCCGGCATCTCTTTCTCCGGTCTCCCCCTCCGACACCATCGCCGCGGCGGCCTTCCTCGTCGGCGTCGCCGTCTGCTTCGCGCTGTCCGTGGCCTTCCACACCCTCATGAGCCACAGCCCCCGGGCCTACCGCGTCGGCATGGCCCTCGACATTGCCGGCATCCTCGTGCTCATGTGGTCGGCCACGGTGCCGCTGGTGTACTTTGGCCTGGCCTGCGGCGCCGCCAGCGTGCGCCGCGCGCTGTATGCGGCGAACACGGTGCTGGCCGTGGTGTGTGCGGTGGTGGCGGGGGGGGCTGAGCTGGAGGGGCCCGAACCTGGGGGGGAGAAGCCGACTGCGCCGGAGCCCCCAATGATGTCGTCGTCGTCCTCGGCTTCGACTGCGACTTCGACTGCGACTTCGACTCCCTCAACTTCGACTCCCTCAACTTCGACTCCCACAACTTCGACTCCCTCGCCCTCAACCCCCCCCGGAGACACCACCTCGTCCCCCCTCGCCTTCTTCCACGGCCCCCAACACGGCCACCGCCGCGCCGCGCTCTTCTGCGTCTTCGCCGCCGTGTCCTTTGGCGCCCCGCTGCTCTACGGCCTCGCCGTCGTCGGCGGCGACGTGCTGGTGCGCCGCGCCGCGCTGTGGCCGTGGACCGCGACGACGCTGGCGTGCAACACGGCGGCCGCGGTGGCGTACTCGACAAAGGTGTGTCTGCCTTGTGTCTGCCTTGTGTCTGCCTTTTTCTGTTTGTCTTTTTCTGTCCGCCTTGTTTCTGTCTGCCTTGTTTCTGCTTTGTTTCTGCTTCTGTTTCTGCTTCTGTGTCTGCTTCTCGTCTTCTTCTTTCTCCATCTCTTCTCTCCCTACTCACTCTTTCACTCCTAGTTCCCCGAAAAATACTTCCCCGGCCGCTTCGACATCTTCGGCGCCAGCCACCAGATCATGCACGTCATGGTCTTGGCCGCCGCCGTGGCCTACGTCGTCGGCATCGACCGTGCCCTGGCTGCGCGCTTCGAAGTGTGTGAGGCCAAGTGATAGAGGCGCAGCAGCACGATAGACGCAGATAGCGCACCACGATAGACGCACATGACATTCATGCTCTGGTCTCTAATGTCTACTCGCATCACTATAAACTACTGTAACCCTGCTGAACCTCTCTGACCTCTGGACGGCACGTCTCTGCAACCTACCGCTCTGAACTCTGACCTCCGAACGTCATGTTTCTGTAACCCTACCGAGCTCTGGCCTCGGAACGTCATGTTTCTGTAACCATAACTCTGACCTCTCAACGTCACGTCTCTGTAACCTACCGAACTCTGACCACCGCTCTCAGCACTACTCACCACTGTCTGAACTCGAATCGTGGTCGGACACTGCCCCTCCCCACGCTCCACCGATAGGAATCTGCGGACGATGGCCCCTGTTCAGCAGAACCCCCCCGCAGCCCTCGCTGTGGGCGACCGGCCCCCCCCGCACCGGCGGCACCACCGGCACCACCGGCGGCACCACCTAGTACCCCATGCTGCTGCCGACGTCGCGGGCCTCCTCGCGCAGAGCGTGCAGGCGCCCCGGAAAGACCTTGCCGACCCACTCGTAGTACTGGGCCCATTTCTGACTGGCGGCCAGGTCGGCGCTCGTGGTGCCGCCGCTGGCCAGCGACGCCTTGAGGCGGTCGGCCAGCAGCGCCGTGGTGCGTAGCACGCTGGTGTTGGCGTCCTGCTGCTTCTCGATCTCCTGCTTGACGGCCGTGTCCTTGAGCTTGGTGGACAGGATGGCGCGGTACTTGTCGGCGATGCTGTTGAGATGGCGCGCCGTCTCGTCGGGCGCAATAAACGCCAGCCGCGACAGCATCAGGTTGCACAGCGAGCGGATGTCGTGGTCGTCGCCGAGGCCGTCGATGATACGCTCGAAGAGCGTGATGATGTTGATGCGCGAGAAGGCCGTCTCCATGAGGGCATAGAGGGTTTCGTAGGCGCCCTGGATGTCAGAAATACCAGACAACAAAAACAACAAAAACAACAAAAACAACCAGCACACATCGCTCCAACACAACCAACACACATCAACGTACCTTGCGCACCTCCAGCCCGTCGTCCACCATGTGCTTGAACGGCCCCATCCACACCTCGTGGATCAGCTCCGGCTTGATGCGCGACTCGTCCATCACGTACGGCAGCAGCTGGTTGAGCTGCTCTAGAATTAGCCCCGGCTTGTTGTGCGCCGCCGAGTTGAGCGCCGTCATCGCCAGCCGCCGGATCTCCATGTCGCCGTCCTTCTCCGCCGTCGTCAGGATCGGCAGCAGGTACTGGCCCAGGCACGCGTCGAACCGCTTGCGCCCGCCCGCCTCCGGCAGCGTGAACCGCAGCGCCTGCAGCGCAATCGCCCGCAGCGCCGTCGCGCCGTCGTTGACCAGCCCCTGCAGCTGCGCCAGGTACACCTCCGGCTCGATCAGCGCCAGCCGCCCAATGCACTCCGCACACGCCGCCTTGTTGTTGTCCACCCCCGCCGCCCGCAGCAGCTGCTCCCAGATCGCCCCCGCGTACGGCCGCACCGCCGCCGCCGCCGCCGGCCCGTCCGCCGCCACCTGCTGCAGCGTCTCCTTGATCGCCTGCAGCAGCAGATACTGCGACGCCGTCCCGTCCGCCAGGTGCTGCAGCACCACCGGCACGTACACCCCCACGTTGCCCGCCCCCGCGTGCCCCAGCGCCACCGCCGCCGCCATGCTCACCGGGCTGAAGTCGCTGTGGCTGCCGAAGAGGCCTAGGAAGAGCGCCGGCCCCACCGGCGACGCCGCGCCCAGACGCAGACTCGCCTCGCCCAGCACCGCCAGCGCCAGCCGCGTCCGCTGCACGTCCGCCCCCTGCGCCGCCGCGCCCACTTCCTGCACGAAGCTGTCCATGCTCACGCCCAGCGACCCGCCGCCCGCCACCAGCAGACACCCGATGACCTTGCCCACCACCGCCGGGTCGCCCGCCGGCGCCCGCGCCGCATTCCCCGCGTCCGTGTTCTGCAGCAGCCCCGCCATCAGCGCCTGGCCCTGCCCGCTCTCGCCGATCGCCGCCACCAGCAGCAGCAGCGACTGCAGCAGCACCGGCGACAGGCTCGTCGACAGCAGCGCGCAGAGCGCCGCCACCATCGCCGGCGTCACCACCAGGTCCGGCGCCTGCCGCGCCAGCGGCGCCAGAATCCGCAGCGCCGCGCTCAGCAGCTGCGCGTCGTTGGTGCTCACAATCGGCAGCAGCTCCGGCGCCATGATCGCGATCGTCGCCCGGTCCAGCTGGCCCTCCGCCGCCGCGCTCTCCACCAGCTTGCGCAGCGCCTGGATGCTCGACCCCCGCAGCGACCGGTCCGCCTTGCGCAGCTGCGACGACAGCTCCGTGGCCACGCGCTGCGTCCACGCCGCCGCAAACAGCGGCGGCTCCAGGTCGCGGCTGCTGGCGTGCGCCGAAATCTGCTCAATCGCCCGCGCGCTCGCCAGCCGCGTCGTCTCGTTCTGCAGCCGCTCGTACAGCGCGCCGAGCGCCGTCTGCCGCCGCTCCGCCGCCAACAGGCCCGCCGCGTCGCCGCTCGCCGTCCGCGACAGCAGCGTGCCGACCGCCTGGATCGCCTTTTGCCGCACTTCCACGTCGACGTCTAGCGCCGTCACCCGCCCCATGAGCACCGAGAACAGCTTGTCGAGCTCGCCCTTGTGCTTGGCCGTTGCCGTTGCCGCCGACCCAGACCCAGACCCAGACGCCGCCGCCGGCGTCACTAGCTTCACCACCTCTTCCGCCGCCGCAATGGCCTCCGCCGACGTCTTGTAGAAGCGGTCGTGCGCCGCCAGCAGCACCTCGTCCACGATCCGCGACAGGTACGGCTCCAGCGCCGCCGCGCTGTGCGTCTTGCAGATGTGGCCCAGCAGCCGCAGCGCCGCCACCCTAAGCGTGGCCACCGTAGCTGTCGTGGCGCTGCTGCCCACCGGCGCCGCGCTCGCCGACCCCGTCGTCGCCGACGACGCCTTCAGCGCCTCGATCACCGGGCCCAGGATCTGCCCGAAATAGCCCCCCAGGCCGCCCTTCTGCACCGTCACCATGTCGTCCAGCAGGCTAATGGCCGCCTGCTTCGTCGGGATCTCCTTGCCCTTGAGCAGCTTGGCCGCCGCCACCACGATGGCCGGCGTCGCCGCCGCCAGATCCGCCCGCGGCCGGTCCAGCGTCGACGGCGACGGCGACGTCGCCGCCGCCTTGTCCGTGCTCGGCGACACCAGCTGCTGGTCCTGGTCCTGGTCCTGGTCCTGGCCCTGGCCCTGGCCGTCCGCGCCGCTGCTTTCTCGGCGCCGCTTGCGGCTCGGCGGCGCCGCCATGTCGAGGCCCGGGCCGCCGTCGTCGCCGTCGTCGTTCTCGGCCAGCTCCGCCAGCGAATACGCCCCTTCGCCCGATTTGCGCACCAGCAGCGCCAGACACGACATGCCTTCGATCCGCACCGTCTCCTCGCGCTCCCGGAACCCCCGGATCAGCGCCGGCACCGCCTGCCGGTACAGCACCCCGTTCTCCAGCAGGTCGCCGCTGCTGCGCGTCGCCACCAGCGTCCGCAGCGCCTTGGCCGCACACCGCCGCACCTTCCAGCTGCCGTCGCCGTCGTCGTCGAAGCCCGCGTCCGCCTCGAAGTCGTCAAAGTCGTCAAAGTCGTCGTCCTCGTCCTCGCCCGCGTCGCCCATTTCGTCGTCCTCGCCGCCGCCGCCGCCCGCCTCGTCGTCCGCGTCCTCGTCCTCGTCCTCGTCGCCCCCCACGTAGTTCGGATCGTACTTGAAGTACCGCAGACACGCCCCCAGCACCTCGTCCGTGTACTGCGTCATCTGCTTCGGACACGACGCCAGAAACGCCTCCAGCGCCACCAGCGACGCCTCGCGCACCTCGTTGAAGTCCGTCAGGTCGTCGTCGCCGCCCTCCTCCACGCGCGCCAGCACCTCCGCCAGCCGCTCCGCGTTCAGCACCGCCAGAATCGACGGCGCCACCACGTCAATGTGCTGCCCAAACCGCGCCGACACCGACCGCGCCAGCGAGCCCAGCACCGAAATGTGCAGCCGCAGCGTCACATGGTCCGGCGTCGCCCGCTGCCCCCCCGCCCCCAGATACGGCACGCTGTGCCGCACCAGCGCCCCCAGCGCCTCGTCCGGCAGATACACCGCCAGCATCGACATCGCCACCACCGTCCGCTTGCGCACCGCCGAGCTCGCCTGCGTGTTGTGGAACAGCTCCACCACGCCCTGCAGCACGCTCTGCACCTCGGCAGGCGCCATCAGCGGCCCAAACAGCCGCACCATTTCAATCAGCACGTCCACCATTTCCGTGCTCGCGCTCAGAAAATTCTCCGGCGGCGGCTGCTGCTGCTGTTGCAGAAGCTGCTGCTGTTTCTGCTGCGCGTACTGCTGCTGGCCCCGGTCCGTCCGCTGCCGCCCGAGCGGCGACGGCCCCACGGCGCGGCCGCTGGCCGCCGCGCTCGGCGCCAGCGCCGTCGACGGCGCAAACCGCGGCACCAGCACCCGGCTGATGTGGTGGTACGCGTCTTCGGCTTCACGGCTCGGCGCCTCGCCCGTCACAGGGTGCGGTAGCGCCTCTATGACTGCCTTGAGCGCCAGCGACGACACGGCGTTGTCGGCCGTGGCCCGCAGCCGCAGCGTCGACAGCTTTTCGATCAGCGGGCCCACGAGGTTGGGCTGGATGCGTTTGACCAGCGGTCCGAGGCTGTTTGCCAGCATTGTCAGCATTGTCAGCATTGTCAGCATTGTCAGCATTGTCAGCGTTGTCGGCGTTGCCAGCGTTGCCAGCGTGAGACAGAGACGTCAGGACGGCCAAAGACACGCGGCACCCACCATTTGATCGCCAGGTTCTGCACCTCGCCGTTCTGGTCGTCCAGCGCCTTGACCAGGTGGTCCACCGTCCGCGACGCCGTGTTGTAGTCCGTCAGCAGCACGCTCGTCGGGCCGTTGACCAGCACGTTATTGAGGTCGTTGAGCGACATGAACCGGAAGTCGGGGTCGGGCTCGTGCAGCCGCTGCAGCAGCTGGCTGACCGTCCCGGACGTCGCATTCGCCGGGTTGATGGCAGCCATCGTGGCTGGATGGTTAGCGGTGGAAGCTGGGTGAGCGGGAGTGAGCTGGGGGTAGAAATGAATGCAAGCTGGGTAGAAGTCGAAGCTGGAAGAGCCAGAGATCACGCCGCTCACGACTCCGTCGGCTCACGCAGACTCACTGCCCAAATCAAAGTCTATCAGAAGAAAGAAGCAAACGGAACATGTGCAGGTCGTGGCGAGACGCAGAGGCTGAATCCCATCGCTGTCCGGCGTCGATGCAAACGAAACGATGGCAAATGGCGAATGGCGAAGAGCGAATAGCAAATAGCAAATAGCAATGGCGAGGGGTTGTCCGCCGTCACTCGAGCCTGCAGCGTGAGGTGGTGAAAACGGCCGCCAAGCGGGGTTGCTGTGGGGCGCTGTTGCCTCCCACAGCACTCGTACCTGCTATGGAACTACTGTATTGTTTCTAACCTGAGTAATCTTGTCTGTTTGTCTGTTTGCCTGTTTGCCTGTGCCTGTTTCGTTTGTCTGTTTTTTATTCTTTCTCCTTCCCAACCCTCTTGTTTCTATTATTTTCTCCTTCCCGTTTCCTACACTTCGTCGCATTCCGTCTCATTCCGTCTCAAGGGCTCCTAAGCGCTCATAACTCATGGCAACGACAACGACCTCGACTCCTTGCTGCCACTTCCACCAACAATCGGCCTCGCCGCCCGCAGCCCCTTTCCAGCCGCTATAGGTGGCGTCTGCGTCCGCGTGTCCCGGACGATGCTCTCTGGCGACACTGTCTGCGGCCCGGCCACTCCACCGCTCGGCGTGCCCTCGGCTGCTGCTAGAACGGCCTCCAGCATGTCCCCCACGCTGTCCCGGGTCGCGGCCCCGGCTGCGGGCGACGTAGAAACGACCGTGGGAGACGCCAGCGCCTCGTAATACACCGTCGAAATCGGCGATGCAGGTCCGGGCTCGCTCGACCGCGCAGATAGCACAAGACCCGGCGCGTCTCCCTCGTCGTGGCTGCGGCTGTACCCGTAGCTGCTGCCGGCTCCGAGTCCGCGCGTCAGGTGCAGCGAGATCGGCCGCCGCGGAATCGGCGCCACAATCTGCACGTCCCGGCTGCTGGGGCCGTCGTAGAGGTGCGGAGGGGGCTGTCTGCTTCGCGCCTGCGCTCCGTCTCTGCGCCATGTCCGGTCTCGTCCCGTGCCCGGCACCGGCCGCCCGCTCTCGACTGCCGCAATGAGCTCCCGTGCCGGCAGGATGCGCTGCTCTTCGCCGGAGCGCACCAGAGACAGCCCGCCCTCCGACGAGGTCGCCGAAAGGGGAGCGTCGGTGGGCTGCACACCCCCGTCCACGCCCGGCGCCTCGGTCTGCGCGGCCCGCATCTTGTCCGCCTTCTCTTTCGCCTTTTGCGCCTTCCGGTACTTTTTCTGCAGCTTCTTCCGCTGCCGTGTCCGCCGGCCGCGGGATTTTCTGTCGTTTCTGTCCCATGCACTGTCGTCGTCGTTGTTGTCGTCCTCGACGGGCGACCACGGCGAGTGCACCAGCTCAAAGACGCCCATCGGCAGCGGCTCCAGCACGGTCAGCGGCGGCGGCGTCGGACGGCGCGCTAGGCTGACAACGGGGGCCATGTCGCGGATGGGCGGCTGGCTGCCGCGCCGGAACCGGTGTCTGCTCTGCCCGCAACAGGCCTGGCCCATGTCGTTTGTCGTTTGTCGTTTGTCGTTTGTTGTTTGTCTGTGCAGTGTGCCAAACTTCTAGGTGCTCGAGGCTGGAAGGAGACCGATGGCTGTTCTCCTGGCAGAGGCGATACCGAATATAGACTAAACAATACACGAGATCGATACTGGTATAATGAAGCAGGCCTTGCTATACTAGCCGCTGGTAGGCGAGGATGGCGATGGGCGTGAAAACCGACAACAGTTTGGATGTCGATGAACGGTGCGTCGCAAGAGCGGGCAGGTGAACTGAACCACCTGCTCCTTCCTAATCCAGCACTTTAAGTCACACCCCGTATAACACGATCTGGCGAATGCGACTGGTATGACACAGAGATGGCTGAAGCTGAGTTCGGTCTGCCAACCGCACTTCATCTACGGCCCACTGGCACCCTTTCAAAGACAAATGAAATTGACATCATCCTAGTCGGACACCGCAGTGACAACATATGCGTCCTCCTCCTCGAGGATATATAAGATAGGAATACTAATCCAGCAGTGCCCTGAATGCCCAACGTAAAAGCAAAAGGCAGGTGCGCAAAAGACAAAAAAGAGACCAATTTCAGTAGAGATCCCCCGACAACTTTGTGAGCGCAGTTCATCAAACACGTTTCTCTTTCTCGTATTCATAGCGGCTTCCACGGCCGCCGCCCCCTCCGTGCTTAGCAAGACTGGTACAGCAGCAGCGGCTCGCCGACGTTTTCGATTTCCGGTATGGTGCACTTTAGGTCAAAGGCTTTGGAGAGCACGATTTTGAAGATCTAGAGAGTGTCAGCTGCCGCCACGAAGACAAGGGAGAAAAGGGGCCGCACCTTTTGCACGTTGATGCTGTGGCTGGTGCTGCTGAAGATCAGCGCCGCGCGCATCGCCTTGGCAAACCGGCGGGCCTGGGGGTTAGTGTCTTTCCATCTTTCGGCTGTCTCTCTCGTTGCTCGGTCCCTGGGCCTCCCTGCACGCACCTGGTTCGATATCTCTTCCTGGTCCTCCCGCGGGAAGTTCACAAAGTGGTCGTACTTGGTCCCCACGAGAATCGGAATGGCCGTCTTGTTGAAGCCCCGGCCCTGGCGGTACCACTCCTTGATGCTGTTGAGCGTGCTCTTGCGCGTCAGGTCGAACATGAACAGAATGGCCACCGCGTCGTTGCACACCAGAGGCAGCATGTTGACAAACTCGCGCTGCCCGCCCAAGTCCCATATGCTGAACGTGATCTCCGTGTTGCGGATGCTGATCGTTTTCTCCATAAAGTTCACCCCCAGCGTCTGGATGTAGTCCTCGTCCCAGCTGCCCTCCACGTACTTGACCATCAACGACGTCTTGCCAATCTGCGCGTCGCCCACCATGCCCACCTTGATCACCACGTGGTTGCGCCCTACGCCGTTGGCGCTGCCCGCGGCCTCGACGTGGCCACCGCTGCTCCGCGACGCGTGGTCTGGGTAGCCGCCGCCTCCGCCGCCGGAGAGTCCGGACGGCGGCCGCGAGATGGGCTGCTGCTGCTGCTGGGGCTGTTGGTAGAGGGGTGGCGGTTGGTGGTACTGCTGTTGCTGTTGAAGATACTGTGGCTGCTGCTGTTGCTGCTGCTGCAAAAACGGTGGCTGCTGCGACGCCTGGGTCTGTTGTGACGCCGACACAAACTGTGCACTCGGGTCCATCTCCTCCATGCCCGGCTGGCCGCCGTCCAGCCCGTACACGCCTGGGTGTGATGAGCTTGTCAGGCCCTGGTCTAGCGACTGCGTCTGCAAGTGACGGCGGCCGTTGCTGGCGCCATCGCTCATGCCCATGCCCATGCCCATGCCCATGTTCACGCCCATGCCCATGCTGATGCCCAAGTGCGGACTGCCCTCGATCCCGCCCAGTGTGTCATCGTGCAGGTCGTGTGGCAGGCCCACTGCCGGCGCCGGCGCCGCCGTCATCGCATGGTCCGCGTCCATTGTGTCTAGAGCGTCGTGATACTGGGCCGGAGACCCCACCGAAAGCGTCGAGGAATCCAGGTTGAGCGATGGCCTGCGGCCAAATGGTGGGGAGATCGCGAGGGGAAGACCGAAGGGAAGACTGCCGCCAACGAGACGGGTACGCACGGCTCAACTCGGCGTTGCGTGCCCGGATAACGCTGCTGTGTGTCCGAAAGCGAGTGCTGGGCAGAGGACGTCGGCGGTTTGTGTGCTGTGGGAGAATGTCTCGTGGACTCCGACGCGGGAGGCCGATGGAAGATGGAATCGCACGATGCTCAAGGCCGTCGATGGCAGCAGCAGTCTCGACAAGAAGCCGTTTTGCCGTTTCTCAACCGGGGTATACGTCGAGAAAAGGCACGGAGAAGGAGTGGAGTGGGTGGAGGAGATGGACTAGAGCTGGAATGGGAAACGGCACAGTCGTGTGGCCGTCAAGACATCAAGACAGCAAGCAGAAAAAAGGGGAAGAGATAGAGGAGTGACCAGAACGGAGGCTTCGTACAATCCGGCGGAAGAGGCTGCGGAGAGCGTGCGAGATACTCTCGGTAGGCAAAAGTGACAGACGGGAGGGGTGCAGGAGGAAAGACTGCGGTGGTGAAGCTGGAGAAGCACGCCCAGAGTAGAACGATGTTGTGCTTTTCTGCCTCGTCCTCTGAGGGGTGGGAATTTGGTGGCCACTGCTGGGTAATAGCGCCTTGTGGGCCCGGTCAATGGCTGGCTCAGTGGCGCTTACGGCAGATGGCTCGCCAATAAGGGACAGAATGCAGGTAATTAGAGCGATGCCAGTGCACGCTCTGGGGCTTTAGGGGCCGAAATCTCGAAATCTTTACACCACAACAACATGGAGTACAATGACACCGGTCTTGCGAGAACGGTTCCAGCTGGACACATCTGGCTAATGTTCCGTAAATGTACGAGTAAGCTCTGTAGGACTGGTGTGTTTTCTCGCCAACCGAGCTGCACTCGTTTGTACGCCAATCCCGCTCGCCAATAGCAGGCCAGCAGTGCAAATTGGCCACCACGCGACGCGACGCGACGCGCTTCAGCACTCAGCACGAAAACTGGCTGTTGGAAGGAGGGGCTGGCCAAGTGAAAGTGCGAAAAAGCCCGCCAAAAATCCAACGAAACAGCAAAGAGAAAACAAATCAGCACCGAAGAGATGCTCGATCAACAACAACAGCGACCACAATAACAGAAACAACACACGCTACGCAAATCACATTATAGCCACCGTGACCCATGCTCGTTTCCTCGTCCCGCCGACGGCATGGCAGTCAATTTAAAGCAGTGTTAGCGTATAGAACCTGTATTAACGCTGAGCACGGGGGTAGAGTACTCTGGCCGACTTACGTCGTACGTCGTACTCGAGGGCATACCGTATGCGCACTCTCACGGACTACGCCGATTCTCTGGCCGCTCGGACACGATCTCCGTAGCTGTAGATGGCTTACCTAATGCCCGCTGGCCGATCGGACGATATCCGAAATCGTCCGTTTCGCTCCACCCAATAGAATCCTGGCATTTTTATTGGAGCACCCACCAAGAAACCCTCGTTTGTGAAAAAGGTGACAGAGCAGCGCCGACCGTCCCCCGCCAGACGTATTTCCATCCCAGCCCCCACCACCACCTTTTTGTCTGCTCCTACTGCTGCCATGGCTTCTTTCGCCCGCTGCCTGCGCGTGGCTGCTCGGCCCGCCTGCCTGACTGCCCGTGTGGCTCGGCCGGCCTCCGTGCCGACGTTCTCCGTCCGGCCGACCGCTTCGTTGGCCCGGAGCTTTTCCGTGACGGCCCAGGGTTTGTGGCTCTTGTTGGCTCTGCACTGGCCGTGCTGCGATACCAAAGCTAACAATCCTAGTCAACGTAAGAAAGTACACCAAGGACCACGAGTGGATTGACCTCAACGCCGACCAGACCACCGGCGTTATTGGCATCTCCGAGTACGCCGCCGAGGCGCTGGGCGACGTTGTGTACGTCGAGCTGCCGGAGGAGGGCAAGGACATCGGCCAGGGCGACGCCATTGGCGCCGTGGAGTCGGTCAAGTCGGCGGCCGACATCAACGCCCCGATCAGCTGCAAGATCACCCACGTAAACCGCACGCTCGAGGAGAAGCCCGGCACCATCAACCAGGTGCCCGAGGACGACTCGGCCGGCGGCGGCTGGATTGCGCGCGTGCAGGTGGACGCCCAGGGCGCCGAGGACTTCGCGGCGCTGATGAGCGCCGAGGAGTACAAGGAGTTTACGGCGACGGAGGAGGACCACTAAGCGGTTTGAGCGAGTTGCGTTGGGGGAGCCGTGGCTTAGCGAGAGAGAGCGAGAAGCTACCGAAGATACGGACAGCCATCTCAGATAGGCAGTGTGGGATTTAACAGGGCACAGTCAGACAGGCGTTTAAGCCGTTTCGTTGGAGGACACTCGTTTCAACAATACGAGACTGACGGCTACAGGGAGGACTCATAGAGCAATAAGAACAAAAAGTTGGATCCAGGATGCGAGATCCCACCGTTGCTACTTTCGTGTGTCCGTTTTTCTATGCGTTCTTTATTGATATGAAAATACACGTGAGACATGCCGTCGTCTTACGCGCTGTCCCATCTACCATGCTTTTATGACCTTGAGAGAAGACAACATACAACTCTCCCACACAGCCCACTGTATGTATATATATTTATATATATATATCTCACACACACACACAAAGATAAAACCCTCTGTATCCCCCTCACGCGGCCACGGGCGCCGGCGTCGTCCGTGTAGCGTTGATCTCGTCGAGAATGGCCTGCGCTCCTCGGGCGACCATGTCGTCGGCCACGCTCTTGCCGAAAGCCTCGGCGTCCGCGGTCGACGCCACCGGCGCTACCTCGTCCGCATCGACGGCGTGCGTTCCGTCCAGCTTGACCACCGTGGCCTTGAGGCGCAGTCGCTTTTCCGAGGCGGCTTCTGCGGTGGTCTCCCACGACGTCTCCACGCCGATCGGCACGCTGCACCCGCCCTCCAGCGCCCGCATCACCGCCCGTTCCGCCAGCACCGCCAGCATGGTCGGCGTGTCCACGATGCTCTGCACGAGTGCCTGGGTCTGTGCATCGCCGTCGCGGATCTCAATGCCGAGCGCACCCTGCCCCACGGCGTGCAGCGTGCCCGACGACGCCCAGTCGAGGTACTGCACGGTGCGGCCCTTGAGAAAGTCCATGCGGCTGAGGCCGGCCACGGCGAGGATGATGCAGTCGTACTTGGCCATGGTGCCGTCGGGGCCGAGCGAGGGCACGTCCAGCTTCCGGAGCCGTGTGTCGATGTTGCCCCGGAGGTCTCGGAACGCGAGGCCGGGAAACCGCCGGCGCAGCTGGGCCGACCGGCGCACGCTGCTGGTGCCGATGATGCTGCCGGCGGGCAGCTCGGCGAGCGTGGCGTAGGGGCTGCCAGGGGGGAAGATGGCGGCGTCGCGGGGGTCTTCGCGGTCGGGGACGGCGCCGAGGACGCAGCCGGCGGGCAGCGACGTCGGCATGTCCTTGCCGGAGTGGACGACCATGTCGAGGCCGCCGTCGACGAGGCGGGCCTCGAACTCGGTAGTCCACAGGCCCTTGCCGAGGTTGGGCAGCGGCGTGGTCTTGTCGCGGTCGCCGGCGGTGTCGCGGGCATCGATAACAAAGCGGACATCGGGATGGGCTTTTTCAAGCGCCGCCACGACGAGCTCCGCCTGTTTCACGGCCAGTGCCGAGCGGCGGGTGCCCACGTGGACGGCGAGCTGTGGCGCCGACTCTCCGGCAGCAGCCATGGTGTGAGTGTGCGTGCGTGCGTGCGTGAGGTGTTGGGCGGGTGTTTGTCTGGATTGCAGGCAGCTTTGTCGGACAGGCCAGATCGGATGCTCTTCGCGGAGGGGCTACAGAGGATAAGTCTTTTAGTGGGGTCTGGCCTAAAATCCATTATCGACAGGCTACGGAGTGAGATTTTATACGGCCTTCGGCGGAGTTCCTGGGTAATGTGGCCGAATGCATGAAAACAGTCTACATCGTACATTTGTCCGACTCAATCGAGTGCGGGACGGGCTGTGTTTGCAAGATACCGATGCGTTGCACTCGTACTGAAGTACTCCGTCCAGGGCTTGAAGCGAACGCCACAGCTAAGCCACAGTGAGAGATCCACCAATAGCACTGATACCAACAGCGCAAAAGCTCCCTAGTGTGGCGCATCTTTTCCATCACCACGATCACATCTATCCCATCGTCACCACAACCACAGTCACCATGCCGCCACGAATGACGGCCAACCCCGTTCGGCCGGCTCGGTACCGGGCGGGCAAGGCAACCGGTGCAGGTTCTGGATCGTCGTCGGAATCTGAAGCAGACAGCGACAACAATGCGGCATCGACATCGGCTGCGGCAGCGAAACAACCAGCTCGCGCCGCACCGAGTCGACCGCTGCCACAACGCGTCAGCGCCGGCAAAGTGGTGAAAGAATCGAACCTCGCACAGGCCTTGCAAGGCAGCCGGCGATCGGAGGAGGAAGAGAAGCGCAGAGCACGCGAGGCGCTGGAAAACAAGGCGCGGGACGAAGGATTCGTGACGGAGTCAGAAGGCGAAGAAGATGGCGATGGCGACGACAACGACGACGACGGCAACGACGAAAACGACGACGATGACGAAGACGACGAAGACGACAGCGAAGAAGACGAGAGCTCCTCCGAGGAAGAGACGGGCCCGCCAAAGCTGGTGCTGCCGCGCTTCATGTCGCGGGAACAGCGCGAGCGCGCCGCGGCGGCCAAGGGCACGACTACCAGCGAACAGCAGCGCCAGCGCGAAGAGGAAGAGGCAGCCCGCCTCGAAAAGGAGCGCCAGGAAGCGGCCGACGCGCTCGTCGAGGCCGAGCTGCGCCGGCAGGCGGCCGCTAGGGTCGGCAACAAGAAGCAGTGGGAGGACGCCAACCCGAACAATGTGGTGATGACCGGCGAAGGGGCCGACATCGACCAGGACGTCGACACGGAGGACGACGTCGACGCCGAGGCTGAGCACGCCGCCTGGAAACTGCGCGAGCTCAAGCGCATCAAGCGCCAGCGCGAGCGCATCGAAGCCCGCGAGCGCGAGATCGCCGAAATCGAGCGCCGCCGCAACCTCACTGAAGACGAGCGCCGCGCCGAAGACGAAGCCCACATCGCCCAGCAGCGCGAGGACAAGGACAGCCGCGGGTCCATGTCCTACATGCAAAAGTACTACCACCGCGGCGCCTTCTACCAGGACGAGGCCCGCGCCGAGGGTCTCGACAAGCGCGACCTCATGGGCGCCCGCTACGAGGACGAAATCCGCAACCGCGAGCTGCTGCCCAAGGCGCTGCAGATGCGGGATATGGCGCGTCTCGGCCGCAAGGGCGCGACCAAGTACCGCGACTTGCGCTCGGAAGATACAGGGCGCTGGGGGGTGCTGGACCGGCCGCAGGATCCATATGGGCGAGGGGGTGGTGGAGGAGGATTTGACAGAGATCGGCAAGATGGGCGAGGTGGAAGCGACGTGAATGGAGCAAATGCGATACCACTGGGCGAGAGAAAATCCGGCAGTGGATACCGGGACCGGAGCCGGGACCAGGACGACCGGAGAGGGGACCAGGGAGAGCGCCGGAGGAATCACAGCCGATCACGGTCGCCGGACAGGCGAAGAGAACACCGCGATGACCGAGGCAAGAGATCGCCGCCTGAAGACGACCGGCAGCGAGGCGACAAGCGGCGGAGGGTGGACGCCTAGTCTACGTGTTCTGTACAATAGTCTGCATGTCATGGTGCCGTCGGGATCGCGGCATCGCATTTAATACCATTTGTTTCATTGTGCTCATGCTTGTAGGCGTGCATGTAATAAACCAGTGCCGGAACTCGAGTAGACGCATATGTACACAGGCCGCTCTGCTAAATGCATGGAGCTGTCAGACAAGCCTTTGCCAAGGGTGCCAAGAGCGGATGCCAAGAGGTCTGTTGCTGGCGATCCGCCAAGCTGGGTACTGCCGTGAACGTTGACCAAGAACAACCTCGACATGTAGCATGGAACAACATTGGACGCTAAATGGCATTCATCGGCACTTGATGGGAGGTGCTGGATAGGACGTGACTAGATCGTGCAAGCCCGACCTCTAAAGAGCACAAAAGACGACTACGAGAAGAGACTACGGAGTGCGTCGTACAGTGTACTGTGTACACCTATGAGCTCTCCTTACCACTGCGTCTACCGCAAAGCGGACTGCTAAAACGCCGCAGGGAGGCCTCTGCTGAATGACGACGCCGAGCAGGTTGTTTCAGCGCCAGAGCTAGGGAGCCAATCGTGAGGGCATGCGCTATTTCCGGAGCTTAAGACGTAATGGGAAGAGGTGAGGCAATGCCACTGTACTATCTGTAGCGTGTCCTCAAAGTGTGCTCAGTCCTGGCAGACCTGCCAGGACGCTGTTTCAAAGCCCACCCTCGTCACAAATACGAGCACACCCACAAGTATGGCCACATCATAGCACCGCGTCTCACAGCCATTCACGCATCCCATGGCTCATGGCTTGCTTCACGGTGTGCGGAATCGTCAGCCGAGGATGCCTGGACAAACAGCGTCAAAATCCCGGACACATGTAACCAGACTACGGCCACAGCGGCGCTAGGAGATGGAAAAAAGCCACAGCATGTCGGGCGTGGCTGGCATTGACTGGATGCTACTGGATGCTACTGAGTGCTACTCGTGAATAGGAGACGGCCGAGGATCCACTCCCTCTTCCTCAACCCCCTCTTCAGCTGAGCCGGTCCACCCCTGGCCACTGTTGGCTTCTGTAGCGGGGTAGCTACATGTGCTACAGGATGCTTGTTTTTGCGTCGTGGGAGAGAGCGTCTTGGCAGCCGGTCATGTATTGCTGGTGTCAAGCTGAGGCCCGAAACCGCCGCACGGCGTGGAAAGAGGGTAGCAGAGTCGTTGCATAGCACTCCATAGGAGACACACTGACGAAACCTCGTCAGAAATGACGTCTGGAGATGGCATAAAGTCACCACAGGCAACGCCACCTTATTGGGCCCTGACCCGCCGCGTGCGTGTTCGTATTTGGCGACGAGTATGGACCTCCTCAGGGTCAATAGGGTCATGGCGGAGTCGTCGGTCACCTCTCGTTGGTCGAGCGACGAAACAAGGCAGGTCTGCCGCTTTCCCTGTTCCACCAGGGTCCTCATAGTGTACGCTTCGCATGTACTCCGCAAGTACACCTCTACGTAAGCTTGAGCTTCATGCGGTGCCTGTCCTAGACCCCTTTTCAGCGCTCTGTTGGGCTAGGAACGCCTATTTAAGGTCGGTGTGTCCCCCCTTACCCCTCCATCTGTTGTCTTCTCTTCTGATCTATTTTCCATCATCACCATACACTTCTTTCCATCACTTCTACCAAATCACATCATTCAGAATGGGTTTCTTCGGCTTTGGTAAGTCCAAGTGTTCTCCTTTGGCACTGTCTTCCCCCGCCATTCTTCTCAGCGTCTATTCTCGCGTCCATCACCACATCCCCTCTCACCGCTCTGTGTCCTACCATGATACCGCACACCGTATTTCCGCCCCTGCTAACACCCCTAGACGAGGCTAAGGATGCGCGCGACCAGGTCTACGGCGACCAGGAGCACCATGAGGGCAGCCTGAGCCACGAGCTGCTGGGCGCTGGCGCCAGCTTCTTCGCCGTGCACGAGTTCGAGAAGAAGCAGCGCGAGGAGGGCAAGACCGTCAGCCACGCGTTCGCCAAGGAGGCCATTGCCGCTCTGGCCGGCGCCGAGGTCGACAAGCTGGTCGAGACCAAGGGCCTGGACTTCATCGACCGCGAGAAGGCCAAGCACCACGCCAAGCAGAACGCCGAGCACCTGTACGAGCAGCAGTACGGCAACCAGGAGAACTACAACCCGTAAGTCCTGCCTCGTACTTGATGTCCAATTCTGTCTTAGCAGTGATATTAACATCCCAGGAACAACTCCAACTTCTCCAACTAAGCTGCTCGCCATTGTTGGAATGACGCCCGGCGGCTCGATAGGACCGCCGGGCCATGCTCTTGATGAAATAAGCGCTGAAAAGCAAGAGGCTTCACAATGCTCAAGTAGAATCTAGCAATACATTAGCGTTCTCAAAGTTGTCCAGTGATGCCCTGTAATGGCCCCACGTACTCCGTATACGAATTCGTAGTTTACAGTGCACAAGTACTCGTATGTAAGATACAAGAGGGGTAACTAGCCACACTGGTATCTCCTTTCGGCAGGCGGTGTCCTCGTACCGTGGCGCGATAGACCCACTAAAAAAATCATTGTATCTTTCTGCCGCTTAGTTGTGATCCGTGAGGATAGACATCCAAGGATCACGTATGCGTACGTCGTACACAGTCCACTGCTTGACCGCTCGACAAACATGGGCGGCACGCTTTCCCCCTTCATCGACGCTGGCCTGCGGACGCGTCCGGACTCGCTGGCCATTGTGCAGCTCTCGCGCGACCAGTTCCAGCCGATTTACCTGCAGGCGTCCGAAGGCGAAGTCGACGGCTATGCGGAAGGCGTTGTCCTCAACACGCGCTTCGGCTCGTTTCCGCACTCGACGCTGCTCGACGTGACCTGGGGCTCGCAGGTGCGTGCGTCGGTCGTGGATACAGGGTCGCGCGGCCGGAAGCGCAAGCGGGACGACGTGGTCGAATCGGCCGACACGCCCAAGACGCCCGACACCGACAAAACAGAGACAAAGACACCAAAAGCACCCAACCCCCAGAAAGCCCGCCCAACCGTCACGGCCGCCAGCGGGTTCATCCACATCCTGCCGCCGACGCCGGAGGTCTGGACCATGAGCCTGCCGCACCGCACGCAGGTGGTCTACACGGCGGACTACAGCTACATCCTGCACCGGCTCCAGGCCCGGCCAGGAACACGACTCATCGAGGCCGGCAGCGGCAGCGGCAGCTTCACGCACGCGTCAGCCAGAGCCGTATACAACGGGGCTGGCAGCAGTGCGGCGGCCAGGACCGGCGCCGTCTTCAGCTACGAGTTCCACAACGAGCGGTACCGCACGATGCAGGCCGAGCTCGCGAGCCACCGAATGGACGGCCTGGTGACGCTGACGAACCGCGATGTCTACGAGCACGGCTTCCTGCTGGACAATGGCGACAGTCCGCAGGCCGACGCCGTGTTTCTCGATCTGCCGGCGCCCTGGAGAGCGCTTCCGCACCTGTCGCGGAGGCGGCCGTGGCCGAGCAAGGGAAGTGCCGAGGGGGGGGCCGAGGGGGGCGGCAACAACACGGCAGAAAGCACACCCAAGACGCCGAATACGCCCGGCGACAAATGGGCGTCGCCGCTGGATCCGACGAAAAGCGTGCGGCTCTGCACCTTCTCGCCCTGCATCGAGCAGGTCACGCGCACGGTGTCGACGATGCGGCAGCTGGGCTGGGTGGACATTGAGATGGTCGAGATTGCCAACAAGAAGCTGATTGTGTACCGCGAGAAACCGGAGACGGGCGGCAAGGGCAGCGGGCCGGTGCCGCGGGACGTCATGGAGGCCGTGGCGCGGCTCAAGTCGATCGAGACGCGCACGCGCGAGTACAACAAGCAGTTCTGGCAAAAGGTGGACGGCGCGGGCGTGGAGGCCATGGAGGTGGACGCGAAGGAGGAGAAGGAGGAGAAAGAGAAGGGAGAGAAGGGAGGGAAGGAGACGGACACCAGCCGAAAAGAGGCTGACGACGCGGCCGACAAATGGCCCTTCCTCGAGGGCATGCTGACGAGCCGCGTGGAGCCCGAAATCAAGACGCACACGTCGTACCTCGTGTTTGCCGTGCTGCCGCGCGAATGGACCGAGGCCGACGAAGCCGAGGCGGCGGCGCGGTGGCCGTGCGGCAACGAGAAAGGCGTCATTGGCGCTGTGCGGCGGGACCTGCGCAAAGAGCAGAAGCGGCAGCAGCTGCAGAAGCGGGGATGAAGAGGAGGCGAGAGACCGGGAGCCGACAGGAGGTGGGAAGTTGGGAGGCACCGGGGAGGCACCGGGGAGGCACTGGGGAGGCAGATTCTGAGCACGATTTAGCGCTCGTATTGTACATACCAAATGCATAAATACATAGACGGAGTTACGTGCGGGGAGGAGCTTCCATAGATCTATTGAGTCACGGCACATACACCGCCACAGCACCTACACACTCGTACACTCGTCCTCGACCATTGCATCTGCCACCCTCTTCGCCATGGCCCTCGCCACAGCCCATCTCCGCATCGCGCGGCCCACCAACAACATCGACGCTCTGCTGCCCTTCTACCGCGACGGCCTCGGCTTTGTCGAGATCTTCCGCTTCAGCGGCCACCAAGGCTTCGACGGCCTCATGCTAAAGCAGCCGGCCGCACCCTCGTCCGCGTCCGACTCCCCGGCCTACCACCTCGAGTTTACCCAGCAAAGCGGCCACGACGCCGGCCGCGCACCCACGGAAGACAACCTGCTCGTGTTCTACGTCGCGGACAGGCCGGCTTTTGCGGCCGCCGTGGCGCGTATGGCGGCTGCCGGGTTTCCGCCCGTGCCGGCGTGCAATCCGTACTGGGGCCAGTGCGGCAAGACGTTTGAAGACCCGGACGGGTACCGCGTGGTGCTGGTGGACGGAAAGTCGCCGATGTAGGGATACGAGTACGGCGGCTGCGGATATGGCGGAGTCGGTTTTGGTGCTGTATTTGCACAGAGCGCCTAATACAGATCACGTCCACTATAACCCACTACCGTCTACGGAGTACACACCCACTAAATGCGTGTAGTTACAGAGTAGTGTGCGCACTTCGCCCTCGGCTTGGGTCAACAGCAGTCCAAAGAAGGGTCCTGCACCCCGTATTTGGTGGCTTAGAGGGCTTAGCTGTGACAGTAGCGAGCGCGTGTGGTTGGCTGGATTGGCTGGTTCTCGAAAGTAGGCTGGCAGGCGGCCTGCTGCGCCACGCTTCTCCCGCCTAACAAGCTCCGGTGTTAGCGAGGACAAATACGAGTCCGCCTGGCGCTGGCGGTGCTGTCTTACGCGGACGGCAATTACGATTACGTGCAGGCACTAATAACGGCCGCCTGCTCTTTCCGTCGTTAAATACCTTTCTCGTCTTCCTCTTCGCCAGCACATTCATTGTTCTCCTCTCTCCCAAGCCTCTCGATCTTCTCACCACCTTTACCTCGTGTGCCGCATTCCACAGACCACATCCACTACACCGTCCACATCTTCACCCACACACATGTCCGCCAACGACTACTACAAGTCCCAGCAGGGCTACGGCTCGGGCCAGGGCTACGAGCAGCAGTGGCAGGTGCGTCTTCTCTTTGCTTGTCTTCTGCCTCTCTGAACTCCCGTACTGACTACCCAGGGCCAACCCTACGGCCAGCAGCAATACGCCCCCCCTCAGCAGCCCAGCTATGCCGGCCCGGCACAGCCCACCTACACCGCGCCGCCCCCGTACAGCGAGAACAGCTACGGCGCGCCCGCTCATCAGGTCCAGCCGTACCAGCAGCCCCACGGCTACCAAACGCCACAGCAGAAGCAGTATGCCGGTGCCCCCGCCCAGCCTCAGTATACTGGCGCCCCTGCCCAACAGCAGTACGGCCAGCCCCAGCCGCAGTATTCCGGCGCCGTCGCCGGAACGGCCGGGCCGAACGCCGGACAGGATGAGCGCGGTATCGGTGCCACTTTGATCGGCGGTGGTGCGGCTGGCTGGGCTGCCCACAAGGCCGGCGGCGGCAAGCTCGGGACCATTGGCGGAGCCGTGGCCGGTGCCATCGGTGCCAATATCATTGAGCACTTTATCGAGAAGTGAGTTGGGCGCTGTGCCTTTGAAAGTGGAGCAAGCAGCTAACAGATCAGGAAAACCGGCCATGGCGGACACAACGGCCACAACAACCACAACAACCACAACAGCCACCACGGCCATCACGGCCACCACGGCCACCACGGCCACCACGGCGGCGGCTGGTAGACGTAGCCTCTTTGTTTGATTTGAGTTTCAAGGGTCGCAGGTTTTGGGTCTTGGCCGGCGTGCCTTACGGTATACCCCATTGCGGGCATATGCGATGACTGGGTTCTGTACGGAGTATAATTACGGATTATGATTATGGCAATAAATTTCTAGCCTAAGATGTGACTAGGTGAATCTGATATGTGAAATACAGTTTCGTCTTTTAAATTGTTCAATACCGTACTAACGTATTCAAAATTGGATTGATTTTTGTGTCAGTTATTAACAAGTATGTGGAAATAAATACAATAAGTCTGCAAATAAACTACTCTTGTCCGCGCCCAATCCAGCATTACCAACGGCTATTAGATCCCAAACAACATAACAACACAAATTAATACCAAAGCTCTCCTACATGCTAACCATCCAACTGGGATCAGCTCATTCCGCCCAGGGCACATACGCATCACTGCCCGCCGCTCGGCCGGAACGTGTTGCCCACCCGCAGCTTCTTCACAAACGCCTCCACCACCGGGTTGACGACCTCGGGCCGCTCCAGCATCGGCGCATGCCCGGCACCGGGCACCACCAGCGTGTCGGCGCCGACAAACCGCGACGCCACCCATACCGCCTCCTCCAGCGGCTGGCTCCAGTCCGGGTCGGCGTCGCCGATCACCACCAGCGCGGGCATGGCGAGCGGCGTGCTGCCCAGCGCCTTCTCGACCACGCTGTGGTCCACGCCGGACATGTGGTAGAACTCGGCCCAGCGCCCGGGCCGCGTCAGCAGCGCCAGCAGCTCCCGCGACCGGGCTTTTGCCGCCTCCGCGCCCATGCCGGGCCATAGCGTGTCGCTGTACATGCGCCACAGCAGCGGGCCCCAGGGCCGCAGCAGCAGCAGCGGCATCAGGAAGCGCACAGCGTTGGCGGCGCCGTTGCGCAAAAACGGCGCCAGCAGCACGACGCCGGCCACCAGGTCGGGCCGGTGGACCGCCAGCAGCGCAGCCGCGCCGGCCGACATCGACGAGCACGCGAGCACGGCCGGCTGGCCGGCGCCCAGCTGCTCGACGATCGTCTGCAGGTCGCTGGACGTGGCGTCGTCGCCGTAGTGCGCAAAGCCGCCGCTGCTGTCGCCCTGGCCGCGCAGATCAGCGCGGGCGACCCGGAAGCCGGCGGCGACGAGGTGGGCCGCGAGCGGCGCGTAGGACTGGCGGATGTCGCCCATGCTGGCCGAGCAGACGACGAGGGGGCCTTCGCCGTCGACCTCGACGGCCACCTGGCCGCCGTCGTTGTCAATAAAGAGGAGAGGCATTGTGGTGGACGAGGGAAGAGTGGATGGTGTGGAGATGTGGAATGGTATGGAAGGGGAGCAAATGGATCTGATTATCGGCTTTCTGCTTCTGATTCTGGCTCTGGCTCCCTATCTCTCGATCATCTTTGCTCGCGCTCTCCCTCGGATACTTATACTCGGTCTTTGTGCTGCTGGCACTCCGGTGTAAGCCACTAGCGCATCGGTCGTTTGTCGCCCATTTTTCGCGGCCGGCTCGGGGCGTGCTGCACGCTGATTGGCTGAAAGTGCGAGCTCGGTCTCAGAGGCGCTACCACCGCCGTTTTGGGACAGCGCCTTCAGCCTCGCACGGAAGAACGGCATCTGCTTGCTGCATTTCCTGTTTTGGGTGAAGCACAAGAAGGGTGCAAAGATATGGAGTGTAGTTGTCTGTTGTTTGAGGCATTGTTTGGTGCAGCTCAAGGACACCGGGATAGTCCATGGTTAGGATACCATGGCGCAAATAAGGGGCATATTATACTAGATGGTAATTGTAGCTATTCTATGAATACAGCCGTTCTACACGCAGCTTTTAACGAGTACAGAATTGTACTACACATAGATTTACGAGAGTCTATCATTATTATACAGCAATGCGCCTTGGCGTTTTATTGTCAGACAGGGCCACAGTTGTGCGCAGGCCTTGAGTGCCGACGAGTCGACTAGGTCAACGAACTCGGTAGTGAAGTCGTAAGTAGTGAGTCGTATAGTGAAGTCGTAAGTACAGATTAGACTCTGGTCTTGGATCCTGGAGCTCCTGGTCTTAGGCCAACAGCGCTGCCATCGCACACCTTATGTAACGTGATATGCGCGGCCAGCAACGGTGACAGCCGTTATTCCCTAAACAGGAAGGATTGACCGATCAGCACGTTCCTGCCTGTACCTGCGTCTGCTTGCGCCTTCTCCGTTCCCTGTTCCTGCCTTTGTGGCCCACCGATAAGACATCGTCGCTGTGGAATGCATCCGGACAGTCTGGGATGTGGAACTATGCGCAACGCATGGATAGGCGACAAATTACGGAGTGCGTGAACCGCAGTGGATGCACCACACCGTGTACCGCGTATATTACCCCGTGCCGCGCTCGCCTTTAGATCGTTGGTCCAATTCATTTGGATTCTGGAGTCGGACGCGGGATTCTGAGTCTGGGTTCTCTCCACGATATCACCACACATCGACAGCAATCAATATGGCATCCATGCTGTGGCTGGCACTACTGGCTATGCCACTGGGCCGTGTGCACAGCCAGCAAACCGGCGACCATCCAGACTGGCCACGATGGTGCGGGAAGGTCTACGAATCAGGGTAACTAGGATGCCGCATTGGGGCTTCGTTCCGATCACTGCACTGGATGCTGACAGTTCGCAGATACCCCAGCTTCAATCCTGGCGGCCAGACAGTGCAGCCGGCTGACGCCCCTGGCGGGCCATTGCTGCATGTGCAACTGGCCCCCCAGTACAGCCTGTACCTGGAGGGCGAGCCGGAAGCACAGATCGTGGTGCGCACGTCGCTGTCGCCGTGGTTTGGCGTGGCTTTGCCGTCGAGCGGCACGGTCAAAGAGGCCCATGAGGGCTCTCTTCACTTCAATCTCACCGCGGACGAGTCGGGCCATGTCCTAGCGAGCGGCACGGCCAAGTTCGCATCGACAAGCCTCGACACCCTGGTCGCGGTGGATCTGCGCGCTCTTTCAGCGATCCAGGGTGCCCAGAACATCAGCTTGACGGGCTACGTTGCTAGCCCGGACGGCAGCCCGACCTCGACGACGGTGGCAGCTAGCAGCCAACTTCTGTACCTCGCGGACAAGAGCGAGGGCAGCGTGACGCGCATCGACAACGTCAACGGCGGCTTCTTCTTCAAGAGCGCAGCCATCAACGACAAGTTTGTGCCCTTCTTCCCCTACGGCTTCTACGCTTCGTACGATGGCTTTTTGGGCGGCGTCACGGACAACGCGTCGGCGGCATCGATCCTTGGCAAATACGCCGGATTTGGCCTCAACGCCATGACACCGCTCACGCAGTACCCGCAGTCGGCCGCCGCGTTTTCGTACATGGCGTCGACGGACCTGCGCTTCCAGTTCGACCTGCGCGAGAGCTACACGAACCTGACCTGGGTCACGGAGCAGGTCACGGCGGCACACAACAACGCGGCCCTGTTTTCATACTGGAGCGCTGATGAGTATGGCGTCGTCGATACGTGTATATGGGCGTGGCATACGTGATACGGAGAGCTAATGACAATCTAGACCCGACGGCCACCAAGACCCCTTTGATGCTCCCACCAATGCGTACAATGCGATTCGCAGCGTCGATCTCTACCATCCTGTGGCCGTGGTGCTCAACTGCCAGGACTACTACTTTGGGCCGTATACGGCCGGCGCCGACTTCATCATGGAGGACGTGTACCCGGTCGGCATCAATGCGACGTTTTCCAAGTGGGGGACGGTGTGCAACAGCACGCTCGGCGACTGTGGCTGCGACAACTGCGAGGGCGGCAGCCATGCGATCCGCGATGTGCGCGACCGCCTCGACACGCTCGCCCAGTACGAGGCCTGGCTCGGCCTCTGGCCCAAGACCAAGGTGCACAACCCGCAGAGCTTCCACGGCGAGGGCTACTGGGCGCGCGACCCGACGCCGGCCGAAGAATGGGCGACAACACTGACCGCCGTCCACCACGGCGCCAAGGCCATTATTTCGTGGGTCTACCCGTCGACGGATCTGCTGGCAACGGCCCACGGGCAAATCGCCCGGGTGCTGACGACGTCGCCCGTCGTAGACCTGATTGTGGGCAGCAACGTCGGGCAGGCGGTGGCCGTGGACAGCGCACTGGACCTGGATGTGGTGGTCTGGCGCCAGGGCGCGACGGTGCTGGTGTCGGTGGTCAACACGGGCTACGACGATCTGGCGGGTCCGGTGTCGGTGCCGCTGCCAGCCGGGACAGCCTGCGCGTTGAAGAGCGTGCCGTGGGGCAACCTGACGTGGACGCTGCGAGACGGGGTGTTGTCGACGGGAGACGTGTCCGCTCTGGACACGAGCTTGATTTTGTTGGAGGTGTAGGCTGGAGGACACAGGAAGGATGCCAATTGGAGCGATGAACCTGGATGCATGCATTGGCAGGGTGTCTAAACAGGTTATCTGGATTGTGTCTAAAATGAGGTCTGAAGCAGGTCTAGTCTATAGGTACAACATGGCGGATATCCTTGGGAAACATAGCAACGATACATTACACTGTGCACACTCTATTATCACACACACACACACACACGCGCGCGGCAGTTACATCTCCTTGGGACTAGCCGTGAGCGGCCGCCTGCTGGATCCCTCTCCCCGTGCCGCCGCTGCCGCCGCTTCTGCTGCTTCGACGGCCTGCGCCTCGTCCTCGGCATCGTCGTCATCGCCGGCCTCGTCATCGCTACTGTGAAGCTCGTCGATGGGCGTGGGTCCGCTGCCGCTGCCGGCGCCGACGCCACCGCCGCTGCCTCCGGCCGGTGGCCCTCCCAGCGGCTTGCGCTTCTTCTCAAAGTCCTGCTTGTGCGCCTCGGCCATGATGGCGGCAATGGACTTTTTGCCGGCCGTGCTGGGGCGCCGACGGCGGACGGTGCCGGTGGCGTCTTCGGCGTCGCCCGTGGCTCCGGGAGTGCCCCCGGCCGTGATCTGGGCTCCGGTCCCGGTGCCCCGGTGTGATCGCACGCTGGCGCCGGAGCTGCCGTCGATGCCGGTGGACTGGCCGACCGTCTCGCTGACGGCATCGATGGGGCCGACGGCATCGGCCGGGCTGGAGAGCACGGCGTCGTGCAAGTGATAGGGCAGGGGCACGTCGCGGGAGGCCTTGTACTGGGCGACGTTGGCACAGTGTTCGTTTTCGACGCGGAAGAGGGCCCAGATGCCGCGGCGCGTGACCTCGGCAAAGGAGACGAGGAAGGAGACGATGGTACTGTGCTGGGTGTTGTGGGTGAAGATGGCGTAGAAGATCCAGGAGAAGCGCAGGATGGGGTCGAGGACCATGACGGCGTAGTAAGGCCAGCGGCGTTTAAGCGCGAGGATGTCGCGGAGAAGGAAGTGGTCGGAGCCGACCTGTAGGAGGGAGAAGTCCATGAAGAGGTCCCAGAAGGCTGTTTTTTAGTCCTCGCTTCGCTGGAGGGGAGGGGAGAGAGAGGAGGACAAAGAGGGAGGAGAGAGAGAGAGAGGAGGAGAGAGTCGACTTACAAGTGTAAATCCCATTCGCTGTGGAAAAGGCAATGAACAGGGCCAGGTTCGTCGGGGAGCGGTGGATGCGGTAGAGACTCAAAAAGACATAGCTTAGAATGGTCATGGTGTACTTGCCGCAGTTGACCAGGTGCGGGAAGATGTTCTTGGTGTCGCGGTAACGGCGCAGACACTGCAAAGCGCGCCAGATGGAGGGAAGCGTCGAGAAGAAGCCCAGCAGTCGCGAGTGGTTGGAGTTGCACTGCGGCGGATTGTTCCAGTAGTGGGCATAGAGGCAGAAGAAGAGTTCGACGTTCTGTTTGTAAGTCAAGTGCATGCATTGCATATTTATCGGGCCATACTTACACACGTCGCGTACGTCAGCGAGCAGTAGATGTCGCCGAGGAAGAAGTCGCGGAACTCGACGGGATACAGGCCGGCAAAGAAGAGGCGCCACTGTTTGTTAGTCTATGGAGAGGGATGGGGGGCGGAGGGGAGGAGAAGGGGAGGAGGAAGAGAGGAGAAGGGGAGGAGGAAGAGAGGAGAAGGAGAGGAGAGGAGAGGAGGAAGAGAGGAGAGGAGAGGAGAGGAGAAGAGGACGACAAACGCACATGTGAATACAGAAACCACTTGCGGCTGCGGTGCCAGAGGGTCGGCGCCGGAAACAGCAGGAGCGCCAGGGTCACGCCGATCAGCACCACGGGATAGTACAGGTAGAAGTCGGGGCTGCTGGCGCCGGAGAAGTTGAGCCAGATGAACAGGCCGAACAGCAGCAGGAAAAAGCTGGGAAACTGCGACAGCTGCCGCCAGTCGAGGTGCGAGCGCGGATCGAACTCGAAGATGAACGGGTAGTTGACCTTGCTCAGCGTCCACAGCCGGCAGTCGAGGCAGAAGAGCGCAAAGACGTAGAGCATGAGAAAGTAGCCGCCGTACAGCTGCAGCAGATAGCTCGTCTGCTGCCGCACCACCGCGTCGCCGGCAAACAGCCGCTTGGCGCCCTGCACGGTGCCCTCGACCGCCAGCACGGCCCCGACGCCGAGCATGAGCCCGTTGCGGAACGCGCTGCCGCTCTCGTCGCCGGGCCGCTTCGTCAGCGCGCGCAGCTTGCCGGCGGCGATTTTGTGGTTGCCGCGCTCGAAATACCGCGCATACAGGTCCTCCACGGCCACCAGCAGCTCGTCGCCCACCGTGCTGTTGACGAACCACGACCGGTTGACCTTGTCCGTCATGTAGCGGTACGGCGGCCGCGCGTTGACCGCCTTGTCGTACTTCTTGTTGAGCTTGCGGAACGCCGTGCGGTTGAGCAGCGCATACGACTTGAGCAGCTCCAGCCCGCGGTAGAACTCCTGCAGCGCTAGTTTCAGCTTGCGCTTGGCCGTGCGGTACGGGATGTCGTCGTCCGGCCGCCGCGTGTAGTCGCGGTGGCCGTCGGCGCCGCTCCCGGAGCCGTGGCCGTTGCTGTGGCTGCCGTGCCCGCCATGGCCGCCGCCCATCCGCGGCGTCTGCGGCATCTTCTGCAAGGCCTTGGAATTCGGCCCCGGCCGGAACAGCCGCGACTTGATCGGGGAGATCACCTCGTGCTGCAGCCACGCTTTGCTGTCGGCGTCCGTGCCCGCCGGGCCGTCGTCCGAGTCCCCGCCACCCCCGGGCCCCGGCGTCGGCGGCGCCGTCCGTTCCGGGCTCTTGTTGGCCGTCTGGATCTCCGCGATCCGCCGGTTGCGCATCTCGTGCAGCTGCTCGCGGAGCAGCGCCAGCCGCTGCCCGGCCTGCTCCTCCTTCAGCCGGTAGAACGAGTCCACCTTTTCGAGCTCGCTGTCCAGGAACTGGAAGAACTCCATCTCGCGGTCGCGCACCTCGTCCAGCGCCCGCATGCTGATGTCGTCCGTGCTCGTGTCCGGGTTCCGGAACCCGGGCCCGGCCGCCGAAAACAGCCGCCGGAGCCGTTGCCGTGGCGTCATGCCGCCGTCCGCTGGCGAGTACGACGACGACGCCCTGTGCGGCCGGCCCTGCCACGACGACGGCGTCCCCGGCGCCATGGTCGCCCGCCGCTGTGCTTTCGGAGCCGCCCACGTGGCCGCGCCGCTCGCGTTTTTCACGGCCGGTGTCGGCACCGCTTTGGGCTTGGGCTTCGCTGTCGCCATGTCCAGCACGGCTGTTTCACTGATGTGCGACGGCACCCGCATCGCCGGCGCCGGCAGCGCAAACCCGCGCGAGCCATCCGTCGCCACAGACGGGCTGCGCACGCGCGACGTCGACGAGAGGATGCTGCCGTAGTGCGGCTGGCCCTCGGACGACGAAGCGAGGCCTTGCCGCTCCGGCGTTGTGGCTGCGGTCGTCGGCTTCGGCGTCGGCGACGTGCCAATGGGCGCCGGACTGAGCCGCAGCGATGCCGCTTCCTCCGGATGCGCGCCGGACGCGGCGCGCCTGGCCGCTGAGAACGGGCTGCCCGGCGTAAAGAGGCTCGGCGTCGCTCGCGGGGGCAGATCGCCGGAGCGCCGCAGATTCGGAGTCGTGTTGGCGCGGCCAATGGCCCGGGACACCGCTTTGACGTACTTTTTGCCCGCCTTGTAGTTGAGGTACTTGACGCGCCATTCTGGGCTGTTAGCAGGCGCCTGTGTGTGCCATGTCACCTTCTCAAACTCAACGCACCCGGCACGAGCTCTTGCTCGAGTTCCTTGGCGAATTTCATGACGTCAGATCAGCCCAACGGGTAGAAACAGCCATGGACAACGATAGCATGGACGGCGCTGACAACATGGGCGTGGGCAGTCGACAGTGCAGTGGAATGGAGGGTCTAGGAATGAAGCTTGAACGGTGAGGCAATGTAGGGCTGCTCTTCCAGGCATAAAGGAGAAGTGTTATTGGACAGGGAGAGCCTGAAAATTCGACGCGTCAATTCATGCTCCTAGCTCCAGACCTCGCCTGCCCAATGCGGCCCATCCACCAACACCCTGCGGAGCCAATGAGCAGCGCCGATGACCACACGCTGTGGGGCATGTACGTACTTTTTGTATGGAAGTCGCCGGAATCCATCTACAGCGATGAGTATGAGTCGCATATGGGAAAATATGCCACGGACGACTTGTTACAACCCCGACGAGCCGCCAGACTGTCTATTGCATCGGCCATGCTAAGCTTCCTCTGAGCTTCTGTGCCATGTTCCTTTTCGGCTTCTTCTGAGCTTCCGGCCCCCGAAGCGTCCTTTTCTCAGCCTCCCGCTCCAGTTCTACTTCCGCTTTCACTTCGCCCGGCCCAATCGCTCCTCGTTGTCCTCCATCAGCTCGTACGCCGGCCGGAACGACGTCGCATCACCTTCACGTGCCAGCGCCGGGTTCGGCCGCGTGTCTGTCGTGCCTCCGAGCGACGTGAAGCCCTGGTTGTAGAGATTGCAGAAGGGGATATCGAGATGTCGGATGAACTGTTGGTCAGCAAGGAAGACCGAGAGCGAAAACGAGAATGAGAATAAGAACAAAGACCGAGAGCAAACGAAGAACAGCGCAAAACCTACTGCCCATATCTCGGCGTAGTGCCAGTCAATGACCGGGTGGATGCGCATGAACGGCGGCCACCCCGCGTCTGTCGGCGTAAAGTGCGTCAGGAACTCGCCGTGCGGATCTGTGCGCCGCGTGCCCAGGAAAATTGCCCGCAGCGTCGGGTGCTCGGCCAAATACGCCTCCAGCGCCGGCCGCATCGGCACCGGGTACCGCGAGAGCCGCAGGTGGTATTCCACGGCCGTCCCGGCCACGAACTCCTCCACCTCGGGGAACGGGTCCGGCGGGACGATGTAGATGGCCTGGAAGGGGATGTGTTCGGAGGAGGTGCTGGTGGCGTCGGGTTTAGATGGGGATGCGGTGTTGTCGGTGTTTCCGGCGGCGGGTGTGGGCTGGGATTCGGATTCGGCTCTGGCTCCGGCCTCCCCACACACCGGCAGGCACCCGAGAATCAGCACCAGCAGCACGAGGCAGTCTTTGCCGCCGTTATACGACAGAGAAAGCTCGGGGAGTCTGGGATTCGAGGACGTTAGTGATGACACATAGCAACACAACACGCCATACAACAGCACCGCACCACCCACCCGTAACGCTGCAGCGCCTGCTCAATGACGTCCATGGACGTCCGCACTTGGCGCTGCACACCTCGCAGCATGGCGTCGTCCGGTGTCTCGGCGAGGAAGGCGAGTAGCTGCCGCCGGAGCCGGTAGCAGATGTCGGGGAAGCGGTGTACGCCGTTGGCCGTTGGTGTTGCCGGTGCCGCCGGTGCCGCCGATGCCGGCGCTGGCTCCGGCATCACCCGGCTCTGGTCGTCTTGCGTCATGGCCGCTCCGAAACGCTGGGGAAGAGACAGGCAGACACGAGAGGGGCAGCGGATGCAGTCGTGGATGCAGACATGAAGAAGCGGGGGAGGGAGAAGGAGAAGGAGAAAGAGAACGGAAGAAACTCCGCCCGAATAGGTGCAGTACTACCGGCAAAACGAAGATGCAACGATAGGAACCGAAGCCAACGTCGTCAGCGAGAAGCAACTACACGCGAACCTGACGATGCAGACGGTCTCGCGCCAATGAGCGAGGGGGCATAGGGCGATGTGCGTGCGTGCATGCGGACCCGTCGTCGTCGGTATCGGCTGTTCAGAGCGTGGGGAATAGCTTAATCAGCCGTGGCCCGACAGGCAGTGCACCGTTAGTGCGTCACTACGGCTGCTAACACGTGCCTGTGACGGCCTGTCGTTGCGTTACGACCGTCTGTACGAACGAGCAGAAGCCCCCAATACGAGCCAACGGGACATGTGTCCGATGCCAGATGTCTCGACGCCAACCCCTTGGACACGGCATCACGATGTGCAGTTCTGTCCTCCGGGTGCGCAGGCCGCGGCTGGACTTTGCCAGTGGGCGTCGGCGGAGGTCTCGCTTTCTCCCAGCGGGCTTCTCCCAGTGGATTTCTCCCAGTGCGGGGCAGCTTGCCAAAGTGGACGGAATGCAAGACACGCTATATGGGGTGTCTAAAAGCTGGAACATTCTCGCAATCCTACTCTAGCGCAGGTGCATCTCGATGTCCGCATTGGCCAGGTTTCTGTCTTGCGTTTGCATGCATATCCTGGCGTCCGTGTCTTGCTGTCTGTCTTCCCTGCATTTCGTGCATTGCGCATCTCCCATGGCACTTTTCACATTTCGTGCCTTGTCGCCCGGCTGACAGCGTTTAGCCGCCTGCAGGAGGGCTGTCTCGGGGGAAGAAAAGGAAAAAAGAAGGGGAAAAAAGAGGAAAAGGGCGTAAAAAGGCAATAAAGCAAACGACGATCCTCGTGCCCAGCGGCAGTTCTGGCCGTTCGGAGCCGGACAGTGGGCAGTGGCAGCGAGATGCTGGGAGCTGGCCAAAGGGACGAATTTGGATGAGACAGCCATACCAAGCTTTGGCACTTTGGTAGCCCGAGCCGCTCACCCCTCGGAAGGAAGCGTGGGTGCGGAGGCGCACTTCGTATACGAGCAGCGATGCAGCGTCATAGGAGTTCGAGCGTAAGCCAGAGCGACGTACGAGCGGAGGTTTGTTGGGGACACAGTGGAGCAGCTCGGCTTCTCCGGCCAAGGAAGTCGCTAGGTCGCTGTGCACTGGCGGCCGCTGGTGAGCGGTTGTGAGCGCTGTGGCCTCTGCTTTGGGTGCTACGGGCTTCCCACTTCCTCTGCAACGAGTACTCGCCATCTGGCAAAACCGTACGAGAATGTACTCCCTCGTCCTATCACGAACTTGGGCGTTATGTGACAGCGCACGTACTCGTATGTGGAAATTGCTGCACGGCCCTCCTAGCAGGAACTCTCGTATTGGCGTGATAGGCCAATCGCTGGCGCTCTTTGACCCACGAATGACGTTGAGGGTTGGCGGCCGTCCTAGGTACCAACCCCCAATTCAGAGGGACAAGTTGCGGAGAACCGCCGAAACAGTGCCGGATTGGCCTTGTTCGAGGGCAGGAGGCCGCTAAAAGACAAAGAGCTGTAAGCGGCTCTAGGTCACCAGCATGCAGATCCGAGTGCTTGTACTTGGATAGTTTACGAGCGTCGTATGTCGTATGCCTTTAATTCAAACAAGCTCTACGATGTGCAACTGTGGTTGCGCATACGCTACAGCGCTCTCGTCTCACAGTATCTTACTGCGCACTTACTGCATCCGCACGAGGCGCTTTATTGGCATTTCAGCCTTCGGGACTCGCGAATTATTGGCATCCACTGCAGGCGTGACAGCTCCGGCGACCGGATTCCGCCGCCATACACCAGCATAAGACGACAGGAAAAGCCAGCGGTTCGCGCCATGTCAAGTAATGTATGTGCATGCGTGTGCATCGACGACTGGATATGTCGGTGGAAAGCCAGCCAGAAGCCCAACCCAATGGGGCGTCCACTGCGTTGATCGGAGCACTGTGTGGGATACAGGATACATGTCACTCTGACGAGCTGCAACACCACAACAGAGCCGCCACGCGGACTCCCCTGCTCACCTCCGCTGGCCTGTTCCGCCAGGCTGGCAGCCAGTCAACCGCCAGCGCGCCGAATAGGGCAAGCTCGGCGTTGCAGCGCTACGGAGTGCAGGGCAGAAAAGGCTTGGCGCTCGACGGCAAGGCGTCCTGGTCTCGTCTCTGTTACAGTGCCGTGGAGCACACGCCGTGGTCGTACTCGTAGTGCATTACAGTGTAGTGTGCGATACGAATAGTGCATTGCTGTTCAGTGCCCGCATGGCAGCATCCGCTATAGCGCCGTGCCGAATCGACGACGTCATGGCCGGCCAGTCTGTGACTCTGTGACAAGCGGACGCAGACGCATGTCCATACATGGCCGGGCATGGATCTCGATGCTGCGAGCGGATGCTGCGAGGGCAGTCGTCTCGCAGGAGTATGCCTCTGCAAAGATATAAAGTCGCGATTCTTCACCTCAGTGTCTCTAGCGTGCTCACTTGTCCGTCGAGCCAACCCGCCCTAAGAAGACCTAAAAGCCCTAAAGACCCAATAAGGACCCAAGAAAGACCCCTAAACACCAAGTCCTGCACTAGCGACAGCGCTCACTGTATCTCTGACGGCGCCCAACGCCTCCGCAAGCAATCCTTTCCATAGGTCCCCCCCTCTTCCCTCTCTGGCCGCTTTCGTACTCAGCCCACCCACACCTTGCGTCGGGCATAACATCATCGGCCAGGGCGCTATGCAACGTTGACGAGCGGAAAATCAGCTACGCAGTTATCTCTCAGCAACCGCCTGTTGTCTGTTCTCTCTGCCACTCTCCGATCCTGTCCGCCCTCCCTTTCCCCCAACAATATAATGGGAAGCATCCGTCTCACGCAGTTCTGTCGTTTTTCTTCTTGTTGATTCTGGCTGTCTTTTTCTCGCGCTCCTCTCACTTTTTGCTCTTTTTTCTGCCCGCTCGTTCCCCTGCCAAACCGGCGGCAAATACAAAACGACCAAATTTTCCCTCCACGCACGCTTTGCGTAATCCCGCGACCAAGCTGTGTACACGCTCGACCTGGGCCCATTCCGCTCTGCTGCTGTCCCGTACGCATTACGCAGTACAGCCGGGAGCCAAATACGAAGACAATACCGGCACACTGTTCATTCGCACTCACCAAGACTCCTCGAGCGACCGTGTTTTTTCCGACCTCAGCACAGTGAGGCTTTTCCCACCCACTCTTTCGTGCTCTCGACCTGGCCTTCGACCGCCTCGACCCTTTGTTCGGACAACACACAAAGCCTGCGATTGAGCCAGCCCTTGCTGCACGCACGGCTCCCGTCGAGGGCAGCCGCTTGCTGTCATCTTTGAGCCGCCCGTAACGGCCTACTATACGCCAATACCGCACACCCCGACCTGCCTCTCTTCTTTCTCCCACCATGTACGAATCACCGCTGTCTTTACGGCAGCGCCCCCCCGCGGATCCTGCACTGGGCTATTCCCACTCGCGCACTCGCACCACGTCGTCCAACGTCTTCCCGGCACCCTCCCAACAGCAGCCGCCACAACCGCAGTTCCAGCCGATGACCGCTCCCATGCACCTCGCCCAGCAGAATCTCAGCCACAACCGCCGCACGCCGTCCGTCAACACCTTCAGCAGCGTGTCCAGCGGCGGCGGCATGGTGCCGCCGGCCGCCTACCGCACGAGCCCGACCACGACGGATGTGCGGCGGTCGACGTCGTCGCGGTCCGGCGACTATGGCGGAGGACCGGGGGGTGGTGCGCCCCCCTCGCCCCAGGTGTCCTATGTGGCCCTGCTGCGGCGGCAAAAGGCCACGGTGTGGTGCGAGCGCGCCCAGTTTGAGGACCCGCGGCTGGCGGCCCAGCAGCGCGCGGCTAAGATGCGTGCGAACCGCGAGATCGGCGGCAGCGCCGGCGGCTACCTGTCGGCGACGCTGGGCGGCAGCGGCGGCCGCACCAGCACGGGCCTCAGCTCTGCCGGCGGCAAGGTCACCGCCAAGATCCGCCACCACGGCAGCAAGACCATGGGCTACGGCTCCGACAGCAACTACGTCGGCATTGCCGGCGTGCCGCTGCGCCTCAGCGCCACCGAGGTCGAGGGCGAGGACAGCGACGACGACGACAACAGCGGGCTCGCCATGGGCCGCCCGCACCACCGCCGCACCGGCAGCAGCGGCCGCAGCAGCACCGCCAGCGGCCGCCGCGGCCCGCCGTTCCGCACATCCACCGGAGCGCTGGTGCCGTCCGTCTCGGCGCCACAGGTCGGCAGTGCCGCCGCCGCCAGCAACCCCCGCCGCTACAGCCCCAACGACACCCCCGAACGCACCGGCAGCCTGGTCGAGGACCACCTCGTGGACGACCGCGCCAGCGGCAAGGCCCACAGCACCGCTAGTGGCAGCAGCAGCGCCGAGCGCGCCGACAACGTCCCGGACCTCGGCAGCGCCGGCCGGCTGCCGCCCAACAGCACCACCAACGCGACGCTGACCCGCGAGAAGAGCATGCGCACCCCCGAGGATCTGCGCCGCCGCGGCAGCGTCGACGAGCGCACGATGACGATGTCGACGGGGCGGCTGTTCATTGCGAACCCGGACTGAGGGGTGGCGGAATGGCAGAAGGGGGACGGCTCGGCGTGGGAGAAGAGGGGATATGGGAGATGGACAATGGATAGGGACGTTTTTTACGCACTACGTGTTTGCATTGCTGGCGTTGAGGACGGTATAGGCTCAGGAAGTCGAGAGGGATATATCCTCGATATATTGTACAAGTAATCGTCTCGCATTAATATGGAATATTTACGACCATGACGGAGCCCGCAGTATTTCGCACTTTTGGTGAGGTGCCGTAGCCACTACGTAATGGCCGGCTGCGTATCGGGCTATCGTGCTCCGATAGTCACGTGACCCAACGCGACGCCAAAGTAACGCGTCCGACCTCTATAACGCCTGTGCCTGGCGGCCCGTTCACGCGTTCCTGGACCCTCCATTCTCGCCATCTAATTGGCATCCGCACCGGTGTGCATTCAGGGCCACACCACTTCTTTCTCCCCAGTCTACCGATTCCGCCCTTGCAAGACATTGTGTGTTCTCGACTTCACCACCTTTTCCACTCATGGCCGATACATCCGCGCTACGAATTCCCATCAACGGCCACATTGAGCATCCAAAGGCATTCAAAAGCGACGGGTTCTGCATTTGTCCCGACACTAGAGGAGGACAGCTGGCTTGCTCACCGGCCACACAGATGCCTCTTCTTGTCGTATCCCCAAACATCCAGGACGGCACAGAGTCGCCGTCCCGGAAACGCAGCCACCAGGACTACCTGGACGCCGACTCCGCGACGGAAGCAAAAGGGGGTGCACAGCTGCTTCCGGGCATCGAGAACATATCCGTGATTAGTATGTATTGGGTCTTTGCAGCTTTGCGAGCGACTGTCTAACAACAAGCAGAAGCACAACAGTTACCATCACACGCCGTCACTTCATCCACAGAACCCCTCTCCATGGGAAGCAGTCCTATGTCGCTTCTCACCGATGCAGGAACTTCCACACCCGCCAGACCATCACTATCACCAAACCCAACACCCTCCCGAAGCACAGCCATGAACAACGGCCCAGCGCCTCTTCCCTCCCTGCGAGGAGATGGCGACGTGCCCATGACCACAGTCGCCGCCAGCAGTCCTAGCAACAGCAAGAGCAACAGCAACAGCAACGGCGACGGCGACGGCCCACCCCCAGCCAAACGCAAACGGCTAACACAGGGCGAAAAGGACGAAAAGGCCAAGGCGGATGCAGCGAAGAAGCTAGAGAAAGAAAAGGCAGAAGCCGCACGCAAAGTCGAAAAGGAGAAGGCGGAAGCAGCGCGGAAGCAGGAAAAGGAAGAGCAAAAGGCCGCGGCCGAAGCAGAGAAGCGAGCACGCAACGAAGAGCGCGAAAAGAAGCGGAAGCAGAAAGAGGAAGAAGACCGGCGGCGAAACAAGGAAAAGGACAAGAAGAAGCGCGAAAAGGAGGACGAGGAGCGCCGTGTCCAGGAGGCCAAGGAGAAGAAGGAGCGCAGCCAGCTGCGGCTCAACTCGTTCTTCAAGACCGGCACGCCGCTGACGCCGAAAAAGGGCAGTGGCTCGCAGAACAGCAGCCTCGGTGGTCCCTATGGCTCTCCTTCCGCGTCTAGCGGCAAGAGCCCGTCCAAGTCGCCGGAAAAGGCCAAGGGCAAGGGCGCCGACGTGTCCGAGTACGACAGGATGTTCAAGCCATTCTTCGTCAAGGAGAACGTCGTCATGGCCACCTCGCTTTACGGCATGGACGAGGAAACCAAGACGGTCAAGTCCCGCATCCTCGACGACTTCCTGTCCGGCGCGCGAGGCGAATTTACACCAGCAGCGCTCGACCGGAGAGCGGCCGCCGACTACTTCCACCTCATGGACCGGCCGCGCGTCCGGGGGCGTAAGTACCCGAGCGTGAAGAAGGTCATGGACATGATGGCGGACTACAACCACGCAGATTCTGCACAGACCGAAGCGGCCCTCAAGATGCTGCGGTCTGTGCCGATGAAGTACCTCGGCTTCCGCGAAGACGTGCGGCCGGCCTACTTTGGCACCGCCTCCAACATCCCGGCCGGCAGGCGGCTGGCGAAAGTGGCCCGGAACCCGCTGTGCAAGACGGAGCTGCCGCTTAACTACGACTATGACTCGGAGGCTGAGTGGGTGGACGACGGCGACGGCGAAGACGTGGACGACATTGAAGACGAGGAGGAGGACCTCGAAGAGGACGAGGAGATGGCCGACTTCCTCGACGACTCGGAAGACGCCATACCCATGCGGCCGGCGTTTATGGGCGGCATGGAGCCTGAGAGCTCCGGCATCTGCTGGGAAGACGAGCAGCCTCACAGCGACCTGTCCGCGTTCCGGATGGAGTTTATTCTAGGTATGTTCTCATGTTGTGTCCTGATGCCCTGATGCCTTCATGCCCTGGCCTGGCTCTGTCGATCCTGACTAACACAAACAGAACACGACGCCCCAATAAACCCATTCTCGTCGCAGTACTGGCAGCCGGCCCCCGAGGCGGCTCCCGCACCTGCGGCTAGCACAGCCTCTGCAAACGGCCAGGCCATGGCACCACCACCAGCACCGACTGACGCGTTTGCCGCCTTGTCGAGTTCCACGCCTGCCCCGACGAACAGCAAAGCCGACGCCAAGAAGGCCGGCGTGGCGGCCGAGTTCGTCGACGACTTCAAAAAGGCCATTCTGCAGTACGCCAAGCTCAGCAAGATTGGCATTGTGGAGATTCTGAGCTCCGAGTTTGCCAAGTGCACCAAGAGCCAGATCAAGAACTCACTAGAGGCCATGGCCGAGCGGACCGGCGCTGGCCAGCAAAAGACGTGGAAGCTGAAGGAGGTATAGGCGAAGACCAGGGGAACGCAAGAGACGGAGGGACGCTGCGTGGGCTAGACGGTCGGCCTGGGGAACGGTAGACGGAGCACCCGTCTGATGCCGCTTGCTTATATTCTAATGAGAGGACCAGATAGAGCGTGCAGCTCTTTACGAACTTACGCCACAGCGCTGTCATTTGGCGCATTGCCGTGATGTGATTCGAGTGGGGACAGGCGATGACGCGATCACATATTGTATACATACAAAATCGATATTGTTGCGGCTGGAACGGGATGCGAGCATCATCTCCCATGTACAAAATGAGTGTTTGTGAAGCATTTGCACGATATTGCGACAACGTGTGCCTGTGACAGTTGAGTACCCCACGACTAGTAATAAGACGTAGACTCACATAGGAAAGAGGCATGGAGTACGGGGCAGCGTAAAGCCTAAGTGATCGGCGTGGGTTAGCTCCGCGGCGGCTCTCTGGCGGGAAGGCGCAGTTGCTGTGCCACTAGGAGGCTCCCCACAAAACGGCAGGTACGAGAGATAAGGAGCTGTTGCCTCATATCTGTGACTCTTTAGGGTACACCTGGTCTTTCGGCTTCTCGATTTTGTGTCCCCTCACATCTCTCACAAACGCATCGTGATTCAATTGTGATTCTTCAACGCTGATATCACCACACCTCCACACCAGCTTTCTGCTTATCCCATCCACCATGGCGAAACACTCAATGGTGCCGGTGCATGCGGCCCTGGACCCCAACCAGTGGGTGGCCAGCCGCCCGTCGTCTAGCATGTCCAACGCTCCGAGTCTTTTCCACACAGCATCCGCAGCTCCGGCCGCTTCTGAGGCTTCAGGGCCATCCACGCCGCCGTGCCCCATCTCGCTCGTCGCCGCGCCGACCACGCGCTCCGTCGAGTCCCAGAGCTTCTCGCTGCTCAACATGGCCGCCCGGCACGCATCGGAGAACCGCATCTGCGCGGCTTGTGCCAGCAAAATGCCGCTCAGCGAGGTGTGCCAGTGCCGCGTGATTGGGCGCGAAGCGCTGTCTCGCGGCCACGGCGGCGCCAACAGCTGCGTGCTTTGCCCCTTCAAGCAGGGCCTCCCCGAGAGCTTCATCAAGCCGTACCTGCAGTTCATGACGGAGAACCCGACGGTGTTCCATGTCGTCGCCTACTTCCGGCAGAAGCTGGAATCGGTCGGCTTCGAAGAGCTGACGCCGCGCGACGATTGGACGGCCAAGCTGCAGCCCGGCGGCAAGTACTACACCACGCGCAACGGCAGCGCCATGATCGCCTTCACGGTCGGCGGGGCCTACGAGCCGGGCAACGGCGTCGCCGTGGTCGCGGGCCACATTGACGCGCTCACGGCCAAGCTCAAGCCGCTGAGCGCGAAACCCGACAAGGCCGGCTACGTGCAGCTCGGCGTAGCGCCGTACGCCGGGGCGCTCAACGAGACGTGGTGGGACCGCGATCTGAGCATTGGCGGGCGGGTGATCGTGCAAGACCCGGAGACGGGCAAGACGAGTGCGCGGCTCGTGAAGCTGGACTGGCCGAGTGAGTGTCTGATGTCGGTCTTTTAGTCTGTCGTTTCCCATGCTGACACCCCCAGTTGCCAAGGTGGCCACGCTGGCACCGCACTTTGGCGTGTCGATGACCGGTCACGGCAACAAGGAGACGGAAATGGTGCCGATTATCGGGCTCGAGGGCACGTCGAGCAGCTCGCCGGACGAGCGCCTGGGCCCCGTCGGCTCGTTCGTGGCCTCGCAGCCGCCGAAGCTGGTCAAGCTGATTGCGTCGGAGCTGGGCATCACGTCCTACACCTCGATCCAGAACTGGGAGCTGGAGCTCTACGACAGCCAGCCGGCGTCGCTGTTTGGCCTGGAGCGCGAGCTGATCACGGCCGGCCGCATCGACGACAAGATCTGCTCCTGGGCGGCGATGATGGGTCTTTTGCGGGCGCAGGAGAACGACTCCTCGGGCGTCATCCGCATGGTGGCGCTCTTCGACGACGAGGAGATTGGCAGTCTGCTGCGGCAGGGCGCGAAGGGCAACTTCTTGCCGCTGACCATTGAGCGGATCGTGGAGTCGCTGCTGGCTACGGCCGCGTCCCAGGCGTCCTTTGGGCCCGGCATCATGGGCCGGACGTACGCCGCGAGTTTCCTGGTGTCGTCCGACGTGACGCACGCGGTGCACCCGAACTTTACGAGCAACTACCTCGACAACCACGCGCCGAAGCTCAACGTGGGCGTGGCCCTGGCCTGCGACAGCAACGGCCACATGCCGACAGACAGCGTGTCGGTGGCCATTCTGGACCGTGTGGCGGCTCTCTGCGGCTCGACGCTGCAGCGCTTCCAGATCCGCAACGACTCGCGCAGCGGCGGCACCATTGGGCCCAGCCTGAGCTCGGCGCTGGGCGTGAAGAGCGCCGACGCGGGCATTCCGCAGCTGAGCATGCACAGCATCCGGGCGAGCACCGGCGCCTTGGACCCGGGTCTGGGCGTCAAGTTCTTCCAGGGCTTCCTCGAGCTGTGGGAGTCTGTGGACGCGGAGTGGCATTAATAGCGAAGGGCATTGTGTTTTAGTGCGAGCTGGCAAAGAGCACTGTGTCTTAGTGAGAGCTGGCAAAGGCATACTTTCTATGACAGATACGATTAGACGAGGGAGCTAAGTATCTTACAATCCCCTGACAGAATTAAACTATGGAGTGAAGGTCCTATCTTTTCCGTGACAGAATCCATTATCACAGATCCAGGCCAAACTCGAACAGACCAATGCAAGCTGAGTTAGACGGTCTCGATGGAGCGGATCCGACTGAGAATTCGGCAATCTAGATGGCTGCTGCCTAGGAATGGGGACGTTCCCAGTTTCTTTTTCTTTTATTATCTTCGCTGTGAATAAATGCCTCAATATTGCGAGCATGGCTTGGCGGAACGGGAGGGGAAGCGAGAACGCGAGCGCGAGAAGTCGGGTCGAGAACTCGAGTGGCTTGAACGCTAGGCCCTTTTGCAGTGCTCTCTGCGGAGCATGGCGTCCTCCGGCGCGGGGAGCCAGCGCTGTCAGTGTGCGGTGGCGCCCGCTGGCCTGTGTGCAGCTGGCCGTTTTAGGCCTGGTGCCCACTCGTCGGCTCTACAGGCTGGGCCTCCACCGCCTGTCAAGTGGCTTCTGGCAGTTGACACAGCAGACTTTTCCGCCGTGGTAGCACTATCGGGCCCAGCGAGAGAAAAAAAGATTTCGCCCGCCGAGCGCTGCGACGGGCTGCCGTTACCGGGCTTCGCGTCACATGATATCCACCGACGACGACCGCCATCGCGAGTATAGATAGGCCGGCGGCAGCTGTTCCTGGCATCTTGTTGTTGTTCACTAGGCGCTCTCATCCGATCTCATCTGATCCCGTCTGATCCCATCTGCTCGCGTCCGCCTTGGTGTTTACTCTAGCCATTCTTTCGTCCTCGTCCTCTGTTTCTTGCCCCCTCACTTACACCACCCTCTTCCCCCTTCCGCCATGAAGTTCGTTGCTTTCGCTACGGTGGCTGCGGCCATGGTGATCCCCGATACCTCGGTCATCCGCGAGCTGGTCCTCGACGACGGCAACCACGCGGCGCTCCACGACGCCCTCGATGCCGTCACGGCCGGCTTCCATAAGGGCGTCGAGACCGTCGACCACTGGCTGCGCGAGAGCCTGAACCGGCCCAAGGCGCTCTTCGAGGTCGACGGCGACGATGCCGACGGCGACGAGGCCAGCCTGCTGGTCCCGCTCAAGGAAACGGCGTCCAACCTGACCATCTACCAGCTGCTCTCGTCCTGCAACGACACCACGCAGTTCGCCGCCCTCGTCGACAAGTACGACAGCCTCGTCGCGATGCTCAACAGCACCGCGGCCAACTACACCCTCTTTGTGCCCGTCAACGCCGCCTTTGAGAAGCTGCCCGGCGGCCAGCTCAACGACACCGCCTTCCTCGAGAGCATCGTGCGCTACCACATCGGCCTCGACGCCTACCCCTACAGCCGCATGTTTGCCACGCACACCATCCCGACCGCGCTCAACGAGTCGCTGCTGGGCGACGAGCCGCAGCGCCTGCGCGCGCGTTTTGAGAAGCACCTGGGGCTGCGCGTCAACTTTGACAGCCGCGTTGTGGCCGCGAATATGGTAGGCCAAGTTGTCCCTCTCCCTCCCCCCCCCCCACCCTCCCTCCCTCCTCGACGCTAACAGTACAGGGTGCCCTCAACGGTGTCATCCACGCCATCGACACCATCGTGATTCCCCCCACCATGGTTGGCCGCGAGCTGTCGCTGGCCCCGGCCGAGTACTCGACCCTGCTGCTGGCCATGCAGCTCACCAACTTCACCCAGTTCGTCCACGGCCTCACGCTCAACGGCTCGACCTTGTTCGCCGCCTCCAACCTCGCCTTCACCCAGCTCGGCCCCAACATCAACGCCTTCCTCTTCAACACCCCCCGCGGCCTCAAGTACCTGTCCGCGCTGCTCCAGTACGCCCTCGTGCCCAACGCCACCGTCTACTCCGACGCCTACTACGGCGCGCCCCAATACAACGCCACCCCTGCCGCCATGGCCGACACCGGCGTCATCGAGCGCCTCCACTACGAGCTGCCCACCCTCCTCGGCAACGCCACCGTCGCCGTCAACGTCACCGCCGTGCCCGGCTGGATCTCCATGCTGGTCAACAGCGGCGTGCGTGTGGCTGTCCAGGACGCCGTGGCCAAAAATGGCGTCATCCACGAGATGAACCGCGTCGTCTTCCCGCCCTACCCCAAGCTCAACGTCACCCTCGACCCGAGCCTCGAGTTCCGCCCCGTGACCACCGTGGCCGACGTCGTGGCTCGTCTGGGGCCGTTTGTGGACGACGTCGAGGAGCCGGCGGGCGATGCGCCGGCGGATGTGGCGGATCTGTAAGCAGATCGTCTTGCATCGAATACGAGCAAGCACACAAAGCTCGACAAACAAAAACACAACGCAAAACCAACAACAGAAATGGACATCCTCCAAGGACTTCAGCTCAATGTATCATTATGAAAGCAGGCTTAGGTTACGAACACTGGGATGGACACGGGAAACTTGGGATCGTCTTCTTTTGGCCGGAGTTGCGCGACGGCGTCTGGCACATCTATTGCTAGTTTATTTGAATAAACTGTATTTTTATTTTCAACGTGGTGCTCCTCTGGGGGGATACTTGTAGCAATTCTCAAAAGTATGAGTATACATGCCTGAGGTTCACTGGAAATCGTTGTCTCAATAATTGGCGTATCTGGCTTGGGACATGTTGCTTAAATGGAAATTAACAGAGACAATTGTCAGGCTATTGCGATGCTCCTTGTAATAAAACAACGGAGTTTCTACAGTCAGACATATGCTGTAACTTTATTGACCACAGTCGTTTGCCTTTCTTGGTGTTGTCATAGCTCTGCGATTTCTACCAGGTCGAACATTCTCGCATATCTTTGATCGTTATTCTAAAACAAACACCCTTTCCGTCAGCTCGGCACTTTCAGACAGTTCCTCATACGTGATATCGTCCACATAACAGTCGCCGAGAAATAGAAACGATCCGTTACTTCGGGGCCGTAAAACATAGGGGACTCGACCACCGTCTAGAATGCAGATTTCATCCCCAGGCCGCATACATGATGGACCAATGCCATATGAACCATTCTCGGTGTAGAAAAGGCGCCGCTTGTTGCAGATCAATAGTGCCGTACGTCGGTAATGAGCCCAATCTACCATACCAGGTTCGGCTGACTGCCAACCGATTGGCTGCCACTCAATATGGTATGTGTCATGAAGATGCTGTACGTATTGTTCAAAGGCACAACACATCAGGGCTGGGATATTAGCGACTGTCTCGAGCCCGAATTCTAGACTAACAAATCCTGTCAAGCCACCGGTCAGTGTTCGTGCTAGTCGACAAAGCCTTGAAAGGCGCCCATCATCGGCGCCGTTGACCACAATATCGTCCCAGAGGCGGAGAACTCGCAAGTCGAAGTGTTCGACAGGAAGCACACGGAATTTCCTCTTGGTGCTGGAAACGGTGCTGAACAAGATCCCACTCAGCTCTAGCCTTGTAGATGATATGTTGAATACATGTATTGGACGCTTTGCACTTGCTTGGGACCCATCATATTGGTCCAAAGGACTGGTCAATAACCGTTCATTCCATTTCGGAACCCAAGATGGCAGATGCTCGTACCCATCAAATGTGGCGCTATGCTCGACAAAAGATAGAACCATCAGGTCTTTCGCATCTTGGACGCACGCACCAACAACATCCGCGTATACTTCTTCACAAGGCTTCCTGTAATCCACCACGATGCTCCTAGTTTGCATCAGGCCAAGTAAACCGTACACATTGTCCCTTGGATCTGATGCCGAAAACCCTCGGAACTTTGCCATCGTGGCTTCGATCGAGCTAACTGCAGCATGCTTGTACACGAGCATAACCATAGTCGGGCTCACGTCTAGCAGTACTTTTGGTGGAGCTTCTGTCGGCTGTGATGCCGGAGAAAACTGCAATACGGCTTGTCGTACGATCCAGAACGAAGTAATTCCCATTGCTGCCCAGGGAACACGGTATGTCCCTATCATGATGAGAGGGTTTTGACCCAAGATGATTTCTTGCACACACCACACGCGTGTAAACCAAGGTCGAGCATGGAACTTCTCTAATGCCGCCCAGCAGTCGTTTGGGACATTCAGGCTCTGTGGATGGATGCTGGACAAAATTGGATCGTCGGTGTCGATATCACTGATATCTTTGCCAACGGACGCCGCAAATGCAGAGCACGCATCATACACGGTGTTCATGGCAAAGATAGCCGCCTCGGTGTTCTCCCCATTGTCTCGGCCAAGCCACACCACCACTCGCGACGCCTCTGAGTAGACGCCCCCCATCAACTGAATCTGTTCTCCACGCTCCTCCGTGTCGTCCTGGTTGACGCAGATGACATCGGCCCAGATGCGACGGATGCGATCTGGGCACCGCAGATGGAGCAGAGCATCATAAAGGCTTTTGTGAATGGAAATATGGCGGCCGTTGCACTCTATTGTTTCTTGTATCGTACGATCTCCCCATACGTACGAGAGTGCCTCGTACGAAGGGGCATTGTCGCGAGCGTATCGGTCGGTGCGCACACGAATCCAATCGTCAAAGTCTCCGGGAAGCAGCTCCACAAGCCGAATTTCATCTGAAGAGAGCCTGGCATTGTCGGTGGAAAATGCCATGTGTAGCAGGTGGGGTGTTTGGTTGTAGAAAGACCGCACAAGAGAGTTACGATGCGAGATTATCAGCACAATATCTGAACATGCAATGGTAAGCCTATCCGTGCCTAATTCTTGGGCAGATGAAATGGTTACCCCTCTATAATCCTGCTCATTGATTGGTCCTTGCGCTCCATGCTCAGCCACATTCGTTGTATGATGAATTAGGTGCGCATCCAACGGCCTTAGTTTACTATCAAGACATGCTGATTATATGTCCAATCTGGCAATGCCAACCATGGCACTTGTTTTCAGAATATTCCAGCCTTGAGAGGCTATTTCAAAAGTTTTGGGAATGGGCTACTCAATGGACCGCGGCAAATTGGAAAAAGCAAACATGTGCGAGAAAATAAAGATAGGAAGTGAGGCTCAATTCAACCGTACGCTCACAATTTGTGCGGATTCTTCCTGCGCTAACGGTTTAACGAAGGCAGAGCAGCATTTTAAGAAGATCAGTAAAGACATATTAATAGCACTTGGAGTTCCGCATCATAGAGTAGACTGCCTCAACTCCCCACAGTACGTGGCCGAGGACAATACAAAGAATAACACAGCCATGCTTGCGTAGTACCTCAAACCTCCCATGTGTCTGTCGCGAGAACCTCGAGTTCATCGACAGATATGACGACATCACCCTCCCCAGCATTTAGGTCAGGCTGCCGTCCAAACAAAAGCTGAAGTTCGAGAACCAGATCGCCCCTATCGACGTGGTACTCGAGGAAGCTGTTTCCAACCGGCGTGATGTCGTTTGTATGCCGCAGGATAGCATTGGTCTGTGTCGAGCTGTCTCGCGTGGCTGTCTGGCCAAGTGGCGATGGCCAGTCCTCGGTATACTTCAAGATACGTATCCGGCGTTCGTTCTTGTCCAGCTTGACGAGCAGAACAATCTTGACCTCGTGCCGCGAAGCCGCAAACCACCAGTGCAAGTCCTGCTGTAGCTGGGCCAGAGATTCAGAATAGCCTGTCTCGATAACGAGGGTAGGCCAGCGACGGCTGCCAACGTTGGGTTTCGGGCAGAAGGAAAATCACCCTCCTTTGAGCCTGGGATTCCCGGGTCGTCGCTGTTAAATCGCCGGGCATTCGAGCTGCCATAATGCCCTGTCATTCTCTTTGAGGCCGTTATTATCGGGCCTGACAGCACCCCCGTCGGTTGTTCATGGGGACCAGAGGAAACACTGGTGTACAGGGTCCGGAGGTCCGGCCGGTAATGGAACCGGAGGTGGCGGCGGCGGCGGTCTCGCTCTCGCTCGATGTCGTCAAAGACGCGCTGAGTCATGCCTGGAGGAGCACGTCGTTAGCCATGGTAGACACGCCGAGAAAAGCACAACAAACCGTTGAAGACGAGGAAGCAGGCCTCAAGATTCTCAAGGGTCTCGTTGAAAAGCCTATCCTTGTTCGTAAAAAATAGAGGCCGGTCCTGCGGCGGAGACGTTGGCTCGGCGGAGCCGACAAGAGTCGGCGCCGTCGGCGTGTTGCTCTCGGGCAGCACATCAGCAAACCCCACCGGAAAATGCTCGAGAGGCGAGGCCATTGGAATGCGGTGAGAGAAAAGTCGATGGTGAGCGACATGTTACGGAAGTTGTGCGGTTGTCAAAATGCGTCCTTTTAACCTTTCATGTACTTGAGCCGACCGAGTCGCTCAACAAGTGATTCACACTTAAGCTGCTTCATGCCACTCCCCACTTTGAAGTGCACCATGTGGGTATTGTTGGAACAATTATTGTTGTTTTGTCTGCCTGCCCCTCCCTCTAGCAGATTGCCGATTGGTGAGAGGATTGTCGTTAGGGGAGTTAAGGGAGGCAAATTGATGTACCCATTGTGAACTCGGAGGAAGAAGCATTTCTAGAAGAGGGAGGACACTAAAAGTGAGAACGAAGACGGAGAGTACAGAGATAAGAACTGAGATGCAGAGTTCCTGTCCTTGTTCTTGCCTCTGTGGTCTCCCTCTTCGTTCTCACTTTTAGTCTAAAAAGAATTGAAGGGAAGAGCTCGTCTTGGAGACCTAGCTTTCTCCCCTTTAATGCAGCTTCAAATCTTCTCGAGAAATAATTTGCCATGGTCAACACACTCGATTTGTCAACTACATAGTGAGCCGAATCCCCAACCGTTATTTGCCAATGACAACCCCGTCATTTATTGCGATAGCCAATATCCAATCCATGAATAAATCAAGACGTGGTGATTCTAGTGGCAATGGGTCGTCACAGTTGTACCAAAGCGTCTCATTTTCAGCTGCTGCTGCAAATGCCCGAATATAGATGTGAATACCCACACCAACAACCCACTCTAACCCGAGCAAATTATGCAACAAAGTGGTAGTGGTATGGAGTAAGTATATTGTGATAGAATCCACGGGTTTGTTGTATTTCTTTTGTGCTAGTATTGCCTTTTCTTTACGTGTTGGCAAATTGACTGCCCGACGACCCGTACAAATCAATCCATATTCAACTGAGTTGCGGGAACAGGCCAATACGCCAAGCGAATCTAGTCATTCGAGATATACTGTTTCAATAGAATTCCTGTGCCGCACCAGTGCTACCCTGTGCAACTCCTACGTCAACCTGCTTAGCGGTTGTGCTAAACACTACCCGTCTATCCGTACACAGCATCATATTTGGCCACCTAGATCCTGCTAACATAAGAGATAAATACAACGTACCATGGCAAACAAAGACTTCCGCACACCTGCCACCGACAAACATTGCGGGCGTTTAAAAGACACTGTCAAGATGGCAGGGCCTTCTTCGCCATCAGCCAAAATGGCAGCGGGGATTGAGGGCGCTGTGCAGGCAAACCAACACGCAAAAAACAGCATTCTCGATGCGCTCGCCGCAACTCTAAACCAAGACCCGGCTGCCGATCTGACCAAGCTCCTGGACGAGCAGGCGCGCGCGTACACATTACTCCGGTCTGAGTTTGACGCATCAACAGCGCCAAAGAAAAGCAACCAGAGCTGCTCCGAGCAGGCTTCGTGTGCTGGCGACGGCTTGGTGGCGTCTGCCTCAGACGGGGAGACTGACGAGTGGGGTTGGAGTTCCGTGCTGTTGGATAACAGCACCATCCAAGAGGACCACGCCCTTGACCAACGCATAATCGATCTCGCGTGCCCAGATGCGCAGCAGCACACGTTGCCGTCCTTTCCAACGGAGGCCGACCTTCCTCAAGGCCAGTTTGCCGCCGGCCTGAACGCGGCCTTGCGCCAAGGGGAGGTTCTCTGGAGGCTATACGAAACAGTTGTTGTTGGGTTGGGCCAGACAGTGGTCGTCAAAATCGGCACCTCACTCGACCCGGATGGCGTCACCAACCTCGGCTACATCAACACACACCTTCAGTCCCTGCTCCGACCTTTCTGGGGGCCATCACCTGCGGGAGACGGTCCTATGCCTTCATGACGCGCGGACGCGGCGTTACGCTGGAAGCCATGTGGCCCAACCTCGCCAAAAGCGACAAACGAGACGTGCAGGCACAACTATCCCAGATATTTCAGGACCTTCGCCGTGGGCCAAGGGGCCCTCCTGGTCTCGAAGGGGCTGGCAGCGGGAACGAGGCCTCTATGCAAGCGACAGCTGAGGCGCCGCACTTAGGCAGCTTTGTGTCTGCGCTCTGCAAGGACACGCGGCGGATCCAACGTGTCAGCGCCGTTCCCATTCTCGAAGCGCCGCCACGTCGCTCAACACCCTCAAGTATCCGCATGCTGCGGCCTGCGATGCAAGACGACCACGCTATTGTCATGACACATGCCGATCTCCACCCTCGCAATATCATGGTCGAGTGGATAAATAGTAGTGAACCCGGGCAACCGAAAAGATGTAAAATAACATCCATTTCAGACTGGGAAATGGCTGGCTGGTACCCGTCATATTGGGAGTTTGTAAAGGCAATGTGCCATGCGTCGCCGAGGGGGCCATTGGCAGACTGGCCCGAGTATCTGCCTACGGACGCTATTGGAGCTTGGCCAATTGAGTACGCCTTGGATAGCCTCATTGGCCGGTGGCTTGGGTAATGGAAGTTGCGTCCTTTATAGCACCGTTCTTCACGGAAGAGCTCGTGATGATATCGTATTCAAATTTCACGTCCTCATGACAGCTATTACATGGCAAATGGCTTTGAAAAATAATGACTGTGCAATACTATTTATTTAAACCTAGGCTTTGTGTTCGAAACGGGGATTAAAAAACACCACAGAGTGCTATTTTAAACAACAAGAAAGAAGAAGAAGTGGTTGATACGGAGTGGCGTGTCCGTGTCACACGTGACTTTGGATTCTTTGTTGAACGATTATGCAGTAAAACTGTTGGCTTTCTACGGCCTAAATGCGCGTGAGAAAACCTCAGCACCAGGACCAAATAGAATCCGGTAAATCCTGGCAGGGCGTCCTTTTGCATACGTTCAGCCTCCAGCTGCCCTCCGGTACCCAAAGCTCTCTTAAACGCACCGTCTTCATCATCTCTTTCTTCTATTCCCATGCAACCAATACCAACAATGGCAAATGCGGATTTAACTGAAAAGGGCTTTGGCCCTGTGCACATTGTCGAGCCCCAAGCTGGACACCTCCACACCCACACCGCCATCCTCCTCCACGGCCGGGGCAGCACGGGTGAGGAGTTTGCCGACGAAATTTACGAGACGTACCTATCCCATGACCAAGGACTAGACAGTTTGGACGACCAACGACTAACGCTGGCGGACAAATTGCCCACATGGCGCTGGGTGTTTCCCTCGTCGCCCAGCACCTGGAACGCTACCTTTGAAGAGTGGATGCCCGCCTGGTTCGAGGCTCACTCGCTGGCCGACCCCACCTTGCGGCAGGATCTGCAGCCGCCGGGCCTGATGGCTTCCGTACACCATGTTGAGCAGATATGCAACGAGGAAATCAAGTCGTTGCGCGAGGCTGGCCACGCCGACGACGCCCACGCCCGCCTTGTCCTCGGTGGCATCAGCCTGGGCGGCGCTGTGGCATTATGGACACTTCTCAGCACAAAGCGGCCGGAGCGTCCACTGGGCGGCTTTGCCGTCGCAAGTACTTGGCTACCGTTTGCAAAGGACGTCGAGAAGCATTTTGTGCTTGTCACGGCTCGCGAAGAAGACGGTAAGGAGGGCTGTGAATTTGTGCAAAGTATGACGGCCCCCCTTTACCGACATTTACGGCAGCAACAAGACGAACAACAACAAAAATATAACCAAAAATCTCCATCGGTCTTGGACACACCCATTTTCGTTGGCCACGGGCGCGATGATGCCTATGTAGACATAGAACTCGGCCGACAAGTCCAGCAGGCTTTGACCGGTGTCGGATTCACCATCCAGTGGCACGAGTACGAAGGGGCCGAGCAAGAGGGCCATTGGATCAAGGAGCCTGAGGAAATGGATGATCTCAAAAAGTTCTTTGACGCAGTGGCCAGCCGAGCGTTGTAATCCTATTGGTATAAATCAGGACACTGCGATTAAGAAAGGGCTGATTCGAGAGGAAGACTTTACAAAGCCTCAAATGTTGTATCATTCACGTAGTAGGCCGCCATCGGCAAGGTGGCCACGGCGACGAGCAACTACACGGCCGAGTACCAGTCGTCGATGGTGTACCAGGACCTGAGAGACAAGTTTAAAGAGAACAACACAATTCGAAAACAAAAATCTTCACAGCTGTTGATGCGTTCCTTCCCAGTATATGCTTCTTCAAACCGTATCGTGTCTCATGTGCCTGAAATGACAAGGGAAAACGTCCTACTATAATTCGTTCCCTCTATTATTTAATGCATGGTTGAGTTCAAACGGTTAGCAAAAGCCGCTGCCAAGGTCCAGGTCGCCGCGAGCGGTCAGAGCCGTTCTATTAAGTCGTTTCTAGCTAAACGGTGTAACTACTATTATATTTACTCATATATTATAAAACTATCCCACTGTCTACTCGTCTAAGGGACCTTTCCCCTCTTCCCAATACAATGACTTCTAGAACCAGATCTCAATAGTCGCGTACACATCACCTAATTTATCATCTAACCCTAAAGTGCCATTCTCCTTTCAACATCTTTATGTCAATCATATATTAGTATCACGGCTGACAGACTGTTAGGCGAGCAAGTAATGACGAGCAAGCTGACAAACAGTATATTGATAATGACTAGTCTCGCAAGGGGTGCAGGTAAGGATCAGGTTGAAGATGAGGACGTAGCTCAAGGAGCTACAATACAGGATGTAGGCAGAGATCAGACTAAATACTTCGGCCTAGCAACTTTCATGAAACTTTGTTGCTTCTACGCGTCTGGGCCGCGATGCTATGCTCACTCGTGGCGAGTCTGATTTAAAGCAGCATGAAGATAAGCTAATCGTGTTGTCCGGTCATAGTGTGCCAAAACCCGTACCACAGATTCAAAGGGCCCAATTTCGCCTTCTATTCGCCTCTGCAAAATCCCGAATATCACTTGTCCAACATAACACTTCGGGCGGCAAGGGCGCCTCTTATGAATGCATTTCCAAGGGGTTTGCACCATGAAAGACAAATATAGCGGGGAAGTCACATATCACAATGAGACAATATACCGCGTACGGTGTAGGTTCGTGAAAACAAACGATCGACGCGTGCCGATCCCACATTTGTCTGAGGGATATTGATCAACATCGTCGCTGTATGTATGTATGTATGTACGGAGTACCGGTCTTATATTGTGATACTGCCCAAATTAGGAGTCTCACCATGGCAGTGAAGATGGTTGGTTCATGTACGACGCAACGTCATATCATCCACGACATGACCCTATTATGCGTGTTCCGGAGTGTCTCAGACAATCGCACGGTGCATAGCCAAAGACAGCTGTATAAATAGAGTAGGGGCTCGCCTCTGCTCGTTGGTGCTTGGATGTAACAGTGGCCTGGCAAGCAGCGGATATTTGGCAACAATCTAAATCTATTTCTATGTTTCCAACTCATCATGTCTTTGCATGCAGTATTACCCCAGGCCGAGAAAGCTCTCTCAGCCGCAGTCGCCTACGCGTGGGATGTAGCCCATGAGGATGGGCATTGGTGCGCTGAAGTGCGCTCCGACATCACCTTCACAGCCGAACACATTTTCCTCAGGCAATCCATGGTAGCGCTGCCAGACACCACCGCTCTCGATAATAAACAACCCGGCGCAGCGTCTTTCAAAGCCGATATTCCCTACGCCGACGGCCACCGCCGCTTCCTCCTCGGCGAGCAGAACTCTGATGGGTCGTGGGGACTCGGCCCGGGTCTGCCTGGCCATATGTCCCTCTCCTGTGAGGCCTATTTGGCCCTCAAAATCCTCGGTGTACAACCCGACGAACCACCGATGCAGCGTGCCCGCAAATACATCCTGGCGAATGGTGGCATCTCCAACGTGAGAATCTTTACCCGTTTCCACCTCGCAAAGTTTGGCCTGATGCCCTGGTCTTCCACGCCGGAGCTGCCTTGTGAGGTCATGCTGCTGCCAAACACCATTGGCCCCTGGAGCATCTACCGCATTGCTTCATGGGCGCGGTCGGTCATTGTTCCTCTGTTGCTCATCGCTCACCATCGCCCGATATACGCACTCCCCAACGGCCGCTCTGCAAACAATACCTTCCTCGACGAGCTCTGGTTAGACCCTTCCAACAAGCAGCTCCCGGTCCCCGGCGCCCCGCTGATGCAGCCCTTGCAATCCGACCCTATTGCCTACCTGGCCACCATTCTAGACCGTGTGATGGCATGGATTGGCCCTGGCATCCGCAGCCGTTGGAACCCGGTTCGGACTCTGGCGCGTCGCCGCTGCCTTGACTGGATGATGGCTCATCAGGAAGTCACGGGAGACATTGCCGGTTTTACTCTTTGTATCGACAACACTGTACAGGCCATGTTGCTTGAGGGCTATTCCGCCGATAGTGCGCCAGTGCGTGGCTGCTTCGAAGCGCTCGAACGGTTCATGTGGAAGACGGAAGACGGCAGCTGTCACTTGCAGATGAGCGCATCCCCGGTCTGGGATACAGCTCTGATGGCCAGAGGCCTTTGTGAGGCTCACGACGCTCTGGGGCCTCACAATGACGCAACGGCCACGGTATCGACATGCCAGCGCTTGACCAAGAGCGCCCAGTGGCTCATTGAACGGCAGCTTCTAAATGTGGGCAACGCCGGCGACTGGCGTATCCTCAAGCCAAATCTGGCCCCAGGTGGATGGAGCTTTGAATACACCAATTCATGGTATCCCGACACGGATGACACAGCCGCAGTCGTACTTGCACTTTTGTACTCCGAGTTGGATCTCCAAAAAGCTTTTGACAAATCGTGGGCATCGGCTGACACTATTCTGCGAGGCATTGAATGGGTTTTGGGGATGCAGGGCTCCGGAGAATGCAGTGCAAGCAACCCCTACGGTGGCGGCTGGGGCGCCTTTGATTGTGACAACAATCGTCTGTGGATCAACACGGTACCCTTCAGCGATATGGCTAGTCTGTGCGATCCATCAACGCCCGACATCACCGGACACATTCTCGAGATGCTGGGCCTCATTCTCAAGATATTGCGCGAAAGGGGCGATGAAGGCTATGATGAGGACAGCACTTTCATTAGCTCTTCATTGGCTACGCGTATAGCGGACGCCAGCCAGAGAGGCATCCGATTTCTAGCATTTCATCAGGAAGAATCTGGTGCGTGGCACGGCCGATGGGCGATCAATTACGTTTCGGGAACTTGCAATGCAGTTTGCGGGCTCTCTTATTTTTTACATGAGTCCAGCGACATCCGTACGATGATGGACAGAGGAGTGAAATGGATCAAGGGTGTTCAGAACGACGACGGTGGTTGGGGCGAGGACGCACGATCGGTAAGATATCACCCCAGTTTCGAGGAAACCAAATAAAGCCTCATTTTCTAACAGCACAGTATGAGGATAGATCTTTCATTGGTCGGGGCGTTTCTACACCATCCCAAACTGCATGGGCCCTCCTTGGGCTCATGGCGGCCGGCGATGTGAACGATCCTTCTCTGTTGGCAGGGATCTTGTATCTAGTCGGGACCCAGACCGATCATTCCCCCAGCTGCGGAAATGGCTGCAGCACCGAAGAGAAGTTAGCAAGCTCTTCCAGTGCTTCTTGGCCAGAAAAAATATACACTGGAGTCGGATTTCCCGGGCATGTTCTCATTGGCTATTGCTTCTACCGTCATTACTTTCCCATGACAGCTTTGAGCAGATTTGTTGGCATGGCGAAGAGCAAAAGATAAAGCATTGTATATAACTAGATAAATGCACGCGTATCGGTTGGCCTTGAATTGATTTAACAAACAATTGTGATAAAATCGTCTTGTCTTTCGTTCGCCCGAGGTGACCATGTAGTCTACCATATCGCAACTAAAGGACATGAATCCCAAAATCCAGTTGAGACTCCCGCTTAAAGAGCGGTGCTCAACTTCTTCAAGTTTACCAAAATGCCTCCGTGGACATGGATGCGGTACTGTGCAAGGTTGGGGTCACATACCCCAACGATGTACCAATGTTTGCGGCAGTCGGTATTGGGGTTTTGTTGGGTCAAGAGTAAACATATGGTCTTCAAGACTATACAAGAATCACCAACATAAAATCCATAGCCTTACCTATCATTACGGAGGTAGTTATATACTCACTTCTTACTCCATATGATTTGAACAGGGCAGAGCTGACCACCATCTTGCCGGGATTGGGGAATTACGTACTCATGGCATTATACGTAGACAATGCTGGCGCCAAAGACATTAAACGGGCCACGACATTTCCAACTCTCATAGACATTCATTTTATAGTTTTATGAGCAGACGATAAACCAAAGTTCAAAATCATATTTATAAAGAGATAAATATAAAACAGTACACAATAAAAGCTCCCTCTCCCCCCTTATTACCAACGTATTACTAAGTCGTGGCTAGACCGGAACATCTTATAGATGAAAGGACCCGACGGTTTACCGCCGCCTTTTTAGGCTTATTTAATATTACTCCGGCTTATCAACATTATCTCCTTCGAGGCTTTGAAAGACTGTCGCAGTATCAAGGAAGTTTTTAAGCTCGAACCTTTTTAGAGGCGAAGACTTCTAGTCGATGCTATGGGCAGGAAACATAAAGAGTCGACTAGTCTTTTTTAATGGTTCGCAAACGGGCCGTTGAGTAAGAACAAAGGTCCGATACCTTTAATCAAGCCTCCGATTGAACAAAGCGTACGGAACTTACTAATAACTTTGACCTCCATTTAGAATAACGGTAGTTTTGTCTTTGCTTCTACCACCAAGGAATGCCGACGCCAATAAATGAACATTAAACAGTGGCGCGGCAATTGAACAAGTCGTGAAGTTTACCAGTCAAAGGATCCCAAGGTTCTTCTGCATCATGATCTGGACGACATGATCACCATTGGTGGTGCAGCCATCTTCCTCAAAACACAGCCCAGGCAGGACCTCACCGAAGATTTTCGTTCGGCAACAATGAAGCGAAATGTGCAGCTGCCCAACCGCTGGCCTCCAAGGTCAAGCAGCGCCAAAGACCCAGCATGACTATGTCAGCCTGACCGATGAGCTCGAGCGTCTTGCGACGCGGAAGGGACCGGCTGCCGAAGTGAAATGATAGCAACTGTACAATGAGCAGCGGAAAATCGTGCCTTGTGTCTCTGAAAGACTACCGAATGAGCGAAGCTGGTGAGAGTTGAGAATTCCTCTCGAATCCTTGTCAATTCCCCAGAGTACCTTGGCATCTGGCGACATGCTTTGAAAAGCTTCAACCGGACGCGGCACGGACTGCCCAGTCGCCCAAGACAAGGGACACCATGCGGCCGAGCTCCGAGGACCCGTCGGCCCGCACAATGCTGTACTCGAGATCGCGCAGGATGGCATCAATGTATTCGCCAGCGGCGGACAGGTGCAGAATGTGCGCGATGGCGCGGTGGACCGCCAGAAGCCGCGGTGACGGGGGGTCAATGATCCGCGTGTCGGTCACGAAAAGGGCGCGTTGCACCGGAAGACCAAGGGAACGGCTCGTACGCGGCGGAAGAAAAGACCGGTAAAGTAGGTGTTGTAGGCGCCGGGCACGGGTTCAAAGTACACCTTGAAGCTGCCAAAGCTGCGATGGAGGTCTGGAGTCAGGGTGAGGGCATTGCGCGGTCTGTCAATGTCCACGCCATCAATGGTGTGCGCCACGCCGAGGCCAAACATGTTTAAAACGGTCAGAGCGGCTTGGCGGGATGCATCCTAGATGGATGTTAGTGGGAACAAGTTGAACGAGTCGAGTCCGTGGGGGAAAAAAGCCAATGCCGTCTACACACCAATTCCACGTTGTCACTGCGTTTCAACAGCGAGTGCGGCAAGATATGGGCCACTTCCAGGCCGCCCAACCGCACGTCGTCCCCGAACAAGACGCCGTCGTGGTCGCGTGCGTTGTCGCCATTCTGCTCAAAGCGGTCATTGTATTCGTCCATATCACACGTCCGCGTAACCACACAACGGTGGCGGTCCCGGACGAGGCACGCGCCCCGGAGCGATGACAGGCGCTCTGGTGTGCCGACAGAGGCCAGAGCATCGTCTGCCCGGGCGCGAAGGACGGCGGAATGGTGCGCCGGTGACGGCTGGGGCGTGCGGCACGTCGATGCTTTCACTGAGGCCGTTAGTACCGCCATGGAGGGAGAGAGGCAGACAGCGTACGTGGTAGAAAAAAATGGTCCAGCAGGTAGGCGGCGAACGCGGTGAACCGTGGCTGCAAAGACTCCGTGTCCAGCACGGCGCCGTGATCGAGGCCAAGTTCTACGCATCGAGAAAGGCGCGCAAGAAGATATCCCGCGACTCGTCCGACAGCGAATACTCGTACGTGTAGCGCACCAGCCGCGGATGTATAAAGGAAACACGCGCGCCGCGCACATTGTCGGCCGCTTCAAAAGCCTCGACGAGTTGGTACAGGATTCGCCTCGCGTTTGCGCGCTGGGCGGCGCTGAGAGGGACCGGCTGTACGGCGTTGATGATGGACTCGAGAGACGCCTGGCGCCGGTGGTGCGGAACGGGTGCAGCCATCCTGCCCCGTCGGGCGCCTCGCTGCGCGGCTGTGGTGTTCTGAATGGTTTGTCCAGCTTGACGTATTTTCACGTATCTCCTCGAGGCCGAAATTATGCCTTTTTGCGGGCGGCCCTTTCATTGGCCACAACCTTCGTACTGGATCCCACTCGTACAAAGCAATACAAACCCCCCAGCCACCATTTGTTAGCTAACCAAGTGAGGGCAAGATTCTCTACGTGAAACGATGTGTTGAACGCGTGATTGATTGAGGGATTATCTAACCACAAATAATGAAGTGGCGGGTGACCTTTTCGTGCCCCTATCCCCTGCTTATTTCGGGGTATCTTTTACCCCCATTCCTGGTCCGTTGGCTAGGCATAATCTGGCCGTCCGTTATCCTCCAGGATCCCTGGCTAACCACCGTGTCGACAGATATTACTAGCACACTATTCCTTACGGTAATTAGGACTCCTTTATTTGACAGTTTCATAATAAGTCTAAACTACATTAGTACGCCACTGATGCACAGTTGCGTAAGGCCCGAAGTTCGGGCACTGAGCGAAACGAAGAGAAGCAAACCTGATTGGGCAGCGGTGCATTGTTATTCCTGCCGTGTCGTCGAAAATATAGAGTTTTCTGTTCAGAGAGGCTTACGATCCGACTCCTCTTCTTCTATTTATTTTCCGCCTGGTGGTACTCATATCTGTAGGGTCAAGCTATACATGCACCATTTCATATCTACGCTGTTTTTTATCACTGCCCCCTTTTAAAGAGCTATACAAATGCGAAACTTTGTGTTCCTCCTTTGCCGGTGAAAGAAATTCAGTCGCGCTGTGTTCCACTGCTACGATGCATTAGGCACATGTTGCATAAGTTGGGATCGCGGCAACCAGTGGAATTACCGCCATCTTGATATTAGAACCATCGATTAGTGCATCGCACTTGACTGGCAATATTCGACTATAATGGAACACTCCGGTGGGACGGCGGAACGCTGTAGCCGAATTTTGGTGACCCATAGCAATGCCGATAACAACTCCAACCAATTCAACGCTCCGATCATCAACTCTGAAGTCATAATCGTTCAAGGTAATACTTCTGGTATGCTTACTGTACTGGACCAAAACTTACAACTTCCCAACAGGCGACGTCGACCGAATCGACATAGAAAAAGAGCTGCCGTGGTCTCTCAAACGATGCAAGTTTGATACAACTCGAAAGGAACGATCAATTAAGCGCACCCATGGCACATGTGAATGGATCATCAAGGAGGATAAGTTCCTAGAATGGGAGTCAAAGAAAAACCAGGTGCTGTGGATTTTTGGAAAGCCTGGCTCCGGAAAGAGCTTCATTGCAGAGGTAGGGGGATCTAGATAGTGTTTGTGTGGCTTTTTTTTATTCTAGCTGTTCTGGTCTAATAATTTTGCAGTACATTTGCGAGCACATGGGCGCGACGACAGGACTCATGCGATTTTACTTCGATTCGAAAAACCCAGGCACACAAAGACAACCGCTCAACTCACTAGAGGCTTTCCACCGAACATGCTTGCATCAACTTCTTCTACAAACCAAGGGTGAAGTGAGAGATAAATGTTTTGGCATTTGCCGCGAGGTGCTACCAGGGGCTGACCCCTCTCCAGGAGATTTCCTTGGTGCGATGAGAAGAGTGTTGGAGCTACTGGGATCGGGATGCCTTGTCGTCGACGCGCTAGACGAGTGCGAGGAAGATGTCGATTTTCTAAAGAGCTGGCTAGAAGAACTGACTGCAATCAAGTCTCTGCAAATCGTGATCACAAGCAGAAACTTGGAAGAAATGGAGGAAATTGCGGAGACGAGTTCCCACTTTCGGCTTAGCTTGGTGGAGGATAAGTCAAACCATGATATTGAACTTTACATCGACAGTAGAGTGAAGAAGGAAAAGGCGCTTCGGATTTCGTCCCATATGATAGAAAGGCTGAAGAAGATGTCAAATGTATGTTTTGTGGAATGACGGTGGCTTATAAGCTTTTGTTGGCTAACCAAACGAGGGCATGATTCTCTACGCGAGACTGATGCTCGATATAATCAGAAAAACGGCAAGCGACAAGCAAGAGAACTGGGATCTACTGCCATCAAGCCTCAGCCAGTTGTATGCCGAGAGACTCAGAAAAGTGGAGGAGGCGAACAAGGCGAATGACGCAACAACTTCATTTGTTGTCAAGATATTCCAATGGCTTGCTGCATGCAAATGCCCAACTACGCTGAGCGACCTTTGGAGCGTCGATGCCATCCGACAGGCTAGCAAAAATTGCAAGTCATTGGACTGGAATGAAGAGTATATGACGGCTGGCGTTGGTGTAGAACGATTCAAGGGACTGTTTGAAATGCACTGCCTCCCATTATTGGAGATTTTGGGTGAAGGTGATGAAGGCATAGTGCGATTCGCTCATGCGACAGTTCGTCAGTTTCTCGAGGGAAAGAACCCGGAGTCTGAAAAGGATGCAAAATGTCCACAAACATTCCGTATCGACGTTGTGGATAGTGACGAGTTTATCGCCATCACATGCATAACCCATTTAAACTGGGACTTTGCTTCATCATCCACAGCCAGGCCCGCCTGATTGCAAAATTGGGGGTTGGAGAACTACGCAGTACTTCATTGGGAAAAACATGCGCGAAACTGCCAAGGTCGATTGATGGGAATTGAAAAAGAGAAAGCCGCCGTCCTGAAACTTTGCGAAAGCGGCGCGTTTCGGAGGTGGGTGGACCGCTGTTTGGAGCTGGACAAGGCGACTGTCCATGAATCGTTCATGAGACTAGAGATCGCATACCCGACTCCGCTTCATATCATGATGTACTTCGGCTTGTGGGAAATTGCCGATTCTTTCATTACAGGCCCCTTCCTACGGTACATTAATACATGCGATGTCTCTGGAACCACGCCTTTGCACGCTGCAGCTAGACGAGGCCGCTCCAAATCTATACGGAAGCTCATTGACGCTCATGCGCGAGTTGATGTGGCTGACTACACTGGCTCACTTCCATTACACCATGCTGTGCGCTGTAGACATCACGACGCTGTGCAGGAGCTCGTTACCAGGGAATCGTCGGGAATCAGTGCTGTGGACCATCACAACAAGACACCGCTCGATATCGCATGCCAAGAGGGTTGGGATGAGTGCGTGGCAATTCTACTGCCACATGTGAAAAGGGGTGAGCCTGGCAGGTCTGTCAATTGGAATTCGTCGGCGGATACAACAGTCGCCTCGAAGCCTTTTAGCCTTGCGCTAGAGAACGGCCACAGTTCCGTGGTGCGTCTTCTGTTAGACTGGGATGGAAGCTCGGCTACGGGCTGTAGAGATGCCTTGATTAAGGCCGCATTGCAAGGCTTCGGTGAAACAATCAAGCTTCTTGCTGCACACGACGAAAAGCAGTTTTTTGAACCACCGTATGGAGAGCTGGTAATATTCGCGGCATGCGAGAACGGCCATACTGAGTTGCTGAAATGGGTTTTTGGGTCTGGGCACTTTTCACCAGATATGACTCTTCGCCACTTGGATGACCTTTCTAGTTCCCTTTCTAATCGCCATACAACACTATCGTATCACGCCTCCAAACATGGCTATATTGAGATTGTTGAATTTCTCATCGACAATAAAGCTAACGTTGATTATTGCAACGATCACAGCAAGGTACCAGCACTTTATGAAGCAGCGAGATACGGCCATTCTATCGTGGTAGATCGTCTGCTTGCTGCTGGCGCCGATCCGGATATTAGCCGCGGTAGAGGTGTAGGGGGAACCGCTTTTCACTGCGCCTTGCTAGAAGGCAACGCAGACATTGTACGAAAGCTGCTTGGGCGGATGAAGACAATAAGCAACACTCTGGAATGTGTTCGCAGGACAGGCCGACATGCGTCTGTCCCTATGTGAGGCTTTGTTGCGACTTTGGCTATGGGGGGGACGTCGTTGACTATGCGGACGTCTTTAGCCACATACTCTATAAAGATGACGCTGTCTATGGGTACGAGAAAATCATCGACTTGCTTATGGAATATGGATTCCGGCCGGATTCGCGTGATAGAGATGGCCATACTGCTCTGCACTTCATCATGAAAGTGCATTTCGGATCACAGATTGGCCCAATTGCCAAGAAACTCGTGCAATGCGGTGTTCCCATCAACGCCGTGGATAATAACGGAATGAGCGCTTTGGATCTCTCCGTTGACTTCCGAATGTTGAAAGCAACTGCCATATTGCTAGACGCCGGCGCAGTGATGGACGAGGACTTATTCTTCCATGCTGCTGCTACAGACGAGGGCTTTATCCGAAACTGTATCAAGTCCAAACATTGTCCGGACGTGGGAGTATCGAATGTCAATGGCCAAACAGCACTTCACATTGCGGCTTCCCACGGGTGCCTTGACAATGTGAAGGCTCTCCTAGATGCAGGGGCACTACTGGATGCTTTGGACAAAAACAATATGACGCCATTGATGCTTGCCAAAAGGAGGCACCACCCAAAGGTCATGGAGCTACTGCAGGGAGCGCTTGTGATGCCAACGGATGACAATGAATCTCGGGCTGCCGAGGCCGGAAGAGACTTTTACTTCATGTCATCTCAGGAAACTGCCAAAGAGCAAGCCGTACATGGCCGAATACCTCTCCACTTGGCTGTCAGACCCACCATAGAAGCCGCGGCTACAAAATGGTGTCGCTCGTTGTACTTGGAAGCTCACGATGGGAACGCCAATACGGTCCGTGAGCTTTTGGAAGCTTCAACAGCAAATATCGACAAACTACATAGCTGCCTAGAGGTGGCTCTCGAACAAGGCCACGACGAAGTTGTACGGGCCTTATTGGAATCGGCCGGCGGCCGGGAGGCTATCACATGCAACACTATACAGTGTCAGCCGGTGATACATCTCGCTGCTAGGCTGGGCCGTGAAAACGCCCTCACAATGATACTAGAGCATGCGGCAGATGACAAAGTTGCAGTATTGAAAATGACAGACGGATCTGGGACAACGGCGCTTCATATTGCGTCAGAGAACGGTAGCCTCGCCATTGTCCGACAGCTTATCACTGCTGGGGCTCTGGTACATACCTTGACAAAAACTGCCGACATGGCAATGCACCTCGCCGCTCTGAATGGACACGCTGAAGTTGTGGCCGAGTTGCTAGACACACTGCCCGTGCAAGTGGACAGAGATTTGAATTTGTGGTTCTTGTGGATGCCTTGCAATTACTTCGAACAGGATTACTCCAAAAGAGCCATCTTCAAGGCCTTGCGTATAACGGAAGCCATATGCATAGACTCCTCGTTCGAATGGGCCATCAATGCTAATGTTTGGACACCAGCCAAGCGAGCTGAGCTTGTCGGACGCATTGTCTCGGAGTTGCGTAAATGGCGATCGGAATTGCGATCGGAATATGACACAGTGCTGAGGTGCGCCGTGAAGAGTGGCAATATCGACACAATAAATACAGTACTCCACAAGGCACCCGAAATCATACGAGTGGAGACACAGGATGAGATACCTAAGCTCCTACGAACGGCGGCAGGGAAATGCAATGCTGCTACCGTCAGTGTGCTATTCGAAGCCTTGTCCAAGGCAAATCTCACAATTCCAAGAGACAACGTCGGTCTGCATGAAGCGGCCAGAGTTGGGAATGCCGACATCATCAACTTAATCTTGAACCACAATGGCAACCCAAACTACTGTGATAATTCGGACAACACGCCGCTGCATGTGGCAGTAAAGAATTTCCGCGAAGATGCAGTTCGTATCCTCGTTGGCAAGACTTTCGTCAATGCCGCCAACAAGGACGGTCAAACTCCTCTTCACTGCGCTTGCAATTTTTCCGGGAACAATATCATCAAGGTGCTAGGGAAAAACGACACCAATATCATCAAGGTGCTACTGGACAACGGCGCCAATGTCCTGATCAAAGATCGAGAGGGCCACACCTCTATTGACCTAGCTCGCCGTCGCTCCACCCGCAATGACGAGCTTCTTAGGTTAATGCAAGAGAAAGCTAGACGCTCTGATTTCGAAGGATAGAAAATTTCTTAGGCTAGACGTTCTGGTCGAAACAAACCGCCAAATTGGCAATCAGCAGCGCGATGTGTTTTATTTGTTTGTGTCTTTAGCTTCTATATAGTCGCGCCACACCCTGGCAATGTCATTCTTGTATATAAAGTCCTTGTTGCCATAGAGAAACAATTCAATTTTTGCCCGCAAAGCACCTTCAAAGTCGGCTGCATTGGCTGTAACCTTCTTGATCTGTACCCCAGTCTCGTCGAGGTGGTCAAACCTGTCAAGTCAGAAATTTGATGTATGATAATCCGGCAAACCAAGACGTACATTCTTCGGTAGTATGGCTCGCGGACATCGTTGAATATCCGCAGCGCGTCCGCCACCAGACCGGGCGAAGTCTCGACACGCTCCAACGCGCGAGCTAGAATCCAGCCGTCTTCCATGGCAAACGTAGCGCCAGAGCCAAACGCACCGTTCAGCGGGTGGCTCGCATCGCCAATGAGAACTACCTTGTCCCAGCCAATAATAGACTCGAGGCGTGGACCAGCAAAACCGCAAAACTCTGTCCAGTTGCCTTCGGGAACGGCAGCAATGGCATCCTGGATGCGCCGATCGTATTTCTATTTTGTTTTTTCTCATTTTAGCAAGAGACCTCAACAACACTTGATCTCTGCCGGCGTGCTGTCTTACTGTAAAACGCGATTGAACTCGCTCATTTGTTGCGGGGATGCCCCAGACAACGGTATGGCCTGGAATTTCGGGCTCATGGTAGGACCGCACACTCAGTTCGAAATACGGGTCATCCGTCTCGCCCTCGTCGTCCACGTCGCTAAAGTATGCGTGGCCTCCATCACCCCACCACCATGCCGTAGTACTGGTGATATCCGGCAGGTGGGACAGCGTCGATCTGGGGATGATGGTTCGCCAAACAGTGTTGCCTCTTGGAGTTAGCGCATGGACAGGAGGCCCGCGGGAGGGAGTGCATACCAGTGAATGCAATCTTGTGATTCGGAAACAGGGCACGCCGTACACGCTGGCCCATATTAGCAATAGCCATGAGCTTACTTACTTTCTACTTACCGAGTTGATGCCGTCGGCTCCAACAACGAGGTCGGCCACTTCCTCGGTTCCATCCTGGAACTTGAGCCGGACACCTTCAGGCACATTTTCCAATGCTACAAGTTTCTTGCTGAACTGGATGATACCATCTGGGACCCGTGACAGGAGTGCTGCCTGCAAGCGAGTTCGGCGAGCGCGAATGGCACCACGCTCGTCGCCGTCGGAGAACTCGGGGTGTTTTACAACACTCAGAATGTTGCCATTGTAGCCGTTCCTGAAACTTAGTTAGCCATCTGAGCTGCAGTCTGCCACTTTGAGATCTCATCAGTGTCGAACCTTTGGTGCGTGTCTCGCTTAGAACCGCCTTTCACATGGTCTCCTGCACCCAAGAGGTCCAGTACTCTCCAGGCATTTGTGCTGAGACTGATACCTGCGCCGGCTTCTCGCGGCTCCGGATTCTGCTCATACAGAGTGATGTTCACGAACGGCAGCTCCGACAACGAAATAGCCGTGGCTAAACCACCCGGTCCGCCTCCCACAATGGCCACTTTTTTCTTGGCCTTGGCCATTACAGCGACAAGGAAAAGTATCCAAATTAGCGTATATCAAAACCTTGTTCTAGCTGGTCTGCAAACGATCGCAATATATGTGGCACATAAAGAGTATTGAAGCATTATAAATCATCAGCTCATCAACAGCAGATGCGCTGCAGCACGCAATGAAGGCATATAGAGGTGCGATGCAGATAAGGCCATAACGACTACGTACTGAGGTTTGTGATTGGCTGCAGCCGGGACACCTCCCCGAGAGAGAGAAATAGTGCCATAATTGGCGCAACACACTCCACTATGCTCGTATATACGTTTGGCTTCCACCACGATCTTTCGGCGATGAGATGATTGATTGTCAATGCTATATGCTTTGACAGAATGAGGCAAGACTAGAAGGTATCCTGCAGTCAATGTCGCACTCGTGAAGCAAGTAGTAGGAGCCACAATTGAAATCTTGCCTTGTCTGTGGAAGAGTGATAATTGAGATAGCATTTTACCACTCAGTTGCACCAGTCCTTAGCATCATATGTCTTGCTGTGTGGGCTATTTCATCTCGACTAGATCACGCCCGGCTATTCTAGCACCGCTAAAGTACCACATCTAAAACGAACGGATGAGAGAGACAAACTCGTCACGCTCATTGCGGGCATCGGCCATGCTCAGGTTGAAGTGGCCGTTATTGACATTGTGGAAGGCAATGGCGCTCTCCGGGTTGGATGGCGTGGTCACCGGCAGGCTGCTGACCGCAAAGCCGAACGGGGCATTCGTGTTAAGCGGATCCAGTGTGCCGTTGACCCAGGACGAGCAGCCCTTGCAGCAGAGGAAGTTGGCCGTCCAGTGGGTGCTGTTGGCGACAGACGTCTTTTCATACACGCGGAGGGTGGTGCCGTTGTAGATGGCCGCCGCGGAGTGTTTTCTGTTACAGCTGTCAACATATAGGTGGAAGTAGAGCTGGTTGAGGCAGAGATGCTACTCACGTAGCCCAACGAGAGCTCACTCTGGCTGTGCCGTTGTTAGACCAGGCAACCAGGAGCGGATCGGCGACCATAGAGCCGCCCAGAGCCAGACCAGCCCAGGTCACATTGGTTGGTGCAGTAATAGACACGAGGACGGGAAAGTTCTCCTGGTTGACAGCCGGGATCGCGAGCTTGTAGGTCACGCCACTGACCGAGTCTGAGAACGAGACCATCTTCGGGTCAGCATCCCATCACAGCTGTCGACATCAGAGGCTTGGCCCAAGGCAGCTGCGGCCAAAACGGCACTGGCCATGCGGAGGAACTTCATTGCGACGAACGGCAGATAAGGAAACGACAAAGTTACCTGCTGATTAACAGGCAAAAAGCCACCAGACGACCAAAGGCGCCGACTGTCCCTATAAGTAAGGCACCAGTTCAATCCATCCCCTGCAAAACCGGTGTTGCAGCTCTGCCATTAGAAACTGTTGGTCATCGACAGGCATTCATGTACAAGTGGATAAGCTTGGGCTCGTGGAATAGAGATTAAACGTGGGCACCGACATTAAAAAGCTTAGCTGAAGCCAAGCGGTCAATAAGCTTTACTAAATATGACCATTCCCGTGCTATTTACCCGTCTCCTCCGCAATGGCTCCGTACATCTACGCCACGTTAGCAAAACACAAAAGCTCATTGGACCGCCTCATGGCCGCCAGTGACTGAGCTTCGGCTGGCATGGCCCCATTCGAAGGACATTTTTAGCGCGACCGTTCCTGGCCCAGGTTTAAGATATACACGTGCACTACTTCGTAGCATCTGGAGTAGAGCAACCAGCTGAGCTAATGAACTGCTATTCTTTGCAATCAACAGCAGGGATCTATAACTTTGTGTCGAATACGAGCTCGTTGGAAATATGCGAAATTTCAAGAATACGGAAATACGGAATACAAAGTCAAAGGAGAAGGCATTTCGCTACCCTTGTGGACCGTCCTGTGCGGCTGATATTGAGCTAGTCACCGTGAAATCGGTTATCTACCCTTCAATTTGTGAGGTGCTCTCAACCATTACTGCGTGTGTTCACCGAGGAGTCTTGGGTAGAGAGAGAGTGAGAATAGTTTATTGAGGTTCACAGTAGAGAGCTGCCATTATGGAACCTGACTTACATGAGCTGTTAGAATTACTAGCTAGATCCACCCCGTCAACGGTTGTTAGCACACTATGGCTTGCCTAGAGGCTGTTCGATTTTACTTTGAAGACATTCACGACATTCTTCTCTTGCTAGAAACTAGAATGTAAGAGCCCTTGTTACCGTGCTATTAATAATATTGATTAAACGTAGCCTTCTGACGCAAAACGCCGTTCCATCTAGCCCAAATTATTACTCTATGATCCTTATATTTTGAGTCCTGCCTTTTCCTATTGATACGCTTTTCTCATGTCTAGACCCACTGCGAAATCAAATGGAAACCCAAAGCTCGCGGCGTAGCTGGAGTCTCGAAAACACGAGAATGATGGCACCAGCAGTGAGCGTTGCTCCAGTGTACATTGACAAAGCCTGGTAGCCGAAATGCTGCGTAAGCTGGCCACCAATGGGTGAGCCAACGAGAGCACTAGAGATGTCAGTAATCTGTGCCGCAAAGGAAAACCACACGAACGACTCACGTTATTGCTAGAGTGCCCTGAAGTGTGCCAATGGCTCTTCCTTGTGTCTGAGGGGTGGCAATCTTGCCAGCACACGCCCCCTGGAGACTAATAACGGCCTAATCCGGTTAGAAATAAAGAACGAAGGAAGGCAGGGGATGAGAACGCACCCCAGAGGTGAAGCCGTAGGCGATGCTCCACACAATGATACCGGCCTGACTTTTGACACCCGTCCAGCCAAAACCAATAATGCCGGAGAAAAACAGAGACAGAATAAGTAAGTTGTAGTGGCCATAGCGGTCGGCGAGGGTACCGGATGCGACACGACCAATCAACGACACGGCATTGAGAATGGAGATGGTATAGAAAGAGAAGCTGGCCGATGTGCCGTGTGTGGAGGCATAGGACGAGACATAAAAGAAGGGGTTGAAGAGGCCAAAGTACCCAATGGCAAGAGCAGCCGACAGCAAAAGAAAGGCAGGACTCTTCCGCAGAGACAGGACTGGAGAATTAACGACAGGCTTGGAGGGAAGGGCTACTTCCTCGTCACGATCGGTTTCGCATTTGGTTTGGTCATCGTCATCTTTCTCTGATGCTGTTGATAGGCCGTTCACGACACTTGACGGCGGGCCAACAGTTGCGACTTTCGGTTTGGGGGCTTCGACAACTGTCACACACGCTATCCCAAATAGTGGGAGCATGGTAAAGCCCACCGCTCGCATGGTCCAGCCAAAACTGACACCGTCTTTGTTGAGCAGCTGATCCAGCATGATGGGCCAGATAAGACCACCGAGAGAAGAGCCACCAATGACAATTCCGAGAGCCAAGCCACGGTGGCGAGGCACGCGGCGAGAAACAATGGCCACCGGTGGCCAAGTGACGAAGGCCATGCTGATGCCAATAAGAACACCCTGGGAAAGGAAGAATTGGTAGTATTCCTTGCACAGGGACGTCATAAAGATACCGACCAAGGTGCCCAAACTGCCACCGATAATCAAACTCTTGTCTGTTAGTATAGCAGCCCTCTATGTAGTATTGGGTGCAACATACCCTTGGGCCAAATTTGTCCGTCAATATGCCAGAAATGGGGGCAAAGGCATAGAGGAAGAAGACGGAAGCCGAGCCGATCCACGAGATATCAAATGCCGTCATATGAGTGAGGATATGGGAGACATAGTAGTCCTCAAAGACACCAAAGGCATTAAAGAAGCCGACACTGCAAAACACCGAAAAGGATGCGCCAACGATAGCAAGGCCATCGGAAAAGCTAGTCGTGTTAGTCTTGTGCCTGGTTTCGCCGCAAAAGAAGCTCAACTGTAGTACATGGTTAGGCAAGACGAGGTCACACATACCTGAACGACGGTGAGGAGTCCATGGCTTTGGTAATTGGTACCGCAAGTGCTTGAAACTGCTCCTATTGCTTGCCATTGCTTTCTTCGACATTGAAAATGAAAGACTCATTTATATTCTCGACTTCTTGGGTCGGAGGCTCCATGGAAGGTGGTATTGCGGATCCTCCGCGGCTGGGAAATAACGATGCTTAGTCACCACGGATGATCCGGTATTGCGCCAACAGTCCTAGCATACTAAACCTCGGATTGTCCGGGCTGGCACCCCCATGCTTCTCCCGACCACCTCATGCCATCCAATATGTCTGGCGACAAGCGAAAGCAGCCCGTACAGGATGTGCCGCTAGCACACGATGACCCTGAGTCCGAAGCGGCATCGCGAAAAAGACAGCGCCAGCCTCAGACATCCTGCGACTTTTGCCGGCGCAAGAAGCTCAAATGCGACCGACTTCAGCCATGCTCGAGCTGCACGTCCCGCGGTCTTCCCTGCGGCGGACAGCCCACATGGCCCGCTTTGGAAGCGGGTGAGAGACGCCCATTTACAGTCTCAGAAGAAGTGCTGCGGCGGCTGGCGCTGCTGGAGCAGGCTGTCTTTGGCGCCAACCAAGCAGCCTCGAGGCCGATGTCCCAAGATCCGACGCCGACGTCCACAACGAGCCATCGGCCCGAACCGCCTCGATCGGTAGAACCGCCCGACCATACCCTCACGCTCGAAAGCACGAACGAGCAGCAGGCGTCGGGGAGCTCGGACAATATGGACTGGCCCCTCATGCAGGCTTTCCGCCAGGCCCCCATCCTCTTCCGTGTGGCCCAGCCCGGCGAAAACCCATGGCAGACGCGGTTTCTCAGCGGCGAGGTGTGGTTTCCGCCGCGCGTCGAGGCCGTGCACCTCTTTGAAGATTACGTCGAGAACGGCCTGTATCTCAACCACGCGGTAGACCCCGTGGCCGCCCGCAAGCTCGTCGAAGGCGTATACAACCGCGTGCAGCGCGGCCAGCATGTTCCCTGTTCCAATGCCGCTCTCGTGATCGCCATTTGCGCCCACAGCGCATGCCACTGGAACGCCCACAAGGGACTGCGCCAGGCGTCGTTTACGTCCGAAGGAGAGGCGGCCCGGCGGTCGGCCGCGTGGGTTGTGCTGACCCGTGATTTGCTCGAGCGGGTTCGATGGGCAGGGACTTGCTCTCTGTCGAGTGTGCAGGCCGCCATTCTAATCCTGGAGCTCATCCACGGGCGAGAGGGCGTGTCCACGCGATACCGGCATCTGCTGGCGTCTGCTGTGTCTGAGAGCCGCGAGCTGGGGTTTCACCTGACCGACAGCCCGGCCAGCCCGGCGGCCGGTGACGATCCGGCGACACGAGAAATCAAACGGCGCGTTTGGTGGAATCTCTGCAGCACCGACTGGTACGTCTTCTTCCCGGATACATCTGTCTTCCTCCGTTCTAACCGCTAGGCTGCTTGCGTGTATGGGGGGCTTTACCGACTGCACGTATCTGATCCAAGCGCGGCATATTCGCGTGCGCATGCCCAAGAATATCAACGATGTCGACCTGCCATATTGCGAAGACGGGGCACACGTCCACCCCCCCGATACGATCACGGAAATGTCTTTTTCCATAGCGCGCATCCGCCTAGCTGAGGCATGTCGGAGGGTGGCGGATGTGCTGGCCGATGAACTCCCTCTCGGGGCTGGAAGAGACGTCGACGACCTGCCTTACGAAACTGTCTTGAAGCTGGACGGGCTTTTTGACCGGATTTGTGACGGCCTGCCTCCGCTGTTATATCTCCCCGCATCACAGCCTCTTCCGCCTCTGCCACACGTCGCCGGCCGTTTTGAGCACATTGCCTCCCAGCGACAGGTCCTCCAGCTGGTGCTTTCTGCTCGCCGCGCGCGTCTCTTCCGTCCCTTTGTCCAGGCTGACGGCATCGCCGACCGAGACCCGCGGTTTCAAAGGTTCCGCAATAGGAGCCTCCGCTCCGCTCACACTGTGGCCGACATTGCCACTAGATTCCTCGGGAATACCTTCGACCTGTCTGCGCTGCAGAGCAATGGGTCACAGTGGATGACCGACAATTCGACGCCAGCACGGGTGGACCAGCCCCTTGCTCGTCCCAGCTCGATCGTTATTCAGCATCTCTTCCAGGCGTGCATCGTCTTGGCTTGTGATCCAGCCTTTGCCGAGCACCGAAGTGCAAGCCAATCAGGGCCTGCTGTGGCTCTGTCACCTGAAGTGGTGGCACGCCGCGAAGCCCTCGAAAAGGCGTCGCGTGTGCTCCAGACGGTCGGCCAGCGCTGCCAGATGGCTGCTTGTGTTGTCCGCAAGCTCATTTCCATCTTGCGCCGCCACCGCGTCCATACAGGCGATGTACAAGCCGGCGTGTCCGAAGCTACAGTGCCGGTAACATCGTTCGCCCTACAGAGGAACGAGGCGCAAAACTACGACTTCATCCAGGGGCCCCCCAACTTCAGCCAAGACAGCACGCCCACTGCCGTTGAAGAAACGACGCCAGCGAGGCAGGAAGACACGGAGACCCATCCTGATGACGGCAGGTCCGACACTGTCGTCTTATGGGATGACCTTTTTAGCAGCCTGCCCCCATCGAGCAATGCCTGGGACGAGGTGTTTGCTGAGATGGATACGTTTTCAGGACCATTTTGGTGACCTCCAGGCGGATGTATTACGTTCTTGTACATCACATGTAAAACGTTTCATGTTAATATTTATACTTGCTATAGACGAAATAGACAGAAAGCCCACATCAAAAACAACTTTGTGCCCACTTCTCTTGTCATCCGGACAGCTGTCGTGACACACTAAGTAGGACTAAGGGCGCGTCACGGCTCGAGCGTCAGGATGTGACGGAAACAGTCCAATGTCGGTGCCGGAGACATCGGTGGACATTAGAAATCACGCCGTCCGTCAGCAGGCGGAGATGCTGACCGGAAGTGCTGACCGCATGCTGTACTAAACTATTCCCGGCTAACGGCCTCACTTCTAGCCATAACCATTTGCTGTGAACAAAACCCAAAACGGAATTAAGATCACTAATCTCACTACGGGCAGCAGAAACCTCACATTGAAAAGACCCTGTCGAGCCAAGCAAGCTCTCTGCCCCGGTTTAGGGTCTCGTTGTCGCCACAGTTGCTGCACCTTCGGGGAACCAATTCGTGCAACTCTAGTTCTAAGCATGTTTCCACACGTAGGTACCCAAGAGGGCGCCCAATCACTGTTGGCGGTCATGTTTTCCTAGGTATGGGATCTTCATGTCATGTTGCAAAAGTGGCACAATAAACTCAAACAGACCCGTCGTCCCGATACCGGCTTGGTCGAATACGGCGCACAACTTCAGAAGTCCAGCTATTAGGCTCACGCTGCTCCTGTGCCATCTGACAAGTATCGTCGCCTGCCGACCGAGAGTCTCACACGGTAGATTATTCCTGCCGGAGGAGTCAGGCAGTGCTTATGGTACAGAAACAGCGGTGCGACTACTTAAGGCCATCTCAGTACGGAGGTTTTACACGGTAGATTGCGCAATGTCCTTGTGAACCTAATTCCACCTCGTTTCGAAATCAAAAATCACACACCGTCTGTTCCTCTTGCCACAAACCATGGCGCCCGAAATCCCCCCTGCTTTGGCCAAGTTGCTGGCCGAGGCCAACATTGAGCACTTCCTCCCCGGAAGTCCAGATTTTGCCGCTATCCATGCCCACTGCGTCTCTAACCCAGCCCTTCCGGCAGTTATTGTGCGACCAAGCACGGCCGATCAGGCCGCAGCCATCGTGTCCGCCTGTCTGGCCTCTCAGAAAGACTTTGTCGTGAGAGGTGGTGGTCACGATTTAGCGGGTCGCAGCACAGCGGCCGGCGCCGTCCAGATCGACATGCGGCTACTCAATAGCGTCCAGGTTGCGGCCGACAGGAAGACAGCCCGGGTTGGGGGTGGCACACTGCTGGCCAAGCTACTGGGAGATCTTGAGAAAGAGAAGCTGGTGGCGGCGACCGGCATCTGTGGCACCGTTGGCATTGTGGGCTGGTCGACCTTTGGAGGATATGGGCCGCTCTCCTCGCTCGTGGGCATGGGTGTGGACTAGGTTGTCAGTGCCCTGATTGTCAATAGCGAGGGCCAGCTGGTGGAGGCAGACGATGCCCTGCTCAGGGTGCTGCGGGGTGGTGGCGTCAGCAACTATGGTGTCGTCGTCGAACTGGGCATCAAAGTCCACCCGCTAGTTGATGTGAGTGTTTTTCCTTGGTGTATGGCGCAACGAATGACGCCGTTCTAATATTATGTCTACGGCACAGACCCAATTTGGCGTCCTGATATACGACTCTACAGACCTGAAGGCTACCATCAAGTCTTTCTACAACAACTTCACCAGCCTCCTCAAGATAAGCCCTATTCCCAACATCCTCCAAGTCCGCACTTGCTTCCTCAACCTACCCACGGGCAAGACCTTTTTGGTCGAGATCTTCTGGAACGGCCCTGCCTCCGACGAAAGCCAGTCCTGGTTTGAGCGCATCGCCAAACTGGCGCCCTGTGTCTTGCAGACCATGCAGCCCACAACACCTCTCACCAGCGTCCAAGCCACCACTGCTGCTATGAACCCATATGTGTACGGCCTCGCCGATACCGCCAGCATCACCTCATTCTCGCCTGAGGCGACTGATGTGCTAGCCGACATTATCGTGGCCATGCCTGATGACCCGGGCTCGCTAGTTAACATCCATATGCTGGCGGCATGTTCGTCCTCCTGTTCTCCGCGCGAGGACTCCGTGTTTCTCGTCCGACAGGAGCACTACATGTTCGAATTTGTTGGCTATTCGGTGACAGCGGACCGCGCGGACGAGCTTGCAGCATGGGCAGGAGAATCAGGCAAGAAAATGGAGGCCGTGGACACCGCCTTGAAATCCACCTACTTTTCGCTCACGCGCCCGGACAAAACCAACTTGGAGTACCTTTGGGGCCCCTTCTTGCCGGACCTGGTGGCTGCTAAGAAGCTGTATGACCCGGCCGGCGTGTTTAAGCATGCTATACCGCAGCTCTGAGGGTTCATTAATAGCTACGGCCGCGAATTTACCCACACCTAAGCCGTCCAGGGTCAATTTAGAGTTCTGATGGGCCAGCTTATTCTTATTTGGAGGGGTAAACGATATAGGCTTGCGTAAGATCTCAATTACAAAACGTTGGCTTGCAAGCGACAGAGCAATGTTTGGTATTCTTGCCTTATTATTACCTTCTTCACACGTATCGATACAGTCAATTGAATCAATCCCTAGCCTTCACACATTATTACCACATCGTACCTTCATTAATCCCTACACGGGAGATCAACTTCACCAGATCGAGATATGCCTCGACGCTCTTCTCTGACGACAAGATGTAAAAAAACAACATAGAAACAAGTTCGGAAAGTATTAGCACATTTATGTGGTCAGAGGCAGGTTGAAAGACCAGTTGGTCTCATGCGATTTGGCCCTCCAAGAGAATCTCTAGGTGCGCCCAAAATCGCCGCTCCATTCTTTCATACAGTTCATCCGTGAAAAGTGGCCGAGGTTTGATAGAACACCACACCTTCGGCATGAAATTGGAGCGCTTCACACGGAGGACCTTTTTGATCACTCCCATACCACGTCTTGTGTACATCGGCTGAAGCCAGTGTATGCAGTCCCGGTACACCTTGGTGGCGATGACGTCCACGGGCTGCCAGTGGCATGTTTTGACCCGAGTCTGATCCAAAGTCGGAGGAAACATATCAGACCATGCCCAATCCTCGGTTCGGCCTAGAGAGCAAGATACTCTCAGACGTTTCAGGCTAGGGACATGATTCAACAGCGCGAAAACTGGAATGGCTGTGCTCGTGAGGCTTCTTTGATCTGGCCACTGAAGAATCTCAATGTCATGCAACATGTATCTGGCTGTTGGTCCCAAGTTGACAAGAAAAACCATCAGCGCTTCGGTACAGCTGAAGATGAATGCCTGGCTGTAGAGGATATGCGTGGCTTCTACATTGATCCTCTTGCATGTAGCCAGAAGCGCGGGCCATATTCTGAATTGGTGTGGCCCCTGCTCTTGCCGCTGTACGCGACTCAATGCGCTTACAACTTGCAGCTTTTGTATTGAATTGCTGCCATGCATCTCAACGATGCCAATTTTGCGCCGGAGAACGTACTTGGACATGGCCGCCAAGTCCACGGGCCTAGTCTTTGTCTTGCACATTTTGTCGAGCTCCATTTCAACGTCGCTCATCCTAGTGCACCACACAGGATGGCAGTGGAATATCGTCATACCGAATTTTCCCTTTTGGGCTTTGATGTGTATCCCCATGGGGTCAGTGAGCAGCAGTTTGTAGATTGCTATGCGAAGCTCGGGCGGAAGCGACCTGTAGATGGTAAGCAGCATGCAGCAAAAGCAGCAAGAGATATGAGCCTCACAGGAAACCGTGTCCTGGGCGGCTATTGGGCTTAGATCGCAGCGTTAGTGTTTGTTTATTCGAGCTGATTTTTCAGAATATCAATCTACCTCGATGAGGCCCTGCCCACTGTCCTCCTTAGAGATATGTGGCGGCGGCATTTCTCAGCCGCTAGATATGCTAAATACCTCTGCCAAAGGCCAAATGGCGTTCACAACCGATGGAGCTAGTTAATAGAATCCGCGATGGAAATGTATCAATTAATGCGAAGGTGGAATATCGTGAAGTACAGTAGTAGAATCAGTTTATATTGTAAGAGCAGGGTGAAATTAGGCTAGCAGCTATCTGATTGGTCAATTAAAGGCGACAGGTATAAGAGTGAACGGTGACTGAAAACAAGGTGAGTTGAGGATTAGCTGTTGTACATACGGTTTTCCATAGTGCCGTCGAAATAGCATTGATGAAAAGTCAGCGGAGATGACAAATTCACGCCGTACGGCGTAATGCTAAGCCGCATTTGGTAGGGCTGAAATTCCGCCGGAGCCGGCGGACGAAAGCTGGACCTTGGATGACCCTTGGATATTAGCTCTCACTCGTTGGCCAGCGACGTGTCCAGGCCGTCGTATGCTTCTCCCGTGTTGCGTAGAAAACATTGCCTGGTTCTCTTGTCTCTTCTGCTGGCTGATGGTGCTGCCGAAGTAATCTTCATCCGGTATCGAAGCAACTAGGCCGTTTCCATTTCCATTTGCGTCTGGGTCTTGGCTATGGCTGGAAGCAAGGCCGCGGCGGCGGGAGTCCGCCGTCATCCATCTGAGAAACAGCCAGGGAGAGACAGTGCAGACTCTGACCCAGAATCGGCGCAACGCAGTGCCAAGCGGAGGAAAATCCGCAAAGGTACGCATAGCTGCTGGGCGTGCAAGCGCCGCAAGATCCGATGCACCTTTTCTATGGAGCCGCCTCAGATGAGACCCGATCATGAGGACGGGGAGGGCGACGGCGAGTCGATTGTTTGTGACGAATGCCGCCGGCGGGGTACTATCTGCGTGAGCCAGGACCTGCCTGAGACAGCAGAACTCTTGCCGCAGGCAAAACAGAATCGCCAGGTCGAAGAGCGGCTTGGGCGAATGGAGGCCATGGTGGAGCTTCTCGTCAAGAATGTCTCTGGAAGCCGTGTTGGACCTAGCATCTCCGAGCTGTCGAGCTTGCGGGGAAGCTCCGAGGGAGAGGCTACAACCTCGCGGCCTGATGATGTCTCCGACGATGGAAGACGGGCATCAAGCGGAGCTACGTCGCCGGGAAAATGGCAGCAGCAGAAACCCCCCTCGCGGCGTCCGGGTATCCCAACGCCTGGAAATTCCATCAATGGCGAGCCGCCTACCTACATGACCTGGTTCGGGCACCACGTACGTGAAGTCCTCACCAATACGCCACGTTTTATGCTAACCATTTCTAGCGTGGGGTGGAGGACGAAGATTCGGGTGATTTTGGGGGCACTGGCGTCACACCTGCCACCCCAAGCTCGACTGGCGGTGCTTTTCCTGGTCAAGCAGACGGAATGGCTGATGTCTGGGACGCCAAAAAGGATATGCTGTCGCCCGAAGGCTTTTCCGGAAAGCTTGACCAGGAGTACATGCAGCGCTTCAACACCCTTGTGTCCGCCTGGCCTTCTCCTCATGACATCGACACCATTTTAGCTGCCTTGGCGACCCCAAAGCGCATCGGACTTCATAAAATTCTTGCTTGCCAGCCACCGTCGGTTGGAGCTACCGTGACGTCGATGGCGACAGGGAAAACAGACGTGGCACTGCTGCTCGAAAAGCCACTTACTGGATGCCATCTCGTCCTCACGGCCAAGAGGCTCCTCACATTGGCCTTTCTCCTCCAGCATTTGCACCCCACTTTCGATCCCGCCCTGCGGAAACTCGAAGTCCCTCACAATGAGCTGATGCAGCGGGCTACATCTGCTGCCAACAGTGCCGTCACCACCAACGACAGCCTGGTTGGATCTCTGGAGGGAATCCAATGCATCATCATGGAGGGCTTCTACCATCTAAATATCGGTAGCCTCCGCCGCGCCTGGCTGCTTTTCCGGCGTGCCATGGTCATCGCCCAGATGATGGGCATGCATCGAAGCCCGTCTCCCTTTACTGTCAAGTGTATTGAACCCGGTCTGGAACGGATAGTTCATCCGGAGTGTCTCTGGTTCCACATCATATACGCCGACAGATACCTGTCACTGATGCTTGGCCTTCCTCAAGGCAGTCCCGGCGACAGTTCCATTCCATCAATGACACTGGACCGGGAGACATTGGCAGAAATGGCACAGCCCGACAGTGATCTTGTGCTATGCCAGGATCCAGAACGCATGAAGTTGTTTGAGCTTGAGAGATCACATGCCATTATTATCGGCCGCATCATCGAGCGCAACGAAGCCTGGCGATTTGAGGGAGATGACGAACGGATTATCAGAAATAGCATCGACAACCCTCTGTCCACCGAGTCCATCGGCCTCGAGCTTAAGAAGGCCTCTGGAAGTATGCCGCCCGAATGGTGGCTGCCACCATCGTTGAACACGTGCAGTGGCGATGCTGACGACGTCTTTTTCGAGACAAAAAGGCTGGTTGACCAGCTGCTACACTACCACCTCCTGATTCAGCTACATCTTCCCTTCATGCTGTCTCGGGGCCACAAAGCCAGGACCCCTAGTGACCAAGCTGGCGGCCAGAGCTCGTCCGACAGCGACCAGTCTGAAAAGCACGAACACAGTCGCGTGACCTGTGTCAGTGCCAGCCGTGAAGTCCTTTCTCGGTTTCTGTCTCTTCGTGCTGTCAAAATGGTCACCTTCTTCTGCCGCGCCATCGACTTTTCTGCCATTCTCGCCAGCATGACACTGTGCTTGGCGCATCTTGACAGCCACCGCTATTCTAGCAACTGCATGCCCTTGGCAGCCAACGATTTCTTGTCCCAGCAGCGGCTCAGCGACCGCGGCATGATGGAGCGTGCTCTGGAAAGCATAGACGAAATGATCGACCTTAATAAGGACGATGTGCTCACGTCCAAGAGCACCACATTCTTGCGGCGTATGCTCGTTATTGAGGACGATGCGGCAAGAGCTGTTGCTGCCGCTGCCGGCTGCACATTGAATGGCCTGTCGTCGCCCAACAGAGACGAGTTTCGTGTGACCAACCTCCGCGTCTGGGTTCCATTCCTGGGCACCATTCAAATCACCCCGGCCGGCATCTTTAAAATCGGCTGTTTGCGGAATGGCAGCGCAAAACCAAGTGACACCGAGACACAAGAGCGGCAAGCGAACACCCAGTCTCTCAACCCGAGCCCTACGAGCCAGCCACAGAGGATACCGGCCCAACAGAGCACCCACTTCATAGAGCCAAGCATGTCCATCATCCTACCCCAGATTCTCAACGACCCTATGATTCCCACGGGTCCGCCTTCTCGCCTTACCCACCCTTTTGCTTGGCAAAACCCAATTCTGCCAGGCTCTCCCAGTTCCCAACCCCTTGAGAGAAGCCAGATGCCGCTATTCCCCACCACAGACACGATGGATACACGGCAGTTCTACGATGGGGACAACCATAATTGGGCCTTTCAGGGCGTGGACCAAGCCTTCTTCGAGAGTCTTCTGAGCCATGGCTCCATTGGCGAAACACAGGCCAATGGGCTGCCAGTGTCGAATCTGCACTCTCTGATGACCCCCAGCTCCGGCACGGAGTCGCTTTCTAATCAAGGAAACAGTCTGGACGGAATGCCGCCTTTGGGGATCGATGTGAATGAGCTCCAGGCTGGAAACTGGCGGTAGTGATGCGATGACTAGGCACTCGGCGTAAATTTGACGATAGAGGGGTCTCCATGTATCGATATGTTGTTTTGGTGTATCCACTCCTCTTCATAGTTTCCATCTCTCTGTGTATATTGAGTACAAAGGAGGTCCTGTAGACTCACAGTAGTTACAGAGTTTCCTAGTTCCTGATATTATCTACGATGTAGCTAATATTGTTTTTGCGTTCCTCGAGAATTACTCGTATGAGCGTCGCTTGCTGGTTGCTCGTCCTCGTTTGCCGACGAATCTTCCGTGTACATTGTCCTGGCATCCGCATGCACTTCAATGTCATGCTTGATATCCCGCGTCACCACAATAGCGCCAGCAGTGTCACCGAGTGTATTTTTGTTCGTGTAGGGGATGATTTCGTCCGTGCTGCCGTCTTGACTCGGGACCCGATCGAGGTCGCTGCGTCCGATATCACCTCGTTCCGCCTTGCTAGTCATTCCGAATTGAGTCGACCGCTGGGCGTGGCTGCGGCCAATAGCACTCGAACGGAAACGGTCGTTTCGACTTGTGCGGCTATGTAGTGCAATCGAGTCCCCAACAACGCGGCTGGCTCCATTTCCATTGATAGTCTTGGATCCCGAGCGGCCATAATATGGCTGAGAGTCTTTGGCAGAAGACAGCCCGAGGAGCCTGTTCAGCCATGGGACTTTCTGGATGCTTTGCCGGAGAGCTGGTACACACGAGCAGAGTATGAGGGCCGCAGCCTCTACCTCGGACCATATAAGAGGCTCGGCTGCTTCGTCTAGGAAAGATGCAATCAAAAATTAATCATTTGCTTCTTGGGTGACTGAAACAATGTGAAAGCAGAAGATACGTACAGGTAACATCATCTCCAATATGGGTGGCGAATACTATCCGGATAACCGAAATGACACAGACCCTTGAAAGCACTTGTTAGATTTGATCCATGTTTTGTGTTGTCAGTCAACTTACAAAAGACCCAAGGATAACATGAATACCAATCCAACACGCTTTGCAATCGGAAGCTGCAGCCGCCACATAGATGGGATGGGCTGTATGAATAGTATCAAGTCGGTTGCGAGGTTGAAGACAAACTGTCACATGCCACTATTAGCTATTGTCACAGTTCCGATATAAAGAGACCATATTGACTTACAGTGCACCACCACAGTGGCTCTAGTTGGTAACAGTGACCTTCTAGATCCGATTCCCAGGACTTTCGAATGGGCTGACATCTGAACAGCACAACGCATGTTTCTTCGATAGCTTGGCCGAGCAGAAAAACGATTAATCCCTTATTAATCAGAGATAGCCAACGGCCCTGGAGAATGCGCAAGTACAGAGCAGCGAAAGAAGCCTTTGCTAAAGGAACGCTCCAACTATATGTTGCAGAAGAGGCAATATTCAACTAATATTTGCCGGATAGTTAACTTCTATGTCTGGGAAAATACAAACCGAATCATGTGAAAAAATCATACCTTTGCATATGTTACACGATCGGAGTCACTGAGAGTGTCGAAATGTTTGCCAAATCCAAATTTCGTAGCTGTGTACATTGTAAGTAGTCGTAACACGACAGGTTTTCTGGTTGGAAGAATCCTTAGAATCATGGCATACCATTAATGCAGAGAGAGCAGAGGATAACCGCAAAGAGCTACATGCCATAATGTTAGCAAAAGGAGCTCGATGGCTGTTGTGGCATTCGTCAATGATCTTCGGTGAATAGCGTACCCAGCTTGCTGAAATGAGAGCTACAGCAAAAACGTCAGTGATTTGAGGTCTCAAAGCGAGTCAAGTTGGGAATCTATGCCCTGAAACATGTACGTACCGTCATCAGGTCCTGGGCCGTGAAGAATGCCAATGCGGACCCAAAGCCTCATGAATATGGCGAGCGTGATTATGGCAATCAGCACAGCTGATGAGACAACAACTGCCGACGAATAGCTTTCGGCAGCCATGGCATCGTCAGCAGGTCCCCGACCGTCAAGAATATGAGGTCAATTGGGAAAGTTAGGCAGTGATAGCAGACTCTGCTGTCTGCCGCCGTCGAATGGCTGTTGGTAGCGGTTATATGGACAGATCCTAAAGAAAATTAAAGTAATTGGCTACCGTATAAAAACCATACCGCTGCTCCAGTATAGAAGGAAGTGGGAGCGGTACAGAAGCATAAATGTGAATTTGTAGCGATCATTTCGGTTTTCTTCCCGTCGAAGACGAACAGAAGGATCAGGGGCAGACCAGTCGTGTTGACGAAGCCTACCAGGACTTTGGAGCTAGAAATAGCCGAGATCCAAGCCAAGTATTGATCCGAAACAAGGCATTCTCTGTTGCAGAGCACTGACCAAATAAAGCACTAGCCAAAACAACACTACACGAACCTACAAGTACAAGTGTTTTCAGAGCGCTTCTAATCACTGCAAAATCTCCCCCCCCGGTCCCCAAGACGAGTCTAGGTTGCGTTCTATCAAATAACGGCGAGTGGTACAAAACGAGTATTCTTGTAGCCTACCACACTTCCCCACTTCGCTGAAGACAAAACCATATAGACGCATTTGGATGCATTTATGGCTCCTGATAGCCCCTGGAGCTATTCACAGACCGGCAATCGACAGACACTTGGCACTGTTCAAGCTAGCACACGAATGGCAGATTTAGGAGAGTTCTGGCTAGCAATGAAGAAGAAAATAGCATGGGGTGGTGCTGGGGTTTTAGTATTAGCATAAAATAAGTGCCCCTTGTAAAGGACTACTTGTACGAGTCGCTGGGGTAGGTGAACGGCAAAGAGACAAATGATGCAACCTACATAGTCCGTATACATAGTCCGTAGGGTACAGTACTAACCACGTGAAACCTGTGGCGCAAGATATCCCCGCGAAAGGAAGGGATACCAGCCATGCGGTAACCAGTCTTGCTTCAGCGAAGTCGATCTTGGGGCACAATTTTCTTCGGTGTAGTGTACTCGTGCTCTGCGAGACTGCTAGCCGAAGGCCTGTCAAAAGCCAATTGGCCAATAAGACGCGGGTGATCCTAGCCAATACCGGGTAACCCTTCCAGAAGTATACAGGCTTCACAATATTGCTCTTACGATGTACCTTTGACCTTACGTCCATAAAAAAACCGCTGCTTGATATAATTGATAGGCGGTCAGGTTCTCTTTCTCTGTTTTAATGCAGTCTTCCTCTGCCGTCTCCTTGATAGTAATATGCCAGAGTTTTCACATGGATTACACGTGTTGTTGGTCTGTACTGTCGATTCGGTTTACGTTTTCCGGAAACGAGTACATAGATACATACTTTGTTGTGCCGCAAATAAAAGGAGATCACAATTGCTCACGTAAATCGTCCACGCAACCAACAAGCATCTCCCCCGACAAGATTGTGTATATCCCCACTCTTTGAATCTCTAGCACCTCTACTCGTAGTACATCAGCCCATCTTATGGAGCTGTAAATGCGTGTCTCCGAAACGAATGAGGAAAGTCTCCAATTATTCTCCAGCTTTTCCCCGTATGCAACCTTTATGTAAGGGCACGGGCCTTAGAAGGTTAAGATTGACGCTACAGCGCCCCAGCTCCCTGTAGACGCCCCATTTTTGGACAGGGAGGCGAGTCATTTCTCTGCGGGGGCTTTGGTAGCATACAGGCCATCCAAATTCGTATTATCGTAAAAGGTTTTGGGGTGAGCTACTCGCCGACAGTTTGGTTTTCTTTGTTTTTACGGCACGCTTCCCCGATTTTGTTGTGTGCTCTGTTTTAATTTGGGACTCTCTTATCAGTCTTTAATCCATCATGCAGAGCAACATTCTTTCTACAGTGCTACTCGTAATGCAGAACTGTCAAAACTGGGCAAATTTGAGGGCAGAAGATGAGAGCTGCCGAAGGATCAAAAGACCCACTGAAAAATCAGCGTTCTGCCAAATTAGTGAGAACGAACTGCACTACTTGCATATCTTCGGAAAACAACAAGCGAGAAAACTATTCGTCCTGAAAGTGCTGCCATGCCCAATAGATCTATCTCGCATGTTATCTTGGGGTGTAAGAGGTGGCAATTACTGTTGTCAAGTCCAGCATCACGTTTCGACCGTGTTTGGTAGAGAAACGGCAAAATGATGTGGTGGAACATTAGCACGTATAGCCTAAGACATCTGTAGAGCCACACATTAAATGGTCCTGTAGTCTAGCGGTTAGGACATTGGATTCTGACCTAATCAGTCTCAATTTCCAGTAGCCCCGGTTCGATTCCGGGCAGGACCTTGAATCCGAGTATCTAGCTGATGCGATCACCGGAAACATGGTTTTTTTTTCTCGCTTTTCTTTTAGAATTCAAACAACACCGCACTTTTACCAGAACGGATTTTTTACCACTCAATAAACTCTTGGGTTGCCACAGCTCAAATTATGCCATACAGGATTTAGTTTGGCACGTGCTGTGCATTGTAAAAGCAGCATTTCCTTTACCAATCAATGTATTTATATTTTCATACACGTTAAAGAAGCAAATAATAAACACACGCAGCCTCTACCGTCTACCACAATGCCACCATTAATGTCATCATTCCTACCATCAATCCCATGAATTGGCCAATCCGCAGAGCCGGGGCCGTTGCTTCTTGGACAGGCACAGGCGTTCTTGTCGCAGATACAACCGCAGGAGTAGTCGAGGTGAGTGTTGTAGATTCACTAGTCTGAATAACGATCGTAGTGGCGACAGCGGTGAGGCTAAACTGAGAAACAACCGGCGGGTAGTTCGTTGGAACTGTGAGGGTGACTGTTGTTGGCCTTCCAGAATCACAGGTCTCACAGACGACAACAGTTGATGTGAAACCTGGCGGTACTTCACTTAATGGGGGGGTCTGGCATTGTACCCCAGTGCAGGTATCTGTCACAGTATAAGGCTTATTTGTGAGGCCAGTGGAGCAGAATTCGCTGTAGGTAACTGTGTAGACTTGAACAGTAACAGGTGGGAGTATTGATGTAGTTGTACAGTTTATGGTGGAAGAATCTGCCAAAACTGCAGTAGCCCATACAGTCAGGGCACCGAGGACAAGTGAGGTCTTCATTGAAGAGAGGTAAATAATGCTGGGAACTAGTGATGTCTAGGAATATCGGATAACTCGGCAACGAAAGGCTTGGGAGGCAGGCAACTGCATCCTATGATGGGAGCAATGACTGTCGGAACCTTTATAGGTATACTTACTTTGTAGCCGCGAACAAACAACAACAAAAGCAAGAGTAAGGTACACACTTATGATTGGGGATTTCAAAGAGCAGGTAAATAAAACAGCACAAAGAATCTAAGCTAATAACTAGGGGGAGTTTTGCATTGCTGTATCTTATACAAGATGGAAGCATGCCGAAACGGGCACGGTCAAAGAGGATCAGGCGTAACTCGAAATGCCTACAATGAGGGACTGGTATATGGAAGTGGCCCAGGCTGTGCCTTCCAATGTGACGTCAGACAAAAGTATAATAAGTCGTGTTCTGGGCGCAGTGTTGAAAGCATTAACAATAGAACGCTTACATATTCTACACAACTCTTACTGATGGAAGCAGATTTTAGGCCTGCATCTAAGGGTTGGTGTCGATAAGGATTCTTCCAAATACGAGAATGGCTGGGCGAACAACTGGTAGGGGTATTGCTCTGCTTAATAAGGATTCCCTATGCCAAGTGTCCCCGTGATATGTGATGAGTTGACAATGCTAAGGAAGCTCAAAAGTATGGATCGACATAGTTTATATGACCTAAGTGGATGACAACTCTAGCCATTGAATCCTTCGTGCCACCATGCTTTGTGTGGTGCATACACTACATACACCCTTTCATCAGTGCAATTGTGATCCAAAAGCACGAGTGAGACTTCGCTTAGGTACAAGATTCTTTGTCCTTGTGGCATGTCGGCCTGTGAAGTATTCACCGTAAACAACATGTTTACAGAATGGCTGTATTCATGTGTATGTACGTAAAAGTACCAGTTATAAATAAGCCAGCTTTCGGTCTTTCCGAAGAGCTACTGGCCATGGTCTGGCAGATAGCGTGTTCCGCTTGCCTCTCTCATTAATCACGCCCGTGACCATGACTCTCGTTAAGTCACTGGTTGTGGCTCTGGCCTTTTCAGTGGGAAGATCCTCTATAGACTGCCACTGTCCTACGGAAGGAGTCTTGGTGGTTGGGATACAGGAAACTGTCATCGTCGACGCCGGTGCCACATCGACCATAACTGGTACTAAGACTTGGTAGGTTATTTTCCCTCCTCCTTTGATATTATACCTCAGTGAGGACCAAACGCCTATACCAAGATACTAGGTATACTCCAGAAGCTTGTAAGGCTGTGACGCCAACTCCATAACCGGATGTGGTAGCCACCGTGTCCCGCGAATGCACGGCCCCGACTTGTGCACCTACCACATTTTTTCCACAACCTGATTGCCGTCAGCCGTGCACTACCACTGTAATTACTTATACTACTGGGCCTGGTTATGTCAAAACAACAACGCCGTGGATTGGTACCTTCACCACAACATATACCATCCCCCCTAGCGGCACCAACGCTGGTACTGTTGTTATCGAAACACCTAGTCATGTGACAACAACGACACCGTGGACTGGTACCTTCACTACAACCTGCACAGTTCCACCCAGCGGCACAAACGTAGGGACTGTCATTGTTGAGACCCCGCCTAGTTACGTCACAACGATCACACCTTGGACTGGTACATTCACCACGACATACACTGTTCCTCCTAGCGGTGGAAATCTTGGCATATTCATTGTCGAAACTCCGTCCTCGGAATTTTATATCACAACGACAACTCCTTGGACTGGTACTTATACTACGACGTACACTATGCCTCCAAGTGGTACCGATCACGGCACGATTATTGTTGAGACGCCTCCTTCGAGCTCTTATCTTACAACGACAACGCCGTAGACGGGCACGTTTACCACAACCTACACTGTCCCTCCTAGTGGCACAAAGCCGGGCACAGTTATCGTGGAAACGCCGCTGCCCGGCTTTGTGACAAGAACAACGCCTTGGACTGGCACGTTTACTACGACGTACACCATTTCTCCTTCTGGTAGAAATCTAGGCACAATTGTCGTTGAAACGCCGTCCTCGGAATCTTATGTCACAACGACAACTCCGTGGACAGGAACCGGCACCACGACAAGAACAGTTCCTCCTAACGGGAGTAACCCTGGAACAGTTATCGTCGAGATACCGCTTGTTTATGTGACAACCACCATCACTTTGACTGGCACAGGCACAGCAACGATCACTGTTCCGCCCAGCGGAAGCAACCCAGGCACAGTCGTGGTTGAAACACCACTTAGCTACGTCACAATAACAACGCCTTGGACTGGCACTGGTACTACAACAGTAACGGTTCCGCCCAGTGGCAGCAACCGAGGAACAGTGATTGTCGAGACACCTCCCGATTATGAGACAACAACCACTCCTTGGACTGGTAGTTTCACCACCACGACAACAATTCCTCCGAGTGGCTCTTATCCAGGCACGGTTATCGTCGAAACACCTTCTAGCTATGTGACTACAACCACCCCATGGACTAGAACGGGCACAACGACGATGACTGTCCCCCCAGCGGCAGTAATCCGGGCACAGTGATTGTTGAGACCCCTGCCTGCACACATGGGTTGGCATGGGCCTACTACGGTCTTTCTCAAGCACCCACAGAGACGGCCAGCGAGCCGGGTGAGATCCCTCAGCACACCAACAGCGACGACAGCGTGGCCAACTAGCTGCCAACATACTTCAACATCAATACCGTGCTCAGCGGCCAGAGCCCGAACAACATGGGCACGACGACCACCATCGCGAACCAGTGCAGCGAGACTGCTCCAGACATCTACGGCCAGACGGGGAATGGCCGGTCCGACTACATATTGTACAGCATATTGGCTATTTCCATACGGATCAGACCGGTGACTACACCATCACCATTTACAATGTGGATGATGCGATTTACATTTGGCTCGGCGACAATGCCAAATCTGGCTTCACGAATGCCAACGCCGACTTTAAGCATGACTACTACTCTACGACCGGCAATACGTCTAGCATCAGCGCAACGGCAGGCACTTATGTCCCGATTCGGCTTCTCTTTGTCAACGCCCAGCTTTGCGGTGTCCTGTATTTCTCACTCATAGATCCCAGCGGAAACTACGTGGTCTCCAACACCCTGTCCGTCACTAACAACCAGCTTGTCATTGGCTGCAGTGACGAGGCGACCCCCTTCGATTTTTAATATCGCAGAGGGTAGTTTATGGGTGCCGTATTGCGCTATGATGCTGTACGACGGGGTCCGAGCCCCATTCGCATGTAATTAGATACCCTCTGCTCCAGGGGCAGTTCAATTTGATCGTGATTGTGTGTCCACAATTTCTTGGCGACAAGGACCCAATATGATATATATCTGGGAACTTGTGGCCAGTTTTGGATGTATAGTGCACGTCTCTCCTACGAGTGGGTTTCCGTTGTTTTAGACCTTTGGATAATTGCCTAGCACTAAATCATTCCTGAATGAGAACCAATGAAAAATACGGTTTACCTGGTGTAGTGGTTAAAACTACCAGATGCGGCCCTTGGCTTGCGTGCCTCTCTCCTTCTCAATGGTCTTCAGGTTGATGTTGTGCCAGAGCAGCAAGCAAACCGCAACAGGCGGGATAAAGCTAGCACCAGCAATCACCATTCGGTGCATCACAGCATTGTAAGCCCCAATGATAGCGTCCCGGGCCGGGCTTCCCAGAGGGAAGCTCTGCTGGATGACGATGGAGCCGTAGATGTCGGCAGCCTGGCTGAGGTACTCTTCAGGCAGTCTCTTGGCCAATCCGTGGGGCAACCCGTTGGCCCAAAGAGCCCCAGCAATGGCCTGGCCGATGGCAGCACCAATAGAGCCAAACAGTCCATAGATAGCAAGGACCACAGCGATTTCCTGGTGCGTCACTGTAGCCATGACCGCGATCTGGGATGACATAGAGAGAATGCCACTTCCAAAGCCGTTGAGAAGCTGGCACATAACAAGGTATCCGACACAGCTGGCGGACGTCCTGAACTTGATCAAAAGTGCCGTGCCCAAAACCATCAGAGGGACACCCGTCAATCCGACCCATTTGTAGTACCCGGTGTATCGAATGAGACTGCACAACTGTGTTAGCTTCACATCTCATACATGACCCAACAGAGCGAGGCTAGACATACAGTCCGACGAATGGCCCGAGGAACGCGGCAGCAAGAGAGAAAGAGTTCAAGATGTAGCCAGAGACGGTGATGTCTTGGTTGTTCACAACCTGTAAGTAGGAGTAGTAATACGTGTCCCAGCAGCTGTGTCAAATAGCATCAGCGTCTCACACAGACATCACATCTCAAGAATCATAATCATGGCCGGCAAGAACTCACAAGATAGAAATGAACATGAAGCCATACACCAGAGAGCCGCCAAGGATGTTGCGGTCTAGCAGATACTTCCACGGCAAGTACTGCACGGGAGCAACAAACCGCTCCCAAACACCAAAGAGAATAAGGCAAACGCCCCCAACAACATACATGGCGATGATGTATCCGGTGTTCCACCCGCGGGGTGCCGAGTTCGACAAGCTGAACGGCAGCAGAATCAGAGAGAATCCGGCTGTGGTCAACAGCAGACCAACGACTGATGGCGGATGTTAGCCTGCGAATTCTCTGCCGGTAAAAGACCAGAGGCTCACCATCAAACTCAACAAAGTAGTACTTGGCGGTCTCGGTAATCGAGCCCCGCGACTCTCTTCCGGGGTACAGCCCGAGGGTCTTGGCCTTGCGCGCCTGTAGGTAGAACACCGCCATGATAGGAATGCAAAATCCAAAGAGGATGATGGCCCAGGACCCAAATGCCCAGCGGTAGTTGAGGTGGTCGTAGTACAGCTGCGCAATGTTGGGGCCGGCGAAGACTGTCGCAACCGTGGGCGTGGAGTTGATGCCGAAGATGATCATGCGGTTCTTCATCGTCGTCATATCCGCGACGACGACGCTCAGAATGTACAAGATGCCGAGGTGGCCCACCCAGTAGAGAGTCTGGGCTGCCGCGTAGGTCTCGACATTCTGGCAGACAGCCTTCATGATCATGCCGACCGTCAGGAGAAGCAGCATGAAAGCGAAGCCCTCAATGCGGCCCCAGATGTCAATGATCTTGGCAATCGTCAGGCTCGAGACGCCACCGAGGATGGTCGCGACAATGTTGGTGGTGGCCAGCAGGCCGTGCGAAGCAAACGAAGACGTCACATAGGGCGACAAGGCTCCCTGGATGGCCTCCTGCAAGGCACCAACAAAGTTGATCAGGTAGATCCTGGGCAACCGAGGGTTAGTTCAGCAGTGCGATACCCGGAAGAAAGTGGCACTTACAAGATGAACGTAAGAACGATCGTCTTCGTGGACCACGTCTGCGTGATGGCCTCGACCTGCTTCACACCCTCTTGCAGATGGACCTCTGTCGTCTGGAATTTCTTCTCGCCATCTTCGTAAACTTGATTGGCTGCCTTGGAGTCGCCAGAGGTGCCTCCTGTAGGCGACTGCTCCCTTTCCAGACCAGCAGATGCCATTTTTTTCTCTCCGTATCGGCTTGCAGAGCAGTCAGCGTAGCTTCTGGTCTAAGATGCGGCTATGCTCCGGGGAGGTGGTGGATGGGATGAAAGGAAACCAGAAAGAATATCCCAAAGCTGACGCCACGGGCGCGATTGGGGCCATTTAAAGGAATACGCCCCTAGTAAAAACCAGAAAACTTGTTGTCATCATAATGCTATCTGTCACCATGATTTCAAAAAGCCTGCAAAAATGCTCCGGTATCGTACCTGCTAAGTAGTAGCCAAGGCACAGCCAAGCCGCCGCAGGCTACTGCGCTATTTCTCAAAATTGCTACAGGTACATGCCATACAACCTAGGACCATGTCTATTTTGTGTTTGGGTTCTGACCCTTCCTCCCCCAAAGGCAGCCCATCTGCTATGGCCACCTCATACTTGGAAAGGGAGACTCTGCTATTCACTTGACTCCGCTATCCTATTTGACCAGACTTTCACATCGGTAGAACTCGATGATATGTGGATGGAGAAGTACTGCGGCTCCTACGTACTTGTCTTTCTTCAAGGGGTGGTGGCTGGTGGAGCATCAGATTATTTTTTGGCACCATCTGATAATCACTAGGACCTTAAATCACATCAAGACTGTCAGCATTGGGGGGCAGATAGCTTAAATATGGTTGCGATTTCCTTGGCAGAGTCTTATCGATTGGTTTGTGTGCTGCTGTATTGCTTCGCCCAATGAGACCGCTTTAAAGGAGAAACAAGCCAAGAATGCAACGAAGAAAAACAATGAAATGTGCCCAGGCTCTCGAACAGGCATTGCTATCTTGCCGTGTGCCATGACCATGGCGATGGAAAAATTCCACCTGCCTTGTATATATACGTCTAGCATGAACACTCATATTTCGGAAAGACCCAGTATCCTTTATGATTTACAGTATTTCACGTGACTGTCTTCACCGATCAACAGAACGCGTAGCCCAACCCCACAGGGGAGGAAAAATTGGTGCTCAGAAAATACCACCTCATGATATTGTCGCGAGCACGCGGGGGTCATTGCCGATAAAAGTAGGGTCGCTGACAAAAAAACGACATAAAGCCGGCAACCAATGCGAAGGGCACGACGTTAACAGTCCCATTATAGCCCAAACAAGCTCATTCTGCTATCGAGGAACGTGCACAAAACAAAACCCGTGACATGGCATTTCTGTGATTCTGTGATGGCGGCCTGTTCGCATCACTTGACCACATGATCTGGCACAGCGTAACCCTGCTAAGACCTTCACCGCTAGATGCTTTGCATTGGTGGCAGCGGCACTCCGGTCTTCATGCACCCACCTCCTCTTTTTGGAGTAACGGCAGTCAACATTGTGGTTAGCACGTGGGTGCGGATATTGTGAGCGTCCGTGGGTGCGTCGCGTCGATCCTTTTTTCTCTTGTCTTTGGCTTATTTTCCACAAGCTTTTGTATGGGCAAATGATAGCTTACTCGTACGCACGTTTCGTTCCCTAACTGCCTTCCCTGGAGCTTGGAATACGGATCTGCGGTCGATGATAAGGACAGCCAGACCCCGCACGCAGTTCGAAAAAAAAGCCAACAGAACAACTGTCAAATCGTACCCCTCATTTGCAGCCACGGACCACATACCTAGACGAGTATATGTATGTCTGGTAGAGATGCGGGCAGCCGCTAGTGTACGGTGCATGCCGAGGCCCGATTCTCGATTCGCTCGTCGTTTTCAGGCACATGAAAGTCATTGGCTCGTGGGACATTGAACCCTGATTTGCATGTGCGCAGCTGTGATTGGAGATTTCAGTTGCCTGGTGGTGGTCACGACTATAGACGTGTGTCGTGGTTCTGTTGAAGACTTTCAAAAGATCGATGGTCCATTGTAGTTTTGGGCAAATGAAGATAGTCAAACAGATCACTATTCCACAGTTGAACGATAAGAAGAAATGTATAAAATGAGATAGCACCAGGAGCCCATCGAATTAATTAAAAGCATCGCAATTGCACCCGGCAAGAAAAAAAGTAGAGCGTTTGCACCTTTGGGCGGGCTTGTCTCGGACGAGTGGCTCTGGCTTCCATTCCATCCTGAGAATCACATGCGAATAAGAAACTTCCGCTCTCGCTTTCGGCCCAAACCTCGTTTCGTCCATGGCCGTTCTTGTTCACGAGCTACTACGGCAATGCTGCCCCAAGAGAGCAGGCGGCAGGCTGTGCTGGCAAATGCCCAGCCCTTAAGTCCCGTGCCCAGGAATACCCCGTGGGGAATCCTAGTCCGTTGCATCCGGCATTGTGTAGCCAAAGATGCCATGCTTCCTTCTCATGCACCCGTTCTTGCCTAAGAGAGGCGGGGTTGAAGCTAGAAGGAAAGGCATCGCATGGAGGGACCCCAGTAGCCGGTATTTCGTGCTGCCCAAGGCGTGGCTCTTGGTGATCGGAACGGGTGTTGGCTTCTTTTTCCCTTTTTCCCTTTTTCGTAAGTTCCGTGCGTCGCGCGGCTCCCTCTTTCGCCCTTCCCTTCTCCTCTTTTTCACGATCCGTGACTCCGTGCCCTAGCGAGAGAAGCTACGGCGACCATTTCCGCATCTTGACGGCTTCTCCGGGAACCTGTGATGTGATGACAATATTTCTCCAACTTCCTTTCTCTTCTCCAACCGCACATGTCGTGGAAGACAAGCATTTCTAGCGCCCCCAACAACAGTTATTCCACTCCGGGGAAGTGGAGGCAGCTCAACAAATGTGTGCAGTGTTTTTCAGACGATCGAATATACTAATGAATACGTCCATTTCGGAGGAAAACAAGTTGCTAAATGGAATGCCCACTAGCAAGTATAAGAAAGAGCGATCGGCCTCACTCTTCGGGTTCGATGTTGCTAGATATTTCGCCAGCAGCTGCTACCTCGCAGCTCGGTTCTCTCCAGTCGGACTTGCCCTTTTGCCATCGTTGGTTCTTGAGATGTCCAGCATCGTACACGAAACTTGGCCCATTTGTTGTTGTTTGAAATACTCGTTTGAATAGTCGCGCCCTCCCACAGCCTTGGCTGCACTTATACCCCTTTTCCGCCCTATAATCCTATAATATTTTATTTTCCTCTTCTTGGCTTTTACATATAGTTATGAAGTACCTCTCTTCTTTTGCTGCTGCCCTCGCCGTGCAGGTGGCAGCTGTGGTGGCAGCTCCCACCAAAGAGCACCGGCCCGTCGAAGAGCGGTCCACCGTCAGCGTTGTCTATCCCGAAGGCACTGTGACCGGTGCCACTGTGTCGGGCGTGGAATCGTTCCGTGGTATCCCCTTTGGCCAAGCCCCCGTCGGTGGTCTGCGGCTGCGTCCGCCTCTGCGGCTCAATGCCAGCGTGGGAAAGCTGGATGCCACAGGGCTTAGTCCCAGTTGCCCGCAGATGCTGCTGTCGTCGGGCAGTGGCAGCCTGGTCACGCAGTTTCTCGGCACCATCCTCGACCTGCCCATCTTTCAGGAAGCTACCAACATCCAGGAGGACTGCTTGACCATCAACATCCACCGCCCGGCCGGCACAACGGCGAGCTCCAAGCTGCCGGTCTTGTTCTGGATCTTTGGCGGAGGCTTTGAAGTGGGTTTTCCTCCGTTTCTGTTTCTCTTTTCCTTTCTTCTCTCGCGCTTTTTCTAATCCGATGTACAGCTTGGCTCCGCCGCCATGTACGATGGCAGCGGTCTGGTGTCCATGGGCGTTTCCCTGTCCGAGCCCTTTGTGTTCGTCGGCGTCAACTACCGCGTGGCCGGCTTCGGCTTCCTCGGCGGCAAAGAGATCCTCGCCGACGGCGCCGCCAACCTGGGTCTCCTGGACCAGCGCCTGGGCCTCGAGTGGGTGGCCGACAACGTGGCAGCATTTGGCGGCGATCCCACGCGTGTCACGATTTGGGGCGAGTCGGCCGGGTCCATCTCCGTGTTTGACCAAATGGCCCTGTACAACGGCAACATCACGTACAAGAGCAAGCCGCTTTTCCGCGCCGCCATCATGAACTCGGGGAGTATTGTTCCTGCCGATCCTGTGGACTGCCCCAAGGCGCAGGCGATTTACGACACGGTGGTGGCCAAGGCAGGTTGCTCGTCGGCCAGCGACAGTCTTGCGTGCCTGCGCTCCGCCGACTACGACACCTTCCTGGCGGCCGTCAACTCGGTGCCGGGCATTCTCTCGTACAACTCGCTGGCCCTGTCGTATCTGCCGCGGCCCGACGGCACCGTTCTCGTCGACAGCCCAGAGGTGCTGGCTCTCAACGGCCGGTATGCAGCCGTGCCCATGATCATTGGCGACCAGGAGGACGAGGGCACGCTTTTCGCCCTCTTTGGGAGCAACATCACGTCGACGAGCGCCATTGTCAAGTACCTGTCGAGCTACTTCTTCAACGACGCCACGACGGCCCAGCTGACCAGCTTGGTCAACACATATCCGACGTCGCTGTCGACCGGCTCGCCCTTCCGCACCGGCATCCTCAACGAGCTGTACCCGGGCTACAAGCGGCTGGCGGCCATCCTCGGCGACATGGTGTTCACGCTTACGCGCCGTGGATTCCTGACAATTAGCAAGGGCGTCAACCCGACCGTGCCGGTGTGGTCCTACCTGAGCTCCTACGACTTCGGCACGCCCTTCCTCGGCACTTTTCACGCCTCCGACCTGCTGCAGGTGTTTTACGGCCTGCTGCCCAACTACGCCAGCAAGAGCATCCAGACGTACTACATCAACTTCCTCTACAACCTCGATCCCAACGTCGGCACCTCTGGCTTCATGACGTGGCCGCAGTGGGGGGCCAACCGGACGCTGATGAACTTTTTCAGCGATCACGGCGCGCTGCTGGCCGATGACTTCCGCCAGACCAGCTACGACGTCATCATGGAAAACATAGCGTCATTCCACATTTGATCGTTAGGTCGCTGTGACATCTTTTGAATCTCTTGCATTTGGTGCGGTTCTTGCGGTCTGTTTTATGTTAGGGACATCGTATTGTTAGCAAAAGTAATTCAGCATTGAGTCCACGCCAGCCAATTCGGCTGCCGCCTATCTATATGCGACTGTGTTCAACTAGGTGAATTGTCCTAGTTTATCTGTGAATAACTGCGCTAGTACTGCGTAGTTGAATACCTTCACAGGATTGGCTATCGTGAGTTTGTATGATTGGTGGATCAATGCAACCTATCACGGCGAACTAAATGCCCGATGATAGCCTAGCATACCAGTGTAAGCTCAAAACAGGACTTGCATAAACATTTCCAATTACTCTAGCACGTAATATACATCAGCTTCTGATGCCATCCCCCAGCTTCAACCGGGACATGTGGGTATAGTAAACAGTCAACAAAACAAGAATACAAACAAACAATTCACAACATCCATGAAACAGATGCGGCAGGTAACTCAAGAGCGGCCAAAAATGGCGGCAAGTAGGGCAGACCTTCTAAAATCCAGACAGTAATACAGCCATCTCCCAAAACAAAGGGGGAAGAAAGAAACAGAACATAGATGGCATAGTAGAGAAACGAAATAGAGAAGCACCCAGACTTCTTAGGTCATCTTGATCATCTCGTTTTGGCTCAGGAAGCTCTGAGCGAGCTCGTCCCCGCCCTTCTCGGCTGCATCCATCCAGTGGATGGCCATACACATCAAGGCCGGGTCGTTACGGACATCTGTGATGCTGCCTGGGCCGCCCAAGGTTCCGCCGCCGCCAGCGGCGCCAAGCCCTGCTCCCCCAGCCGACAAGCCTCCACGCGACGAAGACCCACGTGAGTTGTGGGTGGAACCACCGTACTTCTCCATCAATGATTTCTTGAACACTTCGCGCGGTTTCGACAAGGGGAGAGTCGTGCGCTCCACCAATTCGGGATTCGACAAGAAGAAGATGGCTAGTTCACGCTGGGAGGTGGGATTGCCCTCTTTCGCCGTGATCGTACACATGCGGATGGCATCCACGAGCGAGTAGGAAGACACTGGGGGTACTGAGGACATATCTCCAGCTGTGTGGTCTCCAGAACCGTTGGAGGAGCTAGAAGATACACCAGAGACACTCAGTGCGGCTGTCTTTGGAGGCTTTCTGTTCGTGGTGCAGTCTTTCACGATTTCGTCGGTGGTCTCCACCATGATGTCGCACACTTCCCGCTTCAGCAATAGTGCAGCCAGCCCACAGTCCCAGAAAGCCTTGCCGCGATCTGGCTTGTCGAGAACATTTGGGGCAACAAAAGAAGCAATGTATTGAAGGTCCCTGAACAGAGTAACAGGGCGGATGGAAGCATCACGGAACAGAATGCGAAGCATGTTCAGGACGGCGTCTTTGTTCGAGTAGCCTAATACTGGCCGCGTCTCGCTTCCACCCTGCATACTTCCCTTTCTTCCCGCCGTCGGAGATGTTGGGGAGCCAAAGGCACCCATGATGCTAGATCGCCGTCCCTTGACATTGAAAATGGTGTCTTCCAGGGGCTTTGTGCGGCCTAGAGCAGGCGACGCGGACGGATCCTGCGTAGGGTCTCCGGTGGCATTGCTGTAGTCCCTTGCAGAGCCTGAGTTCGATTTAGCAAAAAGTGCAAGGCGTTTCCGCGTGTTGCGAGACGCCAATGACGCCGAGATGAGATTCTCCAATTCACAGAGGGCAGTCAGCTTGGCATACGGATTTGGGTGGACACTAAACATGCGGAGGAGTCGTCGATAAGCGTTTGTAAAGGGGAACTCCATCGCTGTACTGCCTTGAGACGTGGCTGGGCTGGATGGCCGAGAGCTTTCGCTAGAGACTGGGCTTCCACTGTGGATGCCGTACTGAATATCCGCCGGTTGCTGGAAGGAGGGGCTATTCAATACAGCTCCCCCGGTTTTGTCTCCCATGGCTGCTGACTGTGAGTTCTTGTGGATAATTTTCAATCCGATGCTTTCTGTCGAGCTGGGCCGGTGGGAATGACGATTCGAAGGCTTGTGACTTTCTGCCTTTGCCTCTCGGCGCTTCGCATGGTCGATGGCTTCTTGACGACTGATGCATGCTTGGCCCAGATCATTGAACCATTTGTCACACTCAGAGCCCCGGGAAAACACCAGGTTTCCGAGATCCGATAGCAGAAGAGCGGTTAACTTTTGCCGAAGGTCACTGAGAAACCGCGATTTTTCTTCCGAAACGCGCTGCTGGAAGATTGTGTCAACTGAGGACGCTGAGGTTCCTGGGCGGTTCGAAGACTGATACGATTGCAATGACAGCACACTTTCCCGGTGGCGTAGGGGGCGAGAATGTAGCGAGCTCTGGTTGATGTAGGAAAAGGGGCTGGAAAGACTGGCCACACTGTCAGATGGAGACTGCACGCGAGATCCCACTGAGCTGGGTGATATGGACGCCTGGAAAGGAGACCAATACGTGGCCGACGGATCAATGGCGTGGATCGGAGAGGACACCTTTCCAGAGAAGAAATCCTCGTTATTCAAGATATCTGACAGTGACGTGCTTGCCTGTGAGAATGCGTATCTCCCAGATTCAAAGGACTGCTGGCTCGTATTGATCTGTCCCAGTGTGGTTCTGAGTCCACCGCGAGCAGATGCGTTGGATCGCCCAGATGCGCCGTAATTGCGCACATCAGAGTCCGCAAAGCTAATGACACTTGCTGAATCATCCCAAGACACACTATTGCTGTCGGTCTCTCGTCCACTGCGCTCCAGATATTGCAGGTCGCGCGTGTAGAGATCACTGGACCACAACACAGGAGCACCGGCGATGCTGTCGGCAATCAGTTTGTTGATGCACCCGGATATTTCGCACGAAAACCTGTGGATCCTTTCTTCTCCCTGGCAGAAATTTTCGATGCTGCCCGTTTGCAGCCACTGGGATGTCCGTTCTGCTTGGTCGTCTGAGAGCTTGTTGGGCCCTCCTTGAGCTTCTGTGGCGGCCAGGATCTCAACCATCTCGCTCTCTGATCGGCAAAGGTAAGAGGCCGCAGCTCCACGCTGACGCGCTCGCTGGTATGCATCCCATTTTTGCGACGTGCCCATGGTCTTCAGCGCCACGGCAATCTTGCGGCTGAACTCATATGGCGCCGAGTTTCGGACGTCTGTGACATACCACATTTTGTCGCGCAGTGACTGGATTCGCTTCATCATCACCTCGGTCAACCCCTCTGCTCGTTCCTGCGACTGCCTCAGCCAAATCAGCCAGGCATCATACTCCTCCACAGCAGCAGCCGATCTCCGGATCAAGTCTCGCGGACCGCGTGAAAAGATGTTCAGAAGCTCAGCAAAGCCATTGCGGCGTAGAGTCTCTGATGTCAGGGCATTTAACTGCTGAATCGTCTTCCAGTAAAGGTGTGCCGAGAGAAATTCGGACTGGGATCGAGACTGCGCCGAGGCTGCCTCTAGCATAGAGATGAGAACGGATGGGGGTGCGGCTTCTTCGTCAAACGTAGGAGACTCTGGCTGCTTCGCTTTGCCATTTTCTGGTGGGGGTCTCGCAAAGCGCTGCGGCTCTGTGGCACCTGTCTCTTCCGAGCCCAGGTGCTGCCAGTATGGGTTGCGGCTCTTTGCTCGCCCAGGGCTTTCCACAGCAACGGTCCTGCTATTCTTGAGGCGGTATTTCTTCAGTCTGCTGGCGCGGTTGCTGAACATGTGCGCTTCGCTACCACCGGGATGCGCAACACGTGGAATTTCGTAGTCCTCGACCAGCTTGAGAATGGAATCGCGGAGTTGGTGGTAGTCTTTGTCGAGCTCGGCTTTGTCGTCCATCTCCTCGTCAGATTCCACCGACGACGAGGTCGCGTCTTCATCAAGCTCCTCGGCGGGGTCATAGCTCATCTGTGTAGAGAGGGTGTGCCCATCGGAGGATATGAAGAGAACAGCCCAATGCTCAGCACATGGGTGGCATGTGCCCACGACCACATCGCGGCCAAGAGAGTCCACCATATCACGAATAGCTAGCCGGAGTTGCTGTCCGTCGTCCTCGTAATTACTCGGGGGGCGGCTGTCATAACCGGAGTGCGACGAAGGCGTGGGCGAGCGCCGTGATGAAAAGGAAGTTCCGGTCCTCTGTTCCTCCAAGAGTGGTTCAACGGAGGTAGTCATGTCACTATTGGCAGACGAAACACTGGCGCTCAGCATGGAGTATGCATCCTGGTTTCCATTTCCACGTTGGCCGTTCATAGACAAGGGATGGGAGAGAATAGAGAAGCTTGAGACGGATCCTGGTCCAGACCGAATGCTAGTGGGGGGGGTTGACCGCGGCTTGTGGTCCGGAAACAAGGCATTTACCAAAGTGACCAGGTCAGCGGGACTAATAACAAGATAGGGATGAACCTCGACCGGCTCACGGAGAGAAGTGATGGAGCGGGCGGGAAGCAGTTTAATGGGAGCGCGGCGAGCTTTGGAGCCGCGAAAGTTGCTGAGGATGCTATCCACATGGCCTCTTACTGTCGGTGTGATAGAGATGGGCTTCTTCGGCTTGGTATTGATATACGGGACGGTGATTTCCATGACGATGCGGTAAGCACGGAGAGCGACCTCTTTGAGAATCTTTTGCCGGGCGTATTTAGAAATGTAGTACTCCGCCATGAGACCGTGGGATTCCGGGTGGATGAAGATGCTGAGAAGCCAGGTGCCAAAGAGCCATTTGTAAACCAGCCAGCTGCGGGTGCTGTCGACGTATTTGGCGTCAAGGTTGGCCAGGATCTGGTTCCCAATCTCCACAAAGCCTTCAGGGAGTCCCGTGGCATCGCCGTCATCAAGAATGTCAAACAAGTCATGGAGAGCACGGCTATAAAACTCCTCGGCAGCTTTTTGGTCCTTGATGGTCCATTCATTGAGGTTGAAGCGGGTGCCATTCTGGTCTTCCGGACGGTCTAGCAAGAAAGAGCCATCTTCCAAGATCTTCATTAGGTACCACTCCATGTTGGAACGGCCGGACCAATCCCGTGTGGCACTCCAGGCATTGAGGATGGCGACCAGGGCAGATTCACCAGCACCGCCCTTCTCAGAGATCAGGCGAGCACAGGCAGAGGCCCAGATGCTGGTTCTTCGCCTGTCCTCAGCACTATCTGGGCCAGCAGAACTCGCAAAACACGTGTGCATTAGAGCGGACAGTGGTTCATGCCGTTGAAAGGACAAAAGCGTCTGCACGGATTTGGCTTCCGTCTCAAATGCGGCGCCAGCCACACTTCCGCCTCCTTGGGACGACAGCCTTCCAGATGTAGAACTCCGGGCTGACGAGGAGTGGCCCCCGTAAGGGGAAAACGGGTCAATCGTGTCCATAGACCGATGGGGCGAAGTCAGAGCGGCCAGTTCAGCGGGAGTCAGAGCACACAAACGACGGGCAAGGTAGTCCGGATTAGTCCGTATGGAAGAAAGGAAAGAAAGGAAAGCCTGTCGAGACTCTGGGGGGATCTCGTTGAAGAAGGACGCCACGGGAGCAGGACCATCGGTACGAGAAGGGCTAAAGGCAGGAGATGCAGTCGCTGTGTCCAGGCTTTCTGTCGAAGTTGGAGAGCGCAGGGTGTCCATGTCGGGTTCGAAAGATGCGCACTTCCGCAGGACTTCGCAGCTCTTGCGCACGTTGTGAATTGCATTATACAAAGCAGCAAAAGCTTTTTTGTCGTCGGCTCGGAAGGAACTGGCCAAGTTACGATGGGCCGTCTCACCACAGCGGAGCAGTCGGGTTGTCAGTGCTGTCGAAATCAGGGTTTGCTGGAGGCGTATCCTCGTATTGGCTCGCTTTCCCTCCTGGTATTTGGATAGCCGCACCAGATGAGAGAGCTCATCCAGAGACGTGCTTTCGGCCTCCGGCACCAGGCCGGCATTGGAGTACATGGACACATCCTGAAGGAGGGGCTTGGGCAGGAAGGGGTAAAACGCGGAAGAAGACTCAGCAGGACTTGCAGGAGAGCTTGTATCCAGACGAGAAGCAGGACCGGCTGCTTCTGGCCCGTCAAGTTCTGGCACCAAAAGCTGAGATGGTAGAGGTAAAGGGGACGCTGGCGGATCTAGAGGCTGAAAGTGGTGACTTTGGCGATGTTGGCGGTTTTGGTGATTTTGGTGATTTTGGTGATTTTGGTGGCTTTGGTGACCTGCATGAGTTTGGTGCACCACAGTCTTCTGGAAGGTAAAGGGCTCTGGAACAGCCGTAGCATGGGCCTGTCTATCGCTAGCAAGTGTCGCCGTAGTAGTCGTCGCCGTGGCCATGACAGTCGCTGTGAGAACAGACGCCGTGCTTTTCGCAGAAATGAACCGATTGGGAGGAGCAGCCGTCACCGAGGTCCGGCGCGAAGAAATGTCGGCACGTCGCAGCGGAAGCGGCACTGGGTTGTCGACGGGGCGGGGAAGTGGCTGGGGGGGGCTGACGGGGTGGATCGGAGGCCCAGCATGTTTCTCGGGATCCGGCGCATACGGAGTAAGCGGAGGGAAGGCATTCGAAGGAGTGGGCGACGAAGCGGGAGCTATGTTTGTGAGCAAAAGAAGTCGCGCAACCACGGTGAGCGAAGCAGCAAAACCGCATGAGACAAGTTATGCATAGGCTACCGGCCACAGACGCTGGGCACCCGTTGCCGAGGCCCCCGGTATTTGGCGCATCGGTGAAGGCAAAAAGGGGAGGTAGGCCAAGACGCAAAAGACAGGCAACAGATCACATACAGGGAGGCGATGAGCTGCTAACAGGGGAAGAAAAGGACCGTTGCATAGAAATCATAACGAAATCAGCACATGGAGAGCGGTGCGGCAGAGGCGGGAGACGCGAGGCAGGAGGGTCGAGAAGGCCGAAGCAGGCCGAAGAGGGCCGAAATGGCCGAGGCGAGGCTGACGACAGAAATGGAACCAAAAGCGGGTGTTACGGCGAGCAAGTGTGCAGCGCCAGCAGAAGCAGGCAAAAAGGAGCGAAACAGTACGGTGTTGCGATACACAGCGAAGGATCGACTGCGAAGAGGGCTCGCGCGCCGGTGTCGACGGCGCAGAGAATGGCTGGCGCAACGGCGCACAGGTTGCGATGATGTGAAGCTGGACGTGAGAAAGTGGGGGAGAGAAAGAGAGGGAGAGAGATCACGGAAAGACGCCGCGACTTGGAGAGTGGGAGAGAGAGGAGGTAGCAGAAGAGAGACGGCAGGAGGATCACCAGGGACGGAAGGAAGCTAGGAAGAGGGCAGGAGAGGAAAGAGCGTTGGAGATGCGAGGAGCAGAAGCTCGGAGCTGGGGATCAGGAACAGAAGAAAAAGGCAGAAGTGAGGTGAGCAGGGGAAGGAGCGCAGCACTGGACAGAGAAGCCAGAGAGGCAAGAGGCACCTTTTGCCCGGCTGACAAGGCAGGCGCAAGCGGCTGGTGGTCGATGATGCTGCTGGCGTGGGGTAAGGAACAGGTAGCAGGTAACAGGTGGCGGGTGTGGTTTGCTGGCGGCCGGGAATGCGTGGTAGGGGTTTAGCGGATGAGCGGCCTTGCGCCGTTGTTCCATCTGGTGGACGGGACCTCCCCGCCACCACTAAAGCACAGTGGAGACGCTGCTGAGCCAGTGGTGGCCCTCCGTGCTCGTAGTGCCGTCCAGCGCACATCACCACTCGCCGCAAGACGCACTACCACGCAAGCTCGACGCCGCCGACGCCAGCAAGCCAGCAAGCCAGCAAACCAGCAAACCAGCCAGCGCAGCGATGGCGAAACAACCGGCCACGGCCGCCAATCGCTGGGTCGGCAGGCCCTGTGTTTCTGGCTCAGGCGGCCATTCCCTCTTTTTTTTTTTCCTTTTCAGGGAGGGGAGGGGTTGCGGCCTCCGAGGATTCAGCCGTCAAGGGTGCACCAAGCCACAACACACGATACATGGCCGTCGCAGGAAACAGACGGCCATAACGACGCCGTGCGACCGTGTTGCGTTGCCACCAGCGCATCACACGGACCGCGGCATGCAGCTACGCAGTCATACATACGAGTACACGTCTGCGGCCGCGGTCGGTGTGCTGGCACAGGGACGCGCGCAGGGCCTGGATCCAGAAGACACAGCAATACGGAGTTCGGAGCGTCGCTACGAGGGCGAGGAACGGGTGTACGTCGTACGCTGCGTGCGAGAGGCTCCTGCCAGCACAACCGCCGGGCTGGGTCTGCTGCGGCCGCAACACTCCTCCCAGGCGGCCCTGCCCCAGCCAGCCAATCCCAGCGCTCCACGCACGCCCAGCCGCCGCCGTGTGCTGCCAACGCACTCCTGGCGGGGCAGGGTCCACAGGCCTCTCGTCACTACCGGAGACAGAGGGGCTGAGGGTCCCTATCGTAGAGGGGGCCAAAACAGCCAAACAGCCACGGCCAGACAACAGTGGCGAAAACTGCCCTTCTTTGCCTAGCAATACATTGCATTGCATTGCATTACATTGCAGCAGTCCACCAGAGCATGCACAAGCCTTCCTTTCTGCGCCAAGCCGTATCCGTAGCATGCACATGCAATCTTATGCACCAACTAACAAGGCGAGTACCAGGACCAGAACCAGAACCAGAACTAGAAACCAGAAACCGGAAACCAAACCAGAACACCAGAACACCAGAACACCAGAACACCAACGCGTATGCCGCCAGACCAGACCCAGACTCGTCCTCCGGGCACCGCGTCGGTGTTGCGACCCGTTGCTGTGTTGTCCGTCTGTGCTGCCCGTCTGTGTTCTGTGATGCTTGTTGCACTCCGTCCTCCATGGACTCTTCTGTATGTGCCCTTCTGGCACGCAGTCATCCGATTCTCTCCGCCGCCTATTCCCGCTATGCATCCCTGCTACGGGCCGACCGCTGTATTACGAGTATGTCCTGTGCGATCGCTGTGCTGGCCAGTCCTCGTACGCCTCTGCCTTTCCGCCTCTCCAGGCACCCATTGCATCCTTCAGTCACGTCACCTCGTCGATCCAAGTCGTATTCTGTCCCACCTCGGCTAGGCTTGGCTCAGGTGCAACGACTAGCCGGCTTCCAGAACGAGCCAGACTGCTGGATTCAGCCTCGTCCGTGTCTCCGTATGAGGCCGGTGGTGCCAGACGCAATAACACAGCCAAGATATCACAGCTTGTTCGTTCACCCTAGATGCGACCTAAACAGAGAGACTAGGTTGCCAGCCGGCTCACTTTGCCTGTTCCCATGTAACAGTAGATACGAGTACAATGGTATTTAAGAAAGCTTTTGTTCCCAAACGCCGCCCATTCATACGCAAATCCAACCCGCGCCGCTCTCGGCGTCTAGCATGCTTTTCCTCTTTCAAATCCATGAACCCTCATACCGCCATACCCATGCTACTCACACATAACATTACACATAACCATAACCAGTGCCCAGGACGTCTGTCATTTCCGTCTCTGTCCGTCTGTCCATCTGCCCGTCTGCCCGTAGGCTGCCCCCCGACTCGGCTACTTGCCAAAGCGCACGTCAAATCCCTTGAGCACGCTCATGATGCTCGCCGCCTCCACCTCCATCGGATGCCGCGCCGCCGGCTTCGTCGTGTCCGGCCGCGGGGCCGCCTTGAGCATCGGCAGCCACGTGCCAATGTCGTCCGTCGCCTCGTCAAAGTGCCGGTGGCTCGCCAGCGTCTTGTATGCGTCGGCGCACGACAGGCTGAGCAGCGAGTTGCTGCCGTCCTTGAGGCTTGGCAGCGTGGGGGCGCCAGGACGGACGCCCGGTCGGATGCTGGCATGGCTAGTGCTGGTGCTGGTGCTGGTGTTGATGCTCACGGCGCCCCCCGTAATCGTCCGTATCGGCTTCCGGTCCTTGCAGCAGCCGCCCCCCGGCCCTCCGCCGCCGCAACATCCGCCCCCGGTTTTGGCATCACCCTTCCCGGTGCCCTGGCGTTCAAAGTTGGCAGCGAGTGAGCGACAAAAAAGCCCGGATACTGGATCGGCGAGACACTGCGCGCACGTACCTGGACCACCCGGTCCACACGAGGACCGCCCTGCCGGCGCGCCGGCCGTCGCCGGGGTAGACGCTGAGGCGGCACCGCCCGTCGCGCTGCTCAGGCTCGGCAGGGTCTTGTTGGCGCTGTTGTTGTGCCGCCGCAGCGCGCTCAGGCTCGACAGCTTGATCGCGCCCGTCGCTGTCACCTCCAGCGGCGGCGGCGGCGCGTCGTTCTCCGACGGCGGTGGCGTCTTTTGTTGTGCAATGATAGCTTCGCCGGGGAGCTCCAGGGACATCGGCATCGTGACTTCCGGCATCGTGTCGGCGCACACGCAGTATGTACCGTCGGAGCAGAATCCGCACTTATCTTTCAGCGGGATCTCTCGTGACGCTCGAGGCTGGAGATCCGGTGGCTGCTGCTGTGGTTGCTGTGGTTGGGGCTGGGGCTGCGACGACGGAAGACGCGGCCGCGACTGCTGGGTTGGCATCGACGGGAGAGGTGTGCGCACGGAAGAGCTCTGTTTGGGGCGGGAAAACATGTGTGTAAAGTCGATTTCGGTGCTGCTCGACGTGTGGCTGTTATGCCGGGCTTTCTTTTCCTCGGGCGCCAGGGTAGAGTGTGACGTAGACGAGTGTGGCCGCTTGAGGTCGACCAGAGAGCTGGTCCGCGAGTTGTTGCCGGAGCCACCACCGCTGCTGCTGGTAAAGGACCGCATGGTCTCCTCGAGGCACGCACACCGGGTGCCGATCGAGCACCTGCCGCAGTCCATGGGCGCTGCGGCCAGCACCTCGTCGGCACAGGCACAAGTCGTGCCTGACGGATCGCACGAGCCGCACGTCAGATCCTCGTTCTCGTCGGGAGGAGAGATAATCTGCGAAATCGAGAATGGCTGCACCGACGACCGTCGTCCTGATGACGACGACATCGTGCTGGATGTGCTGCCGCGCGGCTGGCTGTGCAGCAGCGGCTTCTGGGGCACAGGTGAATGGATGTGGCTATGCGATCCGCGGGAGGCGGACTGGCGGTGCTGCACGGAACTGCGCGGTGTGCTAGAGGGGTGTGCAGCAGAGTATGACTGGCTGTCGCGGCGCTCTGTGGCCGCCACACTCATCCAGCTAGCATTGGCCTTTTCCTTTTCCAGCAGGCTCTCCAGCATCTGGCACCGGCTAGTCAGCACCTGTACTTCCGTCTCGAGCGTCCGGATCTTGTCGCGAAATTCCTGCTCGACGGAGTCGTGCTCCATCTTTTGCTCCTCGAGCTGGTCTTCGAGCTCGCCAACACGTGCGGCTCGCCGCTCCCGGAATGCCCGCTGCGCCGCACGGTTCTGAGCCTTGCGCTTCGTGGGCGGCGTGTCTGTGGCTGGCTTGCGGCCTGGCTTGGGCCGTGGCGGAATGATCCACTCTTTGCTGGTAATCGACATGGGCGCTTTCCCGGGACCGGCGGATGCGGCCGGGCTAAGTGCCGACGCCGGCGACTGCGGGCTCGGCGACACCACCGAGGTCATGGACATGACATTCAAATTCAGAGGGCCTGGGCCCGAAGCCACCGCTTTATGCAGCGGCCGGGTGGCCGGCACTGGAGCGACCGGCTTGATCGCCAATTGAGGCTTTAGTGGAGCACCAGCAGCCGAAGCGGCCGGCGACGGAGCCGACGATGACGACGCCGACATGGTTGTGGACGAGGAATAATAGTCCTTGAAGGCAGGAGGCGACGTCGGAGACAGCGGCGTCACAATCTTGCTGCTGTGCGCGGACGGGGAGGCGGACACCCGGGCAAAGGAGGTGGTGGTAGACTCTGACGAAATCGGGGAGAAAGACGGAGACGGCGCGGACATAGTTTTAGAGCCGCCGAAAGCGCTCGGAAAAGCCAATGTCGACACTGGGCGCAGAAGGACGTGTGGAGGGCGAAATCTGCAGCCAAAACGGCAACAGAACGACAATGCCGCCCACGATGTTGTCGGATGGTGGTGGTGGTGGTGGTGGTGGTGATTATGGTGGTGTGTTAGTACGGCTCGGAGAGAGGAAGTTGCAGGTGATTGAAGTGGCGGCTGTGGTCGGCTGGACCTGTTATTATTAAGTACTCCCGTCCAATTTTTGGGCTTTGCGACGGTGGGGTTGGCCGCAATCGCCCCTTGGCTTTTTAGGGCGCAACGCGGAAAATTGGTGCGTGCAAGCTCGCCAGTCGCCATGTCGCCGGCTACTTGTACGACTATGGCAGTACGGCGAGCGTGCCAAGATCCCTAAAGAGCATTCCTTTCGGATCAATACTGCGTAATGCCACACGACATGTCTACTGGGGAAAGAGTGTGTGGTGTATGTACGGCATGGAAGCGGAAGGGGCAGCAGTGCGACTGCGAGTACGATACATAAACGGAAAGTGCCACTTCGAGCCTGCGTATCAGTACGAGTACTCAACTATACTGAGGCACCAACAACTCGGCTGACTCCGGAATGCACGGCCGTAGAGTACAAGGCCTTTTTTTGTACATCTACTGCTTGTACATACAAGACCCAATGCTGCTCTTCCCCATATGGAAACCCTCAAACTAAAAAAACTCTGAAAGAGCAAACAAGGAAATAACGTACGGAAACACAGCACCGGGAAAAGAGGAAAAACGATCACCGATCACGATGGAGCTTTTTTCTGCAGCCAAAGACCAGGAAAAATGCCCCAAAAGCCCTTCCTCTTTTTTCCGTTTCCTTCCCCTCCCGTCGCTGCTGCCACTCGCCCTAACGTGCTTGCCTAGGATCATTCTGTGGGCCTTGCGGGTCGCCGTCCGCTGCCTCGCCGCTCTGATTCGCCCACCAGACCGAGAGGAAATGAACTGAGGAGTCAGACCCACTGATGCGATTGATAAGATAATTGTACTTGTCTCCTATGAGTACTCCGTAGCCCCCCCCATTTCGCCATCGCACCACTCTTGCATTTCGGAAAGCCCAGGTTCCCCCATCAGTCGATGCCACCCACACCCACCGGAGGCCACACGGAGCCCATTGTGTTCTGTCTGACCAGGGCCAGTGTCAGCCGAATTGAACGGCCAGCCCATCATCAGCCATGCAAATTTTTATCGCCTCTGCCCCACTCCATATTCTAGGCATTCCCTATGCCTATGCCGAATACGCGAGCGTGCAGTCGTACTCGTATGCGGTACAGAGTATGTACGGGTACGTACGAGGTAGCTGCGCACATACGTCTATGCTACGAGCTCTCATACTCGTACGGGTACGGCTTGTATGTATACATAGACGTATGTACAGACAACTCGTACTCTTACACCAAGCCGGTATCGGCTATGTGGAGGTTGTGGATGCTGTTTTCGTTGGGGCTGCTGAAACACGCAATAGCGACAGTTTCCATTACCTGTGACTTTGCTCTTATGCCCATTCCATCAGACCGACCTCGGATGTGGGTGTGTCCCTCTCTTTGTTGGCCGAGATCTTCTAGTTTCTGGTTTTTTATCAGATTTTTCTGGAGTCGCTGTCGCGGCTCCTCACCTCACTAGATTAACAGATAATCTACGCGCTGCTTTAGGACGTGCACCTCGGTCTCCGTCGTAATCACGGATCTAGACCGAGCAGTACTTTGCCGTGCGCATTATGATGCGCAGATGGAGATGCAGATGAGATGTATGTTGCGCAAAAGAGAAGCAGATGTATACGAGAGACGAGATGTAAAGCGAGATGAAAATGCTTCATCGGTGCCGTGCAAACAATAAAACGAAGGACAGAACGCATCAATGGAGGGAGCAGGATTCGGTCCAAAACAGCTTGTAGCTATTCATCACACACCAGTCTTGGCCATCGCACAATGCTAAGTCCCGTCGATTAGGTTTCTTCTTCATGCGAGATTATCAATCACCAATGGCGGCCGCCGCAATGTCGCTGTTTGACATCTCGGCCTCCAGTCGCCCTATCCGCTGTAGTGCAATAATCACCGCTGTGTAAGGGCCGTTTTCAGCGGGCTCTAATTTGCCATTACAGCAGCCAGTCCCGGCGTTAGAATATAAGCGTTGCAGCCGCTGCCTGATGGCCCCCGCGTTGCTGGCTGGGCATGAAATTAGCCCACGTTGCACCTCCCAAGAAATCTTATCAGATGGAAAGAATCAGTGCCTTTTTTCTTGTCTTTTCTTTGTCCCCTGGTTTCTCCGTAATTTCTCTCATCGGAAAAGAGAAGAACTTCGCCCCCCTCACCCTCTGCGTACTCGTACAATATATAAGAGACTCCAGCAACGTCATTGCCACCTGTGCACTTTCACCTCCTCATACCCAAGACGGTCACATGCATCCTTTGCGACTCCGTTCTCGTAGATGGCATACATTACGTATCCTGCCCGACACGCCCTGATCACCCTGACGCTTTGCCAAGACTTTTGTATCACGTGACACTGCTCTCGAGATGTACGCTAAATGCAGCTTAGCGGCATCATCCTCAACGCTTCCGCATCGCATCGTGAAGCTGCTCCCAAACCGTTGCTGGTCACCCACCTTCGCCCGAAGTGCCACAATACACCAAGGGCTACACCCACACATCCAACATGCCCCCACAACTAGCGCCCATTTCTACTCGGGCACCGCCCTTGCCCTACGGCTCCTCCTACTCGCCCTACTCCAACTTCCATCTTCCCTCCTCATCCTCGTCCGAAAGCGACAGCGCCAACGATGGCGACGACGACGATGCACTTCCGTTCCCGACGGCGCTGGCACGCAAGGACTTCCTGGACCCGGACTTTGACCCCATAGCGTACCTCTCGGCGCTCTTCCCGTCAGAAGACGGCACGACGTCGGCCCAGCGGCACCAGACGCTGGAAGACCTGCGCACCGAGCTGCGCGAGCGCAGCAGCGCCATTGGCGCCGAGCTGCTGGAGCTGGTCAACGCCAACTACACGAGTTTCCTCAGCCTCGGCGACGAGCTGCGCGGCGGCGACGAAAAGGTCGAGGACGTGCGCGTCGCGCTCTTTGGCTTCCGCCGGTCGGTCGAAGACGTGCAGACGCGCGTGCGCGAGCGCAAACAGGCCGTCAGCGACACCTGCCGCGCGTACCACGATGTGCGCGGGGCCATCCAGAAGGGGCGCCAGCTGCTGGCGCTAGACGAGCGCATCACGCTGCTGGAGAAGCGGCTGACGGTGTCGGGCGTGGCAGGCGACGGCCACCAGGAGAAGCTAGAAGACGCCGAGATCTGGGAATCCGACGAAGAATTCAGCGAGGACGAGGGCCCCGACAGCAGCGAAAACGACAACAACGACGGCACCCGCCCAGCCCGGCTGCTGTCCATGGCCCAGGACCTGGTGCAGGCGCATCTGCTGGCCGACAAGTTGGGCCGCAGCCAGCCGTTTGTCAAAAAGGCCGGCGAGCGGCTGGCCCAGTGCCAGAGCAATCTCCTGCTGGATCTCAACAATGCGCTCAAGGAAGTCCGCAAAGCGCCGAGCACAGGTGCCAGCCAGGCGCGGCTCTTAAAACTGCTCGCGGTCTACCGCGTACTGGACGCTGAGGAAGAGGCCGTGGCCGTGCTCAAGGAGCGGTAGAAAAGACGGCTAGATAACTTGGATCAATGAAGCACGCGTTACGACCAGATGCCTTGACATGTGACTACATTCGAATTCTGTGCTCGTAGCTGTCAAGTTCCGGCCGCATGCGAATCCGTGCGCGAGTTGTCAAGTTGACCACCCACAAGTCCTAGTAGTTGTGAGGGCTTACGCACAAATTCTGTGTCCGTGGTTGCCACGTTTCGCACATACAAGTAGTTGTGAAGCTCTATTGTTCAATGTTGTTACAGCCTGTACATTATGCAGCAGAATCGTACGCCGGATAGGTCATATGCCATCTTCGCCCCAGCGCAGTCGAAGCTCTCCTCCTCCTGCTCACACCACCGTCGACAAGTGCGCCGGCGTGATCTTCTCATCCGTCGGATTAAACGCGCCGCTCAGACTGAACCCCGGTCCGTTCGTCGAGCTCAGCACCACCTCGTCCACCACCTTTGGTGTCGTGTGCTCCACCTTGCGCATGTCCTCCTTCACCTTGGCCGTGAACGCCTTGATGTTCTCGCCCACCATCTGCGGTGTGAACCCCAGCTGTCCAATCGCCATCCGCACCACGCCCGCGCGCTCGCGGTAGTTCTCGCTGCCCGCAATCTCGCGCATCTGCCCGCGAATGTCGTTGGTGATCGTCTTCGTCTTGAGGTTCGGCATGAGGCCCCGGGGGCCCAGAATCGGGCCCAGCCCGGCCTTCATCAGCAGCGGCGCCGAGTCAATGTGGCACAGCAGCCGGTTGAAGTTGACCTCACCCGCCTTGATCGCCGCAATCAGCGACTCTTCGCCGACGGCCACCGCGCCGTCCGCCTTGGCGTCCGCCGCCACTTTGCTGCCCTCCTGGCACACGACGGCGATGCGGAAGTCTGAGTTGCACGGGAACGGCAGCCGGATGCGGTCGCGCAGCACGGCGCCGTCCTTGTTCGTCTGGATCTTGAGCGCCACGTCGTACGTCACGCTGGCTGGTGGCCGTCCGACTTCCACGGCACGAAGGTATCTAGAGCGCAAAAAAGAAAATTAGCGGCCTTCATCTTTCGTCCGTGACTACGGCAGCTTTGTGGCGCACCGCCGCTTGCCAATCCACGAGCACCCGCCACCTACCGCATAGCGTCGCACAGGGAGTGCTGCTCCAGCTTCTTCTTGTCGTGTATCCGGAAGGCCTTGTGCTTGGTCTTCTTCTTCTCGGTCTTCTTCGCGGACGAGTTCTTCGAGGCAAAGCGCTTTTGGCCGAAAATTGGTGTCGCCTGCCTCAATGCGGATGCGCTATGTGGCCGCCCTGCTGCCGATAGTATGCATCTCGTCAGCGATACTAGCTGTTGCCGTTGTGAGGACGCCATGGTTGCCATTGCGGATGTCACCGGTAGCTCAGAGACACAGAGGCCGAGGTCAACGCTGGTGTTGAAGCTACAAATTTTACCCATCGCCGGTTGCCTCAATTTTTAGGCTAAAATTTCTTATCTTATCGCCAACATCATCCCACCAAACAACCATACATAGAGGCACCACAGCATCTCCTTGCTACTCTGTCCGAATGTTGATGATCCATCCCAACGAAAGGAAAAAAAGCTTTGTATCTATAGGCTTTATTTGTTCATTTTTTCATAAAGTAGTAAGAACGCGTGCCCTCAAGAACAAACGACATTAGCTCGCACTGGGATGTGTATTAGTCATCACCAATTGACTGGCATGATCGGCTCAAACGATGAGAAGAATCAGTTACATAGTATAGAACGACTATATAACCCTTTGTATCTTTTTTTTGCTTTAACAGGCACTAGCTGTGATCGGGTGAGTCCAATCTTATGGCATAAATTGCGTTGCCATACGCGGACCAGAGAGCCGACAGTAAATTTATTCACTCCTTGATTGGGATGAATCGGCAGCCAGTTCGATAGTGGTGCACAGTATAACTACCTCAAAAATGTTTGGTAGTGTTCGGATGCTTCTTATGGGGTACATCTGTTTATGTTTGTGGCGCTAGATTTCAGTTTTGTTCCCATTTTTTGGTTTCTTGAAAGAAATCGGGGAATTTATTTTTATGTAACTCACTCTGCTAAATAAGCCAATACTTGTGGGAAAGAAATACCAAGCAGCTACCTCTAACGATTTATACACGCGTCTGTCCAAACACATAAATACGACGCAATCTACACGATGCAACAGGAAAGCCCGGTATTCGACCCTGTCACATAACCTCACCCTCCCACGACACTCTTGCCTATCCGACACTCTTGCCTATCCGACACACTATCACTAACGGATGAACAGGGACAGGGTCTCGAGAATAAATTGGAACTCATGCAGTGATACCAGGTGGGAGGGTTCTGAATTATGGACGTGCTACTTGGGTTGACTGAATAGCTAACACGGCTACTCTCGGAAACATGGGATATACTAATATTTCAGCCTTTTGAACACCACGTATAAATCTCCGTCTTATATTTGGCTAATTGGGGCATGCCTCTGCTACCACAGTCTGCTCGGTTCCGGTATTACTATGCGCTCACACATATGTCATTTTACGTGTTAATTGGATGCAGGCACGGTCACAAATGACGGTGCTTACTAGGCTCTATCTGAGCCCTCGCCCTCGCCCCCTTTCAAAAACAAAAAAAATAAATAAATAAAAGCAAAACAAAAAACAAAACACGCGGCTAGCTGCATGGCATCGTGTCATAAATCAATGAAATCCGGCGTTGTTTTTGGCTACATAGGGGCTTATCGGTAGGCAATAGGACCGAGAAGAGAAAAATATGACAAGTAGGCCGTTTTGGTCCTCACCACCGAACATCAGCCAGTTTGCCAAGAGGATGCCGCTTATGGACCACCCAGTGCATGCTCACCATTGGCCTTGTTGACGCTGCTTAATCTAATGATGTCCGAAATTCCTACTGCTTGGTATTTGGCAAATGTTTATACGTCCATGGAGCCCGTCGGCCGCCCGCGTTATTGGCTTGATATGACAGTACTCGGGCCGCCGAAACGGAAAGTCATCTGTCCGGACACGCAGGAATGCAGATCCGAATATTGTATTATTTGCTGGTGCCTATATCTAATTCTCGCCGGTCTTGGGTAGTTTTAAACGGCTGGGAACAGACAAAACAAGAAACAACTCGGTCGAAGCCTATATTGCCTTATCATGCAAGGTCTCTGCCAATGGGCATGGCTGTTTGCGTTCCTACCTGACAGCGCATACCCGGGTAAATCGAATACGACGTGATCTAGAGATGACGGGCTGGTGCTGGAACGACAATAATGTCATACCTCTTCCTATGAGATGGAATCTCCGTCAGCTCACCGATTGAGGCGACTGCAAAATAGAGATATATAAGACTGCCGTCTTGGGACATCCTAACCCAAGGATCAGGGTTCATGTTCATTTTCTGGACACCCACATGAATCTTACTCTTCTGCTTTATATTAAGTCTGCTGCTACCTAACCATGCACGTCGCGAAAAGTGTGCTGCTAGGTGTGCTGTGGCATACCATCGCCTCATGTGACGTGGACCCTAGGAACGCCGGCCGCACTCTGACGAGCTGGGACTGGTAAGCCTTTCCGGCCTCAAATGACATCTGCCAGACACAGTTGTTGACACAAAGTGGCTAACGTTGTGTGTAGCTGTAAGCCAGCATGTGCTTGGTCCACGATTGCTGGGCGGGCCAAAGTAAAGTGTGTCTCAAGAGCCTAGCCAAATACTGTCCTGCCGAAACGCAGATGGCTGACAAAACTCGCCTTCACAGGGGAAGCATCAAGGTGTGCGGGAAAGACGATAGGCCGCTCTCTGAACGCGCAGGACAACTGGAGCAGAGCGGCTGTAGCACTGGCCGACAGGGGGGCAACGCGTTCTTGTGCTCTGACTACAGCCCCCATCCCGTCTCGGACACCCTGTCCTATGCGTTTGCCATTACGAGCAGCACGACGGACTGCTGCTCGTGCTACGAGCTCACATGGAAAGATGGGCCCTCGGCGGGCAAGAAGCTGCAGGTCCAGATCATCAACGAAGGCGGCGCCTCCAACACCGATACCGGCCGAGACTTTACGATTGTGACGCCGGGTGGAGATGTAGGCCCTAACGCAGCTGGGTGCAATGCCGAATGGGGGAACAGTTGGTATGTTCCAATTTATGGAACCAGTGGACAATCGTTTGTCTGGGCTACGTCCCGTACTAACACATCCACAGGGCAGGGCAGGATAATACCGTCAGCAGCCGAGACGACTGTGCGTCGCTGTCCGATGCTCTCCAGGGGGGCTGTTACTGGAGATGGAACTGGGTAAGAGGGGCAAGCCGTGGCAACGTGACCGGATCCAACTAACCGTCCTTACTTGTAGGCAAGAGGCGACATTATCAACTGGAACGTCTCCTACATTCCCATTACGTGCCCGGACTACCTCACGCAAACGTCTGGCTGCACCCCCACCAACTGAGCAGGACTACGCAGCACTGACACCGCGGCTGCCAGAGTATGGACGCTGTAGAATATCATGACTGTGTATCGGAGGGCGCCTTTTAATATGTAATATTGAGTTGTACACTAGATTCTATTTGGGACAGCAGCCCGTGTCATAATGAGATCTGATAGATGCACTGCCGCACATGCTCTCTATTTGCACATTTGATAGATACAGAAATGAGGTGGGAGAAGTCATGCGCAGTATGAGCTCAGAGAGCGGGTAATTGCCAAAAGAATGAGGTTTCCTTAGAGCACTGTCGGATGCATAAAATCCTACGCCAGCCGTATGGCGGCAAAATGGCACGCGAGAAGAGAGAACTGCCGGATGACGTAATATGTATTGCATCCTCGTCGGTGCAGATGCCTCCTCCATTCTCTGGACATTATTCACAGAATACTGGGAGCAGTTGTTCACCTGAATACTGGCGGGTCATAGCATCGAATATGGCGCCTGAAAACCGCAACTCGGGTCTAACGGGGCCGGGCATCTTCTGGATCAACTCTGGTGTCCTGGACGAGAATGTGCTCCCGTATGACACATTTGTGCGCTGGTATGAGGAGGTGCACATCCCCGACTTTATCAAAGCCAAACCGGGCTCTCCGCTGCCAGCGGCGTGGCGGTACGAATGTCTAGACAAGACAAGTCCGACTCCGTTTTTGGTGGTGTACAAATTCCCCGATCTCAATCTCGTGGGCAGCCCCGAGTTTAGAGCTGTTCCCCTTACGCACGAGTCCCTTCCTGAAGGCGGTCCCATCAATCGGTTCACCGCATTTGATGCCCGGTTCTCGCGGCACATCGAAACGTGGAAGAGCAGTAACTCTGCTAGTGAGGGTGGGAATGGTGCCATTTGTTGCTTGAGGACGAAGCTAACATCGCAAAGAAGGGCACAGCTCTGTGATGATCACAGAGTCCATTGAACCGACTCAAGGAACAGACGACGAGTTCCACCTGTGGTACCGTCAATCATGCATTCAGGAGGTGTCACAGTTGGCAGGATGGCGGCGGACTACGCGTTTCGAGGTGGCCATGCAGAACATGATGCACGGGGGCGACAACCCGCCCGATCCAGCCACTCTCAGCAAGAAGCCCAAGTGGCTGACGCTGCACGAGTTTGATGTAGAGGATATGAGCCTTGGAGATCTCTGGACATCGTCTACGTCGCTGCTCGGGTCTGGCGAAGCGGCGGCCAAGATCGAGAAGGACGGCGCGAGGATCGAGGTGATTCCGTTCAAGCTGGCCCGCTCGTACGGCGACGCGACGACGCGGTATGTCGACGCCGAGGAAGTCCTGCTGTAAGAAGAAACTGCGCGATGGATATGCTGTGGGAGAGAACCAATGAATTTGCTATTCGTGAGGGCCTCGCTGCTCCGTCCCGTGCCATTCATGCATAATGTACAATGTCATTGCCTGCCGCCTTTTCTCGTAATGATACAGCAGTCTATGATCTTTCGCTTCTTTCAAGCCTCCAGCCGCTTGAGAATCCGGTCGTGGACCACGCGGCTCGCCACTTCGGCGCCGTGGTGCAGGGAAATGGCGCCGATGATGGCGAACACGGCCGAGGTGTACACCACGGTGGCGCCGGACCCCTCCAGATTGTCGGTCTGCATGTCCTGTTAGCAGCTGCTCTTAGTAGGCACCGTTCGTCACTACCCACCATTCTTGGCCTCCAGCGAACAACGCCGGGAAGGCCGACCTCGGTGGCCAACTGCGACATCTTCTCGGGCGTCACAAACTCGTGCGGCTGCCGCGTGTTCAGCTTGTCGACGTTCTCGAGCGCCGGGTGCGCAAAGGGCTGGCGGCCGAACGGATCGGGGGTGCTGGCGGGCACTGGGGCGCCCATAATCGAGCGCGTCGTCTCCAGCGCCAAAACCATGCGGCCTGTTGTGTTGTTAGTGTGTGCGTGTGTGTGTGCGTGTGTACGCCTGCCGCGGGCGAAACCCACCATAAAACGCCAGCCGCGTGTTGAAGCCACGCCGGCCGTTGTCGAAGCTCTTGTGCGTCACGGCCAGCCACTTGAGCTCGTCGGGCAGCGAGCGGACCAAGTCGCGGCCGACCAGCTTTTCGTACATGCGGTCGAGCTTCGCCGGGTCCTCGTTGACGGCCCATATTGGCCGGCGCGTGTCTTTGGCGTGGTGCAGGGAGAAGGGCGCCTTCATACGCTCGGGGGTGTAGGACCAGCGTGGGCGGTCGCTGCCGAGAGAGTCTTCGTCGGATCGAGGTGATGTGGAAGTCGAATTTGAAGAGGCATCGTTTTGGGACACGGCCGACGCGGAAAAGTGCCGGCAGCAGCGCGCCGTACGGGTCGGCTGTGCCCACCGGGTGCCGGCGCTGCCGTGAAGGCTGCTTCTTAATGCCTGTCGTGACAAGGCCATGGCTGTGCGTGGTGGAAGGGGAGTGAAGACCAGCTCAGACGAAACGGCAAAGATCGTGAAGATGCCGCTGTCTGCACTAAAATTTTCCAGCTCGCGGTCACGTGCGATAAGATAGACGACTGCGAATGCAAGTCCACACTATTGGAAGCGGTGCGCTCTTCACGACACAATGTTTCTGCACCTACCAAGCACTTGTATTTGGCAGAGAAAAGTATATCTAGCGAGTAGCGAGAGCAAACCAGTTTTCTTCTGCTCTGTCCCCGAGAATGGGCGAAATGCTGCTGTCCACGTGACCTCCAAGCTGAGGCGGCTGTTGAAGCGGGAGACCCACAACTGTCTTAGCTTTTGTGGGGCGCTCACCTCGTAGAGCTTCCTCAACATCGAGTAAATAACACAACTTGAGCCTCACGGATGAGGTGTCGACGACCCCCTCCTACTGCTGGTCACGCGCAATGCATCGTACGACAGACGCATCGACGGACTACATCACTCGTCAATGGCCGCTCCGTCGTCAGCGCCCGGGCGCAACCGGTTCCAGAGCAGCGATGTGCTCTGCGAAAAACTAAGTGCGGCTCTGCCCAAAGGACACAAGTTTGGCATCTTCCACCTGTCAACGCCGCCGACAACGACCGACGCGCTCTTCCATGCACCGGGCGACACGCGCCCCGACCGGACGTACTGCGAAAACCACTTTCTCGCTGTGACCATTGACGCGTCAGCGGCAGAGCAAAAAGGCACAAGGGGTGAACGGGACAACCCCCCCCAAAGCCCTAACCAGCGAACAGACGTCATCGTGTTTGCCGTCGAGATCTTTGTCTACACGACCGCCTACTCGAGCACTTTTTTCGTGTCCAAGGCCGACTCCTCGGGCTACCTGCACCTCCTGCGGCTGCCGAAAGGCACGCGCTCGCCGATCCGCCAAGTGTCCTCCGTCTTCGTGTCGTATCTGGTCGAACAGCGGCGGCGACCAGGCATCCAGTCGATCGTCAGCCTCTTTGCGCGCGCGCAGTCGCAGTACCTCTTCCCGGGCAGCGTCGACAACGAGGGCAAGCATGTGCTCGACGACCGGGGGCTGGTCAAGTGGTGGTGCCGCGTGCTGGATCCTCTGATGGACCAGCCCGAAGATAGCAACAACGGCAACAACAGCAACAACGGCAACAACGGCAACAACAGCAACGGCAGCAACGGCAGCGACGACCGCGACGGCACAACGTGGAAGAGCGTGCATGGATATCTGGTGGTCCCCGGCCTCGACGCGTACGAGACACGTGCTTTTGTGCCGCGGACGGCGCCTGGAGGCAGCCTCAGCCAGCACTGGACGCTCGGCGACCCCCTCGAGAAGATCTCGCACTACGCGAGCGAACACGGCGGACAAGACGGACAAAACGGCCCCGGCAGCCGTACGCCGGCCCGCTGCCTGATTGCCAGCTTCCCCGACGACCCAAAGTCGCGGTTCCGCGACGAGCTGGACGACGAGGTCGAGGGCGCCGAGCCGGCGAGCGGCGACTGGAAGAGCGTCAAGACGCTGGACCAGTTCTGGGAGATGATGGCGTTCCGGCAGGAGTGCTCGAGCGGCCGCCTGACAGGATTCATCTGGGTGGTGTTTGATCCGAGCCGTGCGCGGGAGACGGCGGGAGCCGGCGCGGAGAAGGCCGAACGGGCCGAACGGGTCAGAGAGGCCAAGACGAAGAAGAAAAAAGTGCTGCGCGGGCCCATCATTCCCCGGCTGCCACGCATCAAAACCGAGCAGCGCAACTACCTCGTGCGCCGGCCGACATCCACGGCCTACTACTACTGGCCGCTCGAAGGCCGCGGCCGCCGGCTCGTCGACGAGTCCGAGTACAAGCGCTGCATCGAGCTGCTGCTGCAGCTGGACTTTGCCACGCTGGAAAAGAGCGCGCTCAGCACGTCGCGCTGGATCACAGAAGTCGGAATAGGATCCGACTGGAGCCTCGAGGTGACGGGGCAGCGCGAACCGCCGGCTCCCACGGCCCCGGCGGCCATCAACGATCTCGCCGGCGCCATCAAGCGCAAGCGGCCGGCGAATGGCAGCGTCGATGCAGAGCCTCGTCCGTCGAACACCGTACACACACTGGGGGCGAGCCTCGTCCACAAGAAGCCAAAAGGCACGGATGCGGCACACACTGAAGAACCGAAGCATGCGCTCGTGCCAGACGCAACAGAGGCACCGGTAGCGGCAGCGAGGGTCAATGTTTTAAGTGCAGGGCTGGTCAGGAAAAGGCCCAAGGCGACATAGGGGCTGGCGGGCATTCTGGGAGGAGTTATGACAACACGGACATTGCTGGGCAGGACGGTGTACTTGTTTCTTGGATCAATGACTAGCTAGGATATCTATGGAGCGTTGGCCGCGCACGTGCGCCCTATTTCGTCTTCTGCCGTTTGCCGTTGCGGTCGTGGCTGCTGCTGCTGCTGCTGCTGCTCTTTTTGTCCTCCGTTTTCCGTTTCTTCGACTCGCTGTCGACGGCCGTTTTCGCCAACGCCACCGCCTCTGTCAGAAGCCGCTTCTCGCCAATACGCACACGCAGAGCCGCACGCAGTCGTCCCGTAGTGGTCGGGGACTCCTGGAGTTTCGTATCCTCGTCGAGAGACGTCGGGTACTCTGCCAGTCGTGCCGCCAGGGCGTCTTCGATGGCTGCCATGATGGTCGCCTTTTCGCTCAGCGGCTCGTCCTTGGCGGCCTTCTTGCCCAGCGTCTTGTTCTTGTCCTTTCTCTGGCGCTTCCAGACCGCCTTGGCAAACGCGGCGGCCTGCTTCCGCAGCACCGGCGGCAGAGCGGCGAGCACGCTGCCGGATGCCGGCGACGAAAGCTGCCCTGTGGACTCGTCCTCGTCAAAATCGCGGTCCAGCATTACCGGGTCTTCGAGCTCGTCGGCGTCAAAGTCCTGCTTCTGTTAGTGCTCATGGGTCTGCGGGTGACGCTTCAGCGCCGTGTGGCTTCGCGTCTGGACGTACCAGCTTCTCCACGTCGGCCGCGCTGAGCTGCAGCCGTTTTGCCAGCGCTGCCTGCACCAGCGCCCACGGCAGATCCACGGCGTCAAAGTGCTCGTGGGCCGAGGTCGTGTAGCCGTAGCGCCGCAGCAGCTCGCCGTTGGGCATGGGGCCGTAGTAGTTGAGGATCTCCTCGCCGGCCTTGATGGGCCGCACCGCTGTCGCCGTCAGAGCCTCGATGCCGTGGTTGATGTGCGCCTGGAGACGTGTGAATATGGTGAGCGGGATTCCTAAGCACGTCGTCGCGACCGGCGGTCGCCTCTCCCTTCACTCACATTGAACTCGGCGTCGGCATTCAGCATGTCGGCCATGGGCACCATGCCCAGCGGAATGACGTCGTCCTTGTCTTCTGTCCAGCCGCGGCCGTCGTCGCTGTCGTCACCGTCGTCGTCACTGCCGTCCCTCTCGCTCTTTTCGTCGTCGCTCTCGCTGTCCGCCTCGCCATCCTCGTCATCGCTCTCCTCGCCTGTCTCGAGGCTAAACGAGTACGCCAGAATGGTGCTGCCCATACGATGCGCCAGGTTCACCAGCTCGTCGTCGGCCAACGGCGTCTGCTCTCCCGAGAAGAAGACGCTGCTGTGCTGGCGGATCGCCGGCAGCACCTTGGTCCGGATCATGTCGTCGGCCTCTTCACGGCCCACGCGGCCTACGACGGGACTCGCCTGCAGCTCTTTCAGCTCGTCGGCGCTCCAAAACATGGGCGTATCAAACTCGGCCGGCAACACGTCCAAGTACGGCTGCCACGGCGACTGCGCGCCCCTCAGGAACTCGTAGATCATGACGAGGATCAGCGAGGTCCACGGATCCTGGGCGGCTTCGTCGTCCTCTTCGTCGTCGTCAGACTCTTCCTCTTCACCGGCATCCTTCATCTCCACGTCGCCCTTTTGCTTTTCAAAGATGGACGGGACTCTGGAGACGAGCTCCGAGGTCTCGGGAGAGATGATGGCCTTGCGGGGAATGGCGAAGAGCACCGTGTCGGCAGCAATGTCCTTCTTGGCCACTGTGTCCACGGAGCGTCAAACACGGCGATTAGTCTTGGAGCCACCAGAGAATAAGAGCACAAACACGTACCGATGCCTCGTCCTGCATCTCGGCTGCGGAGGTCGACAATCTCAATGTCGTCGTGGAACGTGGTGCCGGGCCACGCCTTGAACCACGCCAGAAATGCCTCTGCCGGCTTCATATAGTTCTCCTCTGCCATACTTTCTAGTGACGTCTGCCACAATTCTTGCCAAAGTATGTAGATGTGTTGCTTGAAATGGTGAAGCGAACTTTTTTCAGGGTGGATCCCGCTGATATTAGTGGACAACGACAACTCTAGCCATCAACACGACAAACGCACGCCACACAAAGACCAATCGGGGCTGACGGCAAGTCCAGGTTATTGGTTGCTTTATTCTCATTCATTTGTTGTATTTGACGTCTTCCCTGTTTTACAAGCCACAAGCAACCGGGATCGAAGCCCGTCAAGATGTCCCCGGTACATGCATATATGCTTATACCCGATCTCGCATCCTGCCCACCGAAGCCGGGCGGCCACTTGGCCAAATGCCCTCCGCCATGTCCTCGACACACACCCCGTCTCCAGCCCCAATCATGCGTCCCGTGCTTCTTTTCGTGTGCCATCCGCTGACGGGACACATCACGCCCGTCCTGCGCGTGGCCGCGGGGCTGCGCCAGCGTGGCTGGGCGGTCGCATTTTTGAGCTCCGAGTTCTTTCGATCGCGCATCGAGGCCGCCGATCTGCTGTTTCTGCCGCTGTTGGGGGCCGCTGATCTGGATGACGAGAAGCTGTTTGACCGACAGGGGGCCGCGCCTGTGCCAGAGCTGGACCAGCTCAGCCCTGAAGTCAGGGCACAGCTGCCGCAGTCCATCACCGACCAGCGACACCAGACGCTCACGGTTCTCGCAGCTCAATGGGAGAGCGTGAAAGCGGCGTTGGTCACGCTGTCGACGGCCATGCCGAATCGACAGCTCATGCTCGTGAGCGAGGCGTTCTTCTACGGGTCCATGCCCTGGAAATACGGCGCGCCCGCCCCGCCAGAAGTGGCCGCGCTGTTGGTGCCCCAAACCGTGTGCATTTCCATCACAGCACCTGCGATCCGCAGCGTCGACTTGCCGCCCTTTGGTGCCCCCGAGCCGTTCGACCCCTCTGCGGCTGGCCGGGCGCGCCATGCCGAGCTCTGGGACGCCTGGCGGGCCCGCACAGCTCCGCTGGCCGACATCCTGCGGACGAAGCTGCGGGCCACGGGGGCCCAAGACGGCGAGAGAGCGGCTCTGAAGGACATCGCCTTCCTCTCAGGCGCCAACTACCTCTGCCACGACGGCATCGCCCAGATCGGCGTCCCCGCGCTCGAGTATCCGCGCAGCGACTTTCCGCCACAGTTCCGCATCGTCGGCATCGTGCCGCCCGTGCTGCCCGCGAAGGCGCCCCCTTTTTCCTGGTGGGATGAGCTCGTGAAGAACCGCGCCAAGCCTCCGGCCGAACGAAAGAAGGTCGTCGTCGTGGCCCAGGGAACGGTCGAGACGGAGCCGACAGAGCTGATCCTGCCCACGCTGCGTCTTCTTGGCCGCCGAGAGGCGGACGTGCTGGGGATTGCGATTCTCGGGTCGCGCGGCGCCCGGCTGTCGGCCGAAGCGGCGCTGCCACCCAACGCCCGTGTGGCCAACTACCTGGGCTACGATGCGGTGCTGCCGATGGCCGACCTTTGGGTCCACAACGGCGGCTACGGGGCGACGATGCACGGCCTAGCGCACGGCGTGCCCATGGTTATTGCCGGCGACGGCCAGGACAAGCCGGAAAATGGCAAGCGGGTGCAGTACAGCGGGGTGGGCATTGATCTGGCAACGGCGCGGCCATCGATAGAAAGCCTGCAGAAAGCCGTCTTTGCAGTTCTTGGCGACAGCAAGTATGCCGAGGTGGCCAAGAATATGCAGAAGACGGCGCAGGAGATGGACTGTGTAGGGAATGTAGAAGGCATGATTGTGGAGCTGTTGGGCGAGTAGGACATACGAATAACGACATAGAAAGAGATACAGTAGACAGGCCGATAGAAAGAGCAGTGCTAGGCAACGAATGGGAGTATCTAGATGGAGACGAGAACGACAGCGCATTGCGGTCAATCGGCTCATCTATCTGATAACGCACACATCGAAAGGACAAGGCGCACAAACAGCAAGCTGCACTGTAGATCCAGGGGTCTGTTTCTGGCTCTATCACATTGCGTGGCCCTCTTGGGTAGTTTCATGTGTGAAACTGCGACTGAAAAGGCAATATGTAACCCTTTTCCAGGCTCCTCGACATTGCATCGTGCATGCGTATTTTCCAGCCTCTAGTGAACACTACTCACGCCAAATTAGTGGCCGAAACTCAACTTAAATCGATATTAACATTGCTAGGATATTTCCGTGTTAGCTTCTGCATTCTAGAAGGCAATTCGAGACCACAAAGGCGGCCAGTAAACCGTCAGTCTTCTAGAAGCATAGAAGCACCTCGGCCCGTTTGGAGAGTTAGGATAACCGGAAATCTTCATGCATTCCATGAAGAGCCACACATGTTCACCATGATGCCATGGCCTTATGCAGTGACGCGTCCGTGTGGTGTGTATGTACTTGGCAGCGTATCATTGTAGTCGGCAGCCGGCGATCATGGAATAAATGCGGTGGGGACTAGAAGCCCGGCGCCAGCTCCGCAGCTCGGCCGATTCGTCGCTCCTCCACACGAGATAGGCCTCTAAGAGACTTTGGGCCTGCGTCGGCCGCCGTCGGCCGCCGTTTGCCAGTTTCAGCCGCGCATGAATGCGAGAAGCCGGGTAACAGTCCATCGCAGGAGGGGTGGAAGCAATACGTGTCTTGTCTAGAAACAAACACATAAGATTAAAACACAAATAAGTAAAGTTAAACTCATCTTACTAAAGATTAGTCGCTATAAGTATCAGCTATCTTGAAGTCGTTTCCCTTCAGCCTCCTACCTCCCCCCCAACACCACCCTGCTCGAATGTTTTCTCGGTCCACGCGGCCTGGATGTGCGTGATGCACCGTGACTGCCACTCCCAGATGCCGAGGCTCTTTGCGATCCACGGTCGATCACAATGCCCCATTAGGGAACGCCACACAGTCGATGCCTCACAGTCCCTTTTAGCCGGATGCCGCACCACTTCAGACATCCGCTCAGACCTTCCTACTCTGCCCATGCTCCGCAGATGCCACCCAGGATATGTTTGCCTCTGATATGCTTTGCACTTCGTTTTGGTTTGGTCCAAAGCACCTCAATGGCCGCTTAGTAACCTCGGAAATCCCGTGCGGCAGTCGTGCGCATCTCTTCCGGACATTTCTTTTGCCCCGAAAAGGGATTACCAAGCAGTTGGGACGTCTGTACAGATTCGGCCGTACGTTTTTCTGGTCCATTGGTTTCTGGACACCAGACGGGAGACTGCAGCTGTTTCGACTCCATCCGGTCACTGTAGGAAGTAAAACTTTGTCGTCTGTGCATATGCGTGATAGACTGTGACCTTTGCTATTGAAAACAACGACCCTATGCCATAGGAGTGCCAAATGTTTCTTGTCATGTAACCAAGAGGGGATGATGCGCACTCAGGATACGGCATATATCGGAATGGCCAGCAACTGGCCGGCATATCCATTGCTGTACTTGTATAACTATTGGCCTTGTTTCCTGTTTCTTCCCATTTCCAGACATCCGGGCACATCTATCTGGAATCGATGATGCCTCACTACAGGGTTGGATAATAAAGATACTAAAAAAATCAAAGAAAAAAGAAAAAAAAGACACTCCATCTGGTTATGGATCAAGTCATCTCCCGCAACAGCTGGCAGGTCCAGGCTTACCACAAGAGTCTCGTGGAAACCACCAGACCGCTGGGACAGAGAGAAAGACGTGATGACGATGCGGGCGACGTCGAAAAAGCAAGCAGTTCCCGCCGGCCGGGCACCGCAGATTCAGACGACGATGCCATCGTGATCAGCGACCACCGGACGTCTGTCGTCTTTGGCAGCACCGAGCTGTACGAAAACGGGCAATTGCGATATGTCCCGGTACGTGCATTCTTGATTCTTGCATGCCATGCTATTGATGTGGCTGATGCTAATCGTGCAGATGCCAACCCCCGACCCAAAAGGTGGGTGTATCCGTTCGCGCATTACTTCTTCGCCGCTGACCGTCTAGATCCCCTGAACTTGCCCAACTGGCACAAATGGACGGCCATCACCATCCTTTGTCTCTGTAGGTGCAGGATCCCACGTCTAAACGCCCCAAGGCCCCCGTCTTGTAACTAACACCTGGCAGTCGGCTCCCTCGGTCTCGCTGCTGAAGTCGTTATTGGCTCGCTTCTCCCCGTGTTTCTCCTCGAGTATTCCGGCGTCGACCCGGCCAGCATCCTGTCTGATCCGAAACTGGCCGCGCAAGCTGCCGGCGCCGATCCGCTGTCGGTGCTCCCGCCCGGTGTCACAGCCCAGGTCACTCTTTTGCAGGTGTCGCTCCTAGCGACTGTGCCCCAGGTCGCCAACGGCATTGCTAGCTACCTTCTCATTCCGCTGTCGACAGCTGTGGGACGGCGGCCAGTGCTTCTGACGACGGCCGTGGCGGCCTGGGCAGGCGGATTCTGGGCGGGAGCGAGCCAGTCTCTGAACAGCCACATTGCGGCTCGTGTCTTCCACGGTCTCGGTGCAGGAGCCGTTGAGGCGCTGCTGCCGTTGATTGTGCAGGACATGGTCTTTATCCACCAACGGGCCCGAGCCACGGCCGCCGTGATTGCCAGCCAGGTGCGTTGCCATGGTGGCTAAGAATGTGTTGCTTATTCTGGTTCTGACCTTGTTCTTCTTCAAGGGTATCTTCATCGTCATTCTAGGGGTCTCAGCTCCGTATCTTTCGGCCCATTACACCTGGCGATGGGTGTACTGGATCACGTCTGGCCTTGGGCTCATCATTTGGTTCCTGCTCATCGCCCTGGTCCCGGAGACGCGATGGATGCGGTCGAAGCAAGAGCTGAGTGAGTATTCCGTGCTAAGAGCCCGCTTCTGATGACTTGCTAATGCTGTATCTAGGTGGCCAAAAGGTCTATCCTCTGGAGCCAGGCGAGAACCGACCGCGACTCGACATTCAAAAATACGGCCCGCGGACTTGGCGCACAAACATAGCCGTCTTCCAGGGCAAGTTCGAGTGGAAGGTGGCCGGAATGTCGATTCTCGACGCTGCACGCACGACCTTCTTTCCTACCGTACTCTACGTCGTCGTCATCAACATTGCCTTCATGGTAGTCAATGCCGCCACGCTACAGACGACGACCTTTGCCCTTGTAGCTGCAGGGTAAGAGGCCCCAAGAAAAAAAAAGGAATGGACGCCGTGCTGATGAAATGTTGCAGAATCCCCTTTGAGTGGACTGGCATATCTGTCGTTCCGTCTATTATCGCCACCGTGTTTGTGTACCTTTTTGGCGGCGTCATTGTCGACAAGATCTCGCTGATTATCACCAAATTCAACGGCGGCAAGCGGGAGCCGGAACACATCCTGCCCAACTTTATCATTCCCTCCTTGGCCGCCATCGCGGGCAGCTTTGTTTTCGGCGTGGCCTCGCAGAACAACCTGCACTGGCTCATTCTTCTGCTCGGCAGCTTCTTGACGCTCTTTGGAAGCCTGACGGTGCTGACGACGAGCAATGTCTTTATCGTGGAGAGCTACCCCCAGTGGGCTGGGTAAGTACCGTCCTGGTGCCATGTCGGGTGTTGGCAGCGATCTAACTATGGCAGTCCCGTTCTTGTCAATGCGTCGTCGCTCAAAGTCATTGCCAGCTTCTTCCTGTCGTCCAATGTGACGACTTGGATCCAGGACCTGGGACCGCTTAAGGTGTTTGCCATCTTTGCCGAAATACTGATTGTCCTCTCGCTTGGCATTCCCATCCTCTACATCTATGGCAAGCGGCTACGGTCTTGGACGAGCGGCAAGGTGGAAGTGCGCAACGCGCAGTCGAAACGGTCGCTGAAGAAGACACTCAGCAATGAGTCGTCCTAAAGCGACGCGGAAAGTCAACACAGCCGTTAGATCGGTGGCGGCTTTGTTTACTTAGCCCCTTTTGGAATAATCACTCTTGGAGGTTATTCTCAAATTCGTACCAGACCTTCTTTGCATCCTTCTTTTTCTGACCTGTCGTTTCATACTCTGTACATTCTTTTGGTCCGCTCTGTATATGTCTCTGCTGCAGCATGATGTGTGATGTCTGTCTTTATCATAGCGTCGTGTGTATGGACGGTTCTATTCTTTGTTGTTGCCAGAATTGCTGTATGTGCCCTTTATCGTTTTTTGCCATTCTTTGTCTAAATTTAGAAGAGTGCAGTTGAGCTGCCTTTGTTATTTGACCTTGCTCCCAGCCTCGAGTTTCATGTGCCAGGTCAAGGTTTACCTATTCAAAGCGACTTTGTGTAGAGCTTATCTGATATTAGTGTTTCCTGGGTGTGGGATGTGCAGCGAATCCCGCACAGGTTGGGTGATGCTATTCAGAATTGAGGTCATCTGCCGTATAAATACGTCATGCCGCTTCGAGTTTGAGGAAGTCACGATGCCAGAACGGCTTCCTTCCCCATTAAGAATTATTTACTAATACATCCGTCTCGTTGCTCAAAGGAGGCTTTTTTCCCTCTTCTTCTCAGCAATTATCCAAATGAAAATGGCCTATCGCAACTTTGGCTTTACTGCTTCGAAAGCTGTCGCTATCTTGGCCGCGTGCCTGGCACTGGCCGTTGCCAACGCTTCTGCTCAGCCAGGCGGCATCAATGTGGACGCTCAAGCTGGACCGCACGGCGGCTTCACCAGTTATTGCGACTTTTATGAGGTCACCAACCATGGCGAGGCCTATGGTCATCTCCAAGCTCAATGCAATCCGAATCCTGGCAATCCCAGCACCGAAGTGGCGACGACGCTAGACCTGAACCTGTGCCTTGCCAACTACGGCAACCAGCTTGCCTGGGCTGAGAAGTGAGTACTCTTATCGTCTGGCAGGGATATTGTGTGGTATCAGAGCTAACGAGGCGTGCATTGAACAGCGGTGGCGCATTTGATTCGTGTACGGGTTGCACCAGCCGCCGGGGCGAAACGCAGTTTCTCGACTGCTCGTGTGGCAGCATCGATCTCAGTGAGTTTCCGTGCTTGTTCAACCCCCTCATCCTTGCTACAGGCTAACAGAATGCAGACGAGGGCATCTATGTGGCGAATAATGGAGCTGTAGGCTGCTACAGCAGCCTGGGCTCATTGTCTCCGGTGCCGAATTAGGGTTGCTGCACCAGTGACGAATGAGCAGCAGAGGCCGTTAGATGGATGGAAATGTGATGGGATGGATGCATTGATGTGCTGATATTTTGCTTTCATGTTATTTCGGAGAATGTGCAACGCGCCCAACAATTTAGCATGTAACTAAGTCCAACGGCTCGTAGTTTTCTGAGATCGGAGCTGTCTTTCAGTGAGCGGCGAGGAGTGACCTCATACTGTTGTGTTTCGGCAAATGTACATTGTAATGGCCTTTGGGAGTACTTCATAGCTTACAGCCCCACTAAACAAGATTTGTCCATTCGTGGGGTATTCTTGGCTTCCGATTGGTGTTTGGCGCATCCTATTTTGTCGCAGTTGCCTGGCTCGGCCAGCGGACCACGACCAGCGCGCCTTCCGGATGAGACAAATGTCAGGCCAGCGCTCTTTCCTCGCGTAGCCACCATAGCTGACCGTCAAATGTGGCCCAAGATTGATGCATTTGGGAGATGAAAAGGATGGAAGCGTCATGTATCACATTGGTGAAGAAAGACGCCACGGCTGAGACCAATGCCCTCCTGGCCGGACCCATACGAAAATGCTAGGGCCCCGGCGACCTGCTGTACATAGCTAAAAGGAGCCAGCGAATCGCGTGTGGAGCATTTTGCCTTGCCTCAAATTGGCGAGGCAGATTCGGACGACTCCTTTTTCAGCCTCTGCCCCCCGCAGGTCCCAACTTTGTTTGTCTCGGCCTTTGTCGAGTATCGCATGTATACGGTACGAATACGGACGGAATTCATGGAGTACATGAGACCAGAGACAGGCGCGCGGTGTCCGGCGAGAAAAGAGCATCGTTGTGACTCTGGGACTAGACGCTGAGACTTATTCACGACAGTTTGTGGTACAATCAGACGAAAGTCTAGGACAGGGGATGGAGGTAGAGGTGAGAATGGCCTGAGCTAAGGGCGGAAACCAGCAGACCAACAAGCTTTCTGCCCAATTTAAATCGATTTAATGGCTCGGCACGGGCGGAATGGGCGGAATGGCCTGGGATTAGGATGCCCATTGGAGTCTAGCTTGGGCGTTTCGATGCCAGAAGCACCCACACCCTCGGTCAGCCGCAGTGTTCGGGTTCGGCCAACCCTGGTAAAGCCTAGGAGCAAGCAGCCAGACCACACGGAGCACGAATTATCGATTCCCTGGGAGGAGCCCCTCTCCCCTGCATTGGACAGCCTAAGCAGACGGACAGTGGCGTTGGGGGCTGCTCGTGGAAGAGTTTAAAATGGCGAGAGACCCCGCGCATTGCGAGTGCTCCCCCGGTCACTCTTGCCTGGTTTTGGCAGTCTTGTTCTCCTGATATCCGTTCTGGCGGCCGAGAACAACACCGGCATCAACACAACAACCCACAAATCAAACACCATGGCTTACCAGGCGTATGGACAGCAATATGCTGCGCAACCGCAATACGGCTATGCCCCTCCCCCTGGGCAGCCTGCCTATGGACAGTCGCCACCTGGCCAAGACCCCTTGGCATCTGCCATGTCCAACATGAGTATTTCTGGCGCTCCTCCGCCGCACAGCCAGCCTGCCTATGGCCAGCCTCCTTATGGCACAACGGCGCCGCCGCCTCAACAGTACCAGCCTTACTCGTTTCCTTCCCAGCCATACGGAGCGGCCTACAATCCAGCAGGACAGCCTTCCCCGGCTCATCAGCCCTATTCCCCGCTTCCTCCTCCTGGACAGCCGCCATATTCATCCGCTCCTCCTCCTGGGCAGCCCCCTTATTCTTCTGCTCCTCCTTCTTCTCAACCAGCTTATGCCACCGCTGGGCAAAACTACAGCTCGCCACCACCGGCTGCCGGCCAGCGCCCCTACGCTCCTCCCGCACCTTATGGTGCTCCAGCCACCACGGCTCCTCCGGCCCAGCCTCCGTATGGAGCGCCGACATCTGGCCCTCCGAGCTATGCATCGCCGCCATTGGCAACATCCAGCCCGTACCAACCGGCCACATACGGCCAACCACCGTCTACTGCTGCAGCTTACAACCCAGGAGCAACGGCGACGGCTGGACCACCAGGTCCTCTAGCACGTCCTGGTCCTCCTGGCGCACGTCCCGTTGGACCTCCGGGTACTCCGGGCACTCCAGGCACTCCTGGAGCTCGTGCTCCCGGCGCTCCTCCTGGACCTCCCGGTGCCCCTGGTGCCCCTCAAGCACAGAGAGCCCCCGGACAGCCTCCTTATGGACAGCAGCCGCCTTATGCTGGCGGGGCACCTCGTCCTGCCGGTCAGCCTCCTTATGGTGCGCCTGGAGCTGCGAGTGGTCTGGGCACTCCTGGTGTTCCCGGACAACAGAGAGCCCCAGGACAGGCGCCTTATGCCCAGCGCCCTCCCTATGCCCCAGGGGCTGCTCCTGCATCTGGCCAGCCTCCGTATGCAGGTGCTCCAGGCCAACAACGGGCTCCTGGGCAGCCACCCTATGCCCAGCCGGCCTATCCTGGCGCCTCTGCTCCTTATGGGACGCCGGCTCCGTATGGTGCTCCGGCCTACCCCGGGGCGCCGGCTCCTTACGGTGCTCCCCCGCCCGGCGGCTATGCTCCTCCGCCGTCTGGTGCGCCCCCTGTGGCTGATACCAAGAAGCAAGGCTTCTTCTCGAAGCTGTCGACGGGCCAGAAGGTGGGCCTCGGAGCTCTTGGGGGTCTTGCAGCCGGCGTCTTGGCCGTGAAGGGCGAGGAGAAGGTGGAGGACTGGGCCCACGACGAAAAGAAGAAGCTGGAGCACGAGATGGCGCAGGCAGCCGGAATCGGAGCCGGAGCCCATGCGGCTTACGGTGGCAGCAGCAGCTATGTGGACACTGGACCGGGCTACTACGGCTACGGCAACGACAACGTGACGGTGATTGAGGGCGGCGGCTACGGCAACAATGTGACGGTCATCAACACGGACGGCGGCTATGATAGTGTGACTGTGATTGACAGCGGCCGCAACGTGGACAATGTGACGGTGGTCGAGAATACGTATGTTGACAACACGACGGTGGTTGAGAACACGTACGTCGACAACACGACGGTTGTGGACAATACGTATGTGGATAATACGACGGTGGTCGACAACGCGGTAGTGGAAGACACCTTTGTCGACAACACGACCGTCAGTGCCAGCTACGACTACGACCAGCGAGACTACACGCAGTCTTACGCAGAGACGGACACCTTCCAGGTACGTATTTAGCTGTATTGTTGCGGTTTGGGCCATAGCTAATGTCCAGGAAAAGGCCACATACCAGGAGACGGACACGTATCAGCAGTCCTACCAAGAGACGGACACGTATCAAGAGACGGATACGTACCAGGAGACGGATACCTACCAGGAGACATACCAAGAGACGAATACCTACCAGGAAACAGACACGTACCAGGAGACGGACACGTACCAGGAAACCGACACGTACGAAGAGACGGACTACAGCGGTGGAGACTGGTAGTTGCCTGATGTTGCCGCTGTTCTGAGCTTTTCAATTTTTATTCTTTGCCAAACGCCAGCCATAGTCCCTGCATCCGTGACGTTGATATGCATGTGTTTGCTAGTATTGCCACACATCCACCCATTCCACTCGATTCTCGCTTCCATCGCTCCCGTCCTACTTCCGCCGTCCTCCTCGTCCAGCCCCCCCCATTCCTCCCATTCCTCCCATTCCTCCCATGCCGCCCATGCCACCCATGCCCATCTGCTGCATCATGCTCTGCATATCGTCCATGCTCGGCATGCCTCCGCCGCCGCCGCCGCCGCCGCCGCCCAGCATCTTCATCAGGCTGCCCATGTCCGGCATACCCGGCATGCCACCGCCGCCGCCCATGCTCTGCATGCGCTTCTGCATGGCCGCCAGCTGTTGCTGCTTGTTGGGGCCCGCCATGGCCGACTGCGCGCGCTGCATGTTCTTCATGTTGCCGCCCATCTTCTTGGCCATGCCGGCCATCATGCGCTGCTGCGTCAGCAGGTCCTCTACCTCGCGCACAAAGGTGCCGGAGCCGCGGGCGACGCGCGTCATGCGCTGCGGCTGGTCGAGGAAGAGGCGGCCGTCGGAGTCGAGCTCCTTGTCGGTCATGGAGTCGCAGATGTAGATCATGCGCTTGAGCTTGAGGCTGCCCTCCTCGTCGTCCATGCCCGACATCAGGCCGCCCATGCCCGGGATCATGCCGGCCATCTTGGACAGCGGCCCCATCTTCATAATGTTCTGCAGCTGGTCGCGCAGGTCGCGCACCGTGAAGATGCCCTCGGTGATGTGCTTGATGGTGTCCTTCTGGTCGAGCTTGAGCGCCTGCACGTGCTCCATGAGCCCGGCCATGTCGCCCATGCCGAGCAGCTTCTGCACGAACTGCTGCGGCGCAAACCGCTCGAGGTCCAGCATGTGCTCGCCGGTGCCCAGAAACACAATCGGCGTCCGCGTTGCCGCCACCGCCGAAATGGCGCCGCCGCCACGCGCGTGGCCGTCCGTCTTGGTGATGATGATGGCGCCAAAGTCGGCCGCGTCCTTGAACGCCTTGGCCTGCGCCTCCGCCTGCTGTCCGATCGTCGCGTCCAGCACCATGATGGTCTCGTCCGGCTTGACGGCCGTCTGGATGTCCACCATCTCGCTGAACAGCGCCTCTTCCTGGCGATGCCGCCCCGACGTGTCCACGATGATCACGTCGAACCGCTCCTTCTTGAACTTGTCCACGCCGTCGCGCGCCACCACCGCCGGGTCCGTCTCCGTCAGCGAGCCGTAGTACGGGATCTTGGCCTTGGTCGCGTTCTGCTTGAGCTGGTCAAAGGCGCCCGCGCGGAACGTGTCCGCGCACACCAGACACGCCCGCAGCCCGCGGCTCTGGTAGTGGCGCGCCAGCTTCGTGCACGTCGTCGTCTTGCCCGCGCCCTGCAGCCCCACAAACATGATCACGTTGCTGCGGCCCTTTTTCGGCTTGAACGGCTCCGAGTGCGGATCGACCAGCCGCACCAGCTCGTCAAACACCGTCTTCTGGATCAGCCGCTTCTTGTTGACCGCCGGCGGCAGCTCCTTGAAGTTGACCGTCGCCTTGATCGACTTGCGCAGGTTCGCCACCAGCTTGACGTTGACGTCCGCCTCGACCAGCGCATTGCCGATTTCCTTGAGCATCGAATCGAAGGCCTAAGACCCGTTAGTCTCCTTCTCACAGCTCTCACAGTCCCCCGCCCCCAGCACACCCACCTTCTCGTCAATATTCGGCGCCCGTGTCAAATCTGACACGGCCGCGTTGATGCGGCGCCCGAGATCCTGCAACACCATGGCGACTGTGTGGCTCTGCTGTGAATGAGGTGGCAAACGACTGTTAACGGTGCTATCACCGAGATGCTTTTGTGCGTGGGGCAGCGGGTGAGGCGGTGTGGGCCGGCAGAATATGATATCCCAAAGAGGATTAGCTCACGCTACATGCCAAAAGAGACTAGCGCACTGCTGCATACAAGACATTGCATCGCTAATTGACCTGCTTTTGCTCGTCGTGATAGCTTCGTTTTGCCAACACACTTTACTTCAAGATGCTCAACCTAGTGAAACGTCTACTTCGCTCGTACTAATTTATCGTATATATTCAACGCATATATTACGCCACGATTACGCCACATCTACCTAAAACGGCTGCACGTCCGCTGTCTGAAACTTCCTCGCCGCCACCCGCGACTCAAACAACGTGTCCAGCTCCGCAAACGTGCGGTCCTTGGTCTCCGGCAGCCGGAAGTAGCAGTACACCCAGAGGATCACGTTTGCGCCGCCCCAGAAGAAGCCGGCCTTGCCGCGCCAGTCCCATGCCGTCGAGCTGATCATGTATGTCGTCAGGATGCTGCTCACAATCGTCGCCACCTGGTACGCATTGCGCGCCAGCACCGTCGTCTTGTTGCGCAGGCGGCTGTTGCCGATCTCCGAGATAATGATGTAGCACGCCGGGCCGATCGTCAGGCTGTACACCAGCATGTAGAACAGCATCATCGACCCGGTTGCCCAGGCCACACCGCCCCGCGGCGCCGGCACGCCGAGCCCGCCAATCGCCATCTGGAACACGGTGCTGCCCACGAGGCCCCAGAGATACAGCGTGCGCCGCCCCACGTGCGGCAGCAGGAACCACGCCGCGATGCCCGCGGCAAACGCGATGCCCTGCTGCCCGAGGCTGAGGCTGAAGGCGTTGCTGGCGTCGAGGCCGGCCTTTTCGAAAAAGTACGTCGCGAACCCGACAATCGCAAACCCACACAGCGGCTGTGCCATCCAGACCACACAGGCGATCTCCGTGCGCCGCCGGTTCGTGCCCTTGAGGCAGTCCAGGTACGACGTGCCGTCCTCGATATCGCGCTCGTGCGCATTCACCACGATCATGCCCGCCAGCGTCTTCTCGATCGACGCCGCCGCGTCCTCGTCGTCGATGCGCAGCCGGCGCAGCGATTTCCGCGCATCCTCGAGGCGGTCATGGCGCACCAGCCACCACGGCGACTCCGGCGCAAAGACGGTGCCGACCAGGATCATCGGCGGCCAGATCCACTGCGTGGCATACGGGATCTTGTAGGCCCAATGGGACGTATTGGTGACAAAGCCGCGGAGGACGCCGGCCGCAATCAGCTTGCCTGGCGAGTCTGTCAGTTTTGCTCATCGCGGCTCTGCTCTCATGCCCCGACATACCAATGGTCCAACACAGATTCACCCAGCTGGTCAGGAACGGCCGGAGGACCATGGGGCAGATTTCGGCCGCATACACCGACGTCATCGTCATGAACGCGCCCAGCGGAAAGCCAAAGAGCAGCTGGGCCGCCAGCAGCGTCTGGATGTTGGTTGAGAAGAACTGCATGAAAATCAGCGCCAGCGTGATCACGCACGTCACCATGGTCGTCGGCCGGAAACCAAAGCGGTCGGCCGCCCAGCCCGCAATGAACAGCCCAAAAAACTGCCCGACCTTGGCCGCATTGGAAATCGCGCTCTGCCACTTGGCCTCAATGGCAATCTCGCCGCCCGGCTGCAGCTGGCCAAACGCCTTGATGAACGCTGGCTGGCCAAACAGAGACGACAGCAAGAGACCATCATAGCCCTCCATGATAGTGGCTAGCGACAGAAAACCGGACCACAGCACCGCCTTGTAGTAGATCCGGAGGCCCTGCCGAATGGTCATCTGGTGCTCGTCGTCCTCGGCCATCCGTGCCTGCTCCGTAAATTCGCCCACCGATTTGGTGAAGGCCACCGAGCCGGCCTCTTTCGTTTCGGCGTCCATCTTTGCTGGGATATTGGCTCTCAAATCCTCGCACGTCCTGGATGCTCTGGATAATTGTTGCTTGGGTGTTGCCATGCAATCGGCGTCGACGACAGCCTCTTTTAATATGAACCTCAGTGTCGCCAGCTGTTCTGGCCATTGTCGGCGCACGAACGCTCCCATAAATTACGCTATTGGTATGTTAGTCTTATCAGCCCAAACTGTTAGCCGTGGGTCAACGCCTTTGCCGTGGGTCAATGCCTTCGCCGTGGGTTAGCCTCACCGTCTACCGTGGCGACTATGCCTGCACACCGAATACGCTTCAGCCGACCCACGTGGCCTAGACTCCAGACTCGAGTTGTCCATGTTGTCTTTATTAGAAGGGTACCGCGAAACTGAAATGCCCATGGGCCTATCTGATCACATGAGGCGAACACGGATATCAGCCTCGCTGGAAGTTCGCCTACTCAGAAATCATGTCCAGGCTCTGGTGGAAAGACGCCACTGTTTACCAGATCTGGCCGGCAGGCTTCAAGGACTCCAATGATGACGGCGTGGGCGATGTCGGAGGTATTGTCCAGTCCCTAGACTACATCCAGGGTCTTGGCGTCGATGCCATCTGGGTGTGTCCCTTCTATGCGAGCCCATGGGTCGACTTTGGCTATGACATCTCCGACTACGAGGCCATACGACCCGAGTTTGGAGACATGAAAGATGCCGAGGCCCTTATTGACGGATGTCATGCTCGGGGACTCCGCATCTTACTCGATCTCGTCATCAACCACACCTCCGACCAGCATGTCTGGTTTCGCCAGTCCAGAAGCTCCAAAGACAGCCCGAAGCGCGACTGGTACATCTGGCGACCTGTCAAATACGACGACGATGGGCAGCGGCAGCCCCCTAACAATTGGCGGTCCAATTTCGGTGGGAGTGCTTGGACCTGGGACGATGCCACGCAAGAATACTACCTCCATCTCTTCGCCAGTGCGCAGCCAGACCTGAACTGGGAAAACAAGGCCATGCGAGCGGCCATCTATGAGAGTGCCATCCGGTTTTGGCTCCGGAAGGGCGTCGATGGCTTCCGAATCGACACCATGGCCATCTACAGCAAACGCCCAGACCTTCCCGACGCCCCCGTGACAGATCCAACGTCAAAGTACCAGACCGGCCGCATGTTCTACGCCCACCAGCCCGAAGTCTTCAACATTCTCTCCGACATCAACGCCATTCTTGCCGAGTTCGGTCCGGACAGGATGACTGTGGGCGAGTTTGGCGTCCTGGCGGATACTGGCCTCGCGCTGAAGTACGTTAGCGCACAGGAGCGCCGCGTTTCTATGGGCTTTCAATTTGAAACCGCCTGTCTAGGCTACTCTTTGAACCACTGGCACCTGAGCCCGTTCACGCTCTTAGACTTCAAGGCGTCCCTCGAGAAGTGGCAGCGCTTCGTCGAGGGCAACGACGGCTGGACCTGCGTCTTTTTGGAGAACCATGACATTGGGCGGTCTGTCTCGCGTTTTACTTCTGCCAGCCCCAAGCGCCAACAAACGGCCGCCAAGATGCTCGCTACTCTCCTTGCTACCTCCACCGGCACTCTCTTCCTCTACCAGGGCCAGGAGATAGGCATGACGAACGTACCACATGACTGGCCTATTGAGGAATACAAGGATATTAGCTCGCAGAATTACTGGCATCAAGTGTACCGCGAGACGGACGGGGACCCGGCAGCTCTGGAAGCAGCCATGGAAAAGATCCGTGCGGTGGCGCGAGACCACACGAGGACGCCGGTGCCATGGGACGATGGAAAGTATGCTGGGTTTACGCAGAACAAAGATGGCCCTTGGATGCGGGTACACGATGACTACCGCAGTGTCAATGTGAAGCAACAGCTTGGTGATGCAGAAAGTGTTCTCTCTTTTTGGCGCAGTCTTCTTGCCCTGCGGAAGAAACACATTGATTTGATGGCTCACGGAACTTGGGAGACAACCAATTCAAATGACCAGGATGTCATGACATATGTCAAGTCGTATGGGAAAGAGAAAGCTTTCATCATGCTTAACTTTACAGACGAGACGCAGGATGTACCGTCTCGTATCCCAGACATCTTCCAGGGGTGCGATCCAACAGTAGCCAATATAGCAGGCTGGCAAAAAGACACAATGTCGGCATTCGAGGCTCGTGTCTACATTTACAGACCAGAGTAGACGCATTGTACAAATAGACATTTAGACGGGAATAGAATTGCATTAGATTCGAACACGTCGGCGCGGCTCAGTTCCCAGCATCCGCCAAAAGCTCTAGGCTTGCTTGCGCGTACTTTGTGACCGGAAAGATGGACGAATGTCTATGAAGAATATTCTGATACTCAGAAAACTTCTCCGCCCACTCCTCTGAGCTGGACTCGTCTGTCGAAGACAGGAATCTGCTCAGCATGAAGCTCCCAACAATAGACAGAGAGGCATGGGGAACTAAAACTGTTAGCTGACAAAGATCGTAGGATGTGGGATTGCACAGAACTCACATGGCCACCAAAATGCAGACGCTTGGCTCACTGTGAGGCTACTCAACAGCGCGATAACCTGTGACGTGGTTTCAAATGCCTCTCCCATGATCAGGTCTGTGTTCACCGTGAGTCTTTCCAGTTTCAGAAGCACTGCCCTGTAGACAACTACCTTGAGGGTTTGGAATGACAGAACAAGAGATCCTGGGATGTTAGAGCTGCTTCATCGGTATGGTCAATATCGCTCCACTCACCCAGGTGATTAGGATACATATTTTCTTGAACTAGTGGCGCCAAACAGTCCTGCTTCCACTGCTCGATAAGTTGGTTGAGATGGTTGTACACCTGTAGGATTTGCTCTGCAGACTTCTCGACAAGCCACATCTGCTTCCCTCTGATGGTGTAGAATGTTTTGAGGATCTCAGACAAGACGATGCTGAGAGAAGCCATGCCTACGAAGCCTTGGCAGAATATGTCTCTGCTACTTCCAGCAGTTTCTGAGAAGTCGCCGGTAGACAAAAGACCAACATCCGCCTCGTCATCATGCAGAAGGGAAGGCCGCCCAGATGCCAGAGCCGACCTTGAAGCCTATCAGTGGCATGTTTAAACGCAGGAAGCCAAGGATGCGCACCATTTGTCGTGGATGTAGACTGCCCACCAGGTTCTCTTGCGCCTGCTCTTTTCTGCATCGCTTATCGCCCAGTGTTCAGGGTTCACGTTCAACCCAAGATCGTAAGCCAGCGACACAATCTAGGTCCATGTTAAGATCAGAATCAAACGATAGGAAACAGGCATGGTCTCACCGTTCCAGTTTCCATGTTATTTCCTGGACATCCAGGTGGCCTATGTAATATTAGAATCTAGCTGTGGGGGCAGTGCGTAATGTCTAACCTTTTTGCGTAGCCGTGTCTCTGGGCAAACAGCAAATACGCCTCAAGAGTGGCAACTGTTGCACAAGGCAGCTCTCCATGCAGGGATGCAGAGGCGCGTGTCTCTAGGTCCTCTACATCTATCTCTTGGGCAGCCGGGCAAAAATGTCGAGCAAGCAAAGAGCTAGCAACACCGGTCGACAGATGCTTGTCCGCAATCACCAAAGGCGTGCGGCCCAGCAGGGGATATGACGGGTGGACGTGGTGAAGAAATGCGTTGGTGAGAATATCTCTGCGCTTCTTCAAAGCCTCGTCTACATTCCCAGAAGGGTGGACAATAGGACGGGCGGGAACTGTCTGGAAACCGTGTTACGTCTCGGTAAAGGATGCAGACTGGTTGACGGAGACACAAGCAGGCCACTTACCATGAAATATGCAGGCTGGATAGGGTTTGTCCTAAGTCTCCGGCATTGCCATTCCGTTGCACCGCCTTCATGCCGTGACCACTTCCTGTGGCGCAAGATAAACGGATCGAGGTCGCTGCTCAGGCCGACAAACTTTGTGACTCGAGCACCTTCATCCACACTCGGATCATCAGGACCACTTCGAGGCGAGACAGATTTTGACGGCCCCGCCGCCGCCGTATCAGGAGGGCTTCCATTGTCCTTCTGACTCTCCGAAAGCAGGGGACGAGAAGTGGAGTCCACAATGCAATCAATCTTCCGGAAGTCACACAGCTGGCAACGTCCTTCCGATGTTCGAATGCAACAAATCTTGCGCTTCCGGCAGGCATTGCAAGGCTTCTGCTTGCGGGACCGATATGGCCGGTGAGATGTAGTGCTGGCTGGCATGGTGCAAAGGTGGACGCAAGTTCTTATGCCATGAGTATGTCTCCAGGCGGTGGAAGAGCTAGTGAGCTATCTCTAGGAAACTCAGCCACGATACCCGATCTCAACCCACAGCGTGCACGTGACCTAGCCCCAATTGAAGTTGCGGACAACACCGTGAACAAATGCATCTGCAGCAAAACTTACATTCTCACTGTAAAAGAACCTTGAAGCTTATCGATATTCCTATAAAAATCAACAGTATGGATCGATACAGCATTCCCAATGTACCCGAGATGAGCTATAATGAAAACACATAATACTACATCCCTATTGTTCACCAACATAACGCATATCACCGAAGATTTGGGGATGGTTGTGCGTCATTACGCCAATTAGAGGGTGCTGTCCTAATCAATTCCACTGTCAGCTCGAAATTAACAGTACTAGAGGCAAGTAGCCCATTTTGAAGACCGTTGTTTACGGTCCATTTCTCTTCTTTGTGTGGGCATCGTCACTATGCCGTTCCACCGGCAGGGTTGTAACCACGGCCGATAGAGGCAGCCCTAGGCATGGATCATCTGTGCTTTTTTTACGAAAATGGGATCGTGCAGTGTGACTCCGGAGCAAATTGCCGTCTCGAATTTTGCCGGGTCGCCGCATTCACATAGTTTGGGCTGGCTTCTTCTAACACGTATGCTTACTAATCCATATCTCCCGATATGCCTGCCGTTAGTCCGTTTTCGAGGATATTCTAGCTGACTGGCCTTCGCGTTCTGCATTGCTGGTCCTCCAGGAGGACTCCAAAACACAGTCCGTTACGCAGTATCCCTGGATTATCCAAGGCGTCACAGGCATATCTCTCTTCTCTCTCACTTCTCTCCGCAGACGGGCGCCTGAGGACCGTTTAGCCGAAAACCGGTGTGGGCATCACCCAGTGAGCAGATCTGAGTATCTGCCTTCGCAATCGACCTAGAAAGCCGAGATGTTCGTGTAGGCTCAGGGATGAAGTGGCGACGGCCAAAGGCAACTCATCGATCCGGAGACACCGTAAACCTGAATGATCCCTGTGCTGCGGTGGAGCCCGGCATAGGAGGTCGATCAGAGACCAGACAGCGTGTCCGACTTTCTAAAGAGCTGCCAGGTCTTCAGATCCCTTTCTACCCCTTGTGTATATCTAAGACATTACTTTTAGAGGCTATGTGTGGTCTCGTCGTATATCCATGTACCTCGCATTAAGAGAATAATATGGAGCGAAGATAAATGTAAACACTGCGGCTAGTAGAGGCCGTTCTAGCCCGGAATCTTCAAGTAGTGAGATAGCTACGAGTAGGCTCCCTTCAGCTTTCAGGCCTTTCACGGCACTCCATACACATAGGTAGGAGAACCTGTTCCTGGAAGTTAGGGCCTCCTTAAGTAGGGATGATTGTGGTTCGTATTAACACCATTGTGGCCTAATACAGGTCGTGACGAGGTACATACAGTTGACCAATCATCTGTCACCAAGAGATCACCTGATTTCCCTAGTTTGAACTAAACCTTATTTTCCGTCCCTATTTAGAAGGTGCTACTCACATTCCTTCTTATTTTGAGGAGCCTGAGCACCACTTCATTTGCGCTTGACGTATTTCATCAACAAACGCCACGCCACACCGGTAAAATATTCTCACTGTGAACATCACCTCTTGGCTCACATATATTTTGGGCTACATTGTCCTTTTCATCAAAATAATAGACATGCTGGCCACTCTGCGTCCCATCGAACATCGCTGAGCCTAAGTACGGTCCCTTTTCTGCTCCCATCCCGTTTTCAACATTTCTAACTTATATCTCAAGCCGGCTTTCTTTCATTTCTGTTTTTTTTGGCAATTCTTCGCCCTAGAACTCCTCCAGGTCAAGCACAGAGCGGGATCATGCACAAGTTTCCTGAAAACCAAAAGTCGGCAGCATCTGGTGTGGTGCCTACTAACGCCACCAAGGCTTTGCAGCTCTTACAAAAGCCAGCGAACGTTATCCTGCCGTGGGATTTGCGGAACCCGAACGTCAACCGAAATGATAGAGCGCTCAGACAAGCACTTTTTGATGTCTTTCCTGGCACGCGGGCCGTCTACCAAGGCGAAGCGCAGTCATATCTTGGCTTTCTAGTCGATCGACTTCCCGATCCCCCATGGCCGAAATCAGTTGGTGGGCTTCCCATTACTATCACATTGGACGAGGGCCCTGGTGAAATGATTTTGTTCAAGCCCCCGGCAAGCATGATCGGTGGGCCGCCGAAAATCAAGATTGGCCAGGATGAAGCGAGGTTTAACAGCCAAACCAAATATTCGGAATCGACGATACGCGCGATGGCAGTGGCTGTTATTCGTCATATGCAGGCACACACGCCACTGGTTATTGTGAGCGAGGTGATATTCACTTGGGAGCACCACTTGTACATCCTTGTGGGTGACGATATCAACGCACGCCGTGAGTACGTTCGCCGCCTCCCAGGCTATGTTGGCCGCGTTCGTGTGCTGTATGCTAAACAGTCCGAGTTCGGGCGTCTTCCCTTTCTGATGCAAGCCAAGCGTTCTGTTCAGCCCGATCTCGACTTTGGAATTGTGGACGACTCCGCCTACGATACACTGCGCCCGGGCGTTATTATCTCGAGCCAACTCAGCTATAGCGAAAATTCGCTAGTCCTTTCATCTTGCTCAGGCGTGCTCGTGCGTGACAAACATGGAAATCGGTACATGACCGCAGCAACTCATGCTATTGGATCCTCTGGTGCGTTGTTTCTGCCTCGCCGTGCTAGAGCACCGATTGGGATGGCCGAAGCAGACATCTACGGCATGGACGTCAGCCTAGTGAAGCTTGCTGATGGTATTCTATTTGAGAACACATCTTTTGAGATGAACGACGACGGAGCCACTACCACGCTTTCTCGCCTCGCTAGCAAGGACGATATCTGCGTCGGAAACGACTGTTATATGGAAACACCATTCACAGGTCTTCTAGATGGCCAGGTAGCCGGGCTGTCCTTGGAGGTGGAGGGAAGCCAAGTTTGCAATAGTTACACGTGGATGTATTTCGGCCAAGACGAAGACACAGGGGCGACGATTTGCCCCCCAGATAGTGTCTGCGGGTCGGCGATCTGGGACAAGGAAGGAATTGTCTATGGCTTTTACAGGTTCTATGCAGAGCGAGGGAGATTTGCGGGGTTTTCGCTTGCAGCAAGTGCATCCGAATTGGGCGACGAAGGGTTCTCGCTGGCATAATTCGAAGCCGGCTGAGTCTACACAGTTGATCTGTTTGGTCTATCTTCACCTTAATATTGTCGAATTCCACAGGCATCGACTGTTACATATCCGTGGGATCAAAGACGTAGATACGAATAACTTGTGGAAATGTCCCATTCTCCTCGCGGTATTAAGAGACCCATGTTGTATTCCGCATGGATTGCACTCATCAATCCCATACCACCTTCCTCACTTCGCCCAGGCCGTGATCAGGAAACATTGGTTTAGTTAAGTGGGCGGTGTTTGGATATGTCGAGGTGAGTGAGCTAAAGAAGTGCAAGTATTCGTTAGAGTGCCCTGTAATGCCCTGTATTTTCTGAGTGCGGCGTATGCCCTACCTTGTTTTGGGCCAAGACCTTGTCTTGAGTCACCATTTACGAGTCACCTCGACGCCGTCATCCTCTCTCTCCGGTATCTACCCTTCTTTCGGCTGTCTTTAGCGCCATTAAATGCAACGGCCGTCCCGCTGATTTCATATTCAGAACGCAGCAGACGCTCTCCAACTCGTCTCCCAAGCATGGATACAACGCCCTAAAGCAGCTTCAGCCTTGCGCAGTTTGAGTCGCTACTTAAACGGCGCTTCTTCTTTACAGAGTCCTTTGAGATATACCGCACGGCGCCCAACTTCCAGGGCGACAACCGTGGGCTCTATGACTATGGCCCGCCTGGCTGTGCTCTGCAGGCCGCCCTCGTCAGTGAATAGCGCAATCATTTTGTGATCGAGGAGAACATCATGGAGCTGGACTGCACAGCCATTACGCCGGCTGACGTTCTCAAGACGAGCGGGCATGTGGACAAGTTTGCCGACTTCATGTGCCGCGACCCGGTCAAGGCTGAGTACTTGCGGGCCAACCGCCTGGTTAAAGGTGTGCTGGAGACACGGCTAGAAACCATGCCAAAGCTGTAGCAAGGTAGGCCAAGTTTTCAAAGCTGGACGACGCTCTCGTGGAGGTATTTACAGCCATTCTCGCCAAGGTAGGTCTTGTGTATTGTTGTCCACGTGACCTGTTTGTTTTCACCGTGTGCTCACGCTACAGCTCGACAACTACGACGGCCTGGAGCTAGGTAACTTGATCGAGCAATACGACATCCGAAACCCCAATGGCAACGGAAAAGTTCTCCCACCGGTGCCGTTCAATCTCATGTTCTAGTCGACCATTGGCCCCAGCGCCGCGGCGTCTATATATCTGCGGCCCGAAACGGCGCAGGGGCAGTTCCTGAACTTCCAGAAGCTGCTCGAGTTCCGCCGTGGCGCCATGCCCCTCGCCTCTGCCTGCATCGGCAAGGCGTACCGCAACGAGATCTCCCCGCGTTCGGGGCTCCTCGCGTGCGTGAGTTTCTCCTGGCCGAGACCGAGCATTTCGCCGACCCAGACACGAGCAAGAGCCATGAGCGGTTCGCCGAAGTGGCCGAAGTGCAGCTGCCCCTCCTCGACCGCGAGACGCAGCTATCGGGCCGGACGGATGTGCGGCCGCTGTCGGTCAGCGCGGCCGTCCACGGTGAGACCACGACCTGAAAGCCGCTTGTCGACAACGAGACGCTCGGCTACTTGCTTGCTCGTATCAATCTGTATTTGCTCAAGATTGGTGCCGACCTGGCCCGCGTGCGTTTTTACCAGCACCCGGACAACGGAATGGCTCACTACGCGTCCGACTGCTGGGACGCGAAGCTGCTGACCAGTTACGGCTGGATCGAGTGCGTTGGCTGTGCCGACCATAGCGCATACGACCTCACTGTGCATACCTAGTACACGGGGTCACAGCTCAGCGTCGAGGAGCCGCGACCGGTCCCGCTGAAGATGGAGGTATGGCAGGCCGACCTGGGTAAGAAGATCCTCGGCCCCAGGTTCAAGTAGGATGCAAAGAAAATCGAGGCTGCCCTGGCCGCCCTCGACCAGCTAACACTGGCCAGTCTCGCCGAAGAGCTTGCCCGGAAGATGGCGATCACGGTGCCGACGGAGCCGCTAGCGAGCGGCTTATCGTCCGTGGAGCTGACTGGTGACGTTTGCACAATCCAGAAGGCGAGATGCATCGAGCACACGTGCAAATACACGCCTAACGTGATTGAGCCGTCCTTCAGCATCGGCCGGATCCTGTACAGCATCCTCGAACACGTCTACTGGCATCGGCCGGATGATATTGCGCGTGGGGTGAGCTCAGACGCTTCGCAAGTACAAAAAGCTGAGACCATGCTAACCTGCCCAGGTCCTGTCTCTTCCAATCCTCGTGACTCCGACCAAGGTGCTCATCCCCCCCCACTCGAGCAACGCAGCCATACAGCCCATTGCCAAGAAACTGGCTGCCCGCCTCCGGCGCTTGCGAATTGCCAACGACGTCGATTCGTCGTCGACATCCACCGGGAAGCGATATGCCCGCAATGACGAGCTAGGGACTCCCTTGGGCATCACTATCGACTTTGATACCGTCCATGATGGGTCAGTGACGCTGCGAGAGCGGGATTCCATGGCACAGGTGCGGGCATCCGAGGACGAGATTGTCCAGGCCGTCTGCAGTCTAGTCGAGGGTAGAGAAGATTGGGCGGACGTGTACAAGCGGCTGCCACCGTTTACGGGGAAGAACAAGGACGAGCCATGAATACAATGTAATGAAGAAGTAGCCTGCTCATTCTAGACTGCACTGAAAAAGACAAACAACACAAATAACACAAAAGAGAAAAACAAAGCCTAACCACATGGCGAGTATACTTCTCTTCGAATACACGTACAACCAACCGAGTATTCATACCCCCATGCGTAGTGTATAGAGCGGTTGCTTCACTTATTCCACACCGTTGCCTTTCTAGCCCCTCCTCATTAGCACCGCAACATACATCTCTCTTTGTATGCCGGAACACCGAACTGCTGCGGAGGCAAAGATGAACAGACGCTGCCATCACGGGCAGCTGATGTGCTTTGCCTTGGCATCAGCCTGGCAATTCGAGCTTACAATGAACGCCCACTAGTTTGTGTTCTAGTTAGCAGCAGTCCCAGCTAATAAGAGACCTCGACAAGCCACTCACGTTTTGGAAGCCTCCATCACCCTTGAGGTCGAAAGTCCCGGAATTGAAGGTGACCACGTCAAAGCTGTCACTCGGTTAGCAAAGTCGAAATCAACTTCTTCGAACCTGCCATTATGAAACTTACCTCACATCACTCCCGATTTTTGCGTTGTACTTGGTGCTCGTGCGCGACACTACCGTGCCGTCAAACGTGTACCCGACATTCGACATGACGACATTGAGTCCCGTCGCCTGCCTCACGCGGGCCACAGTGTTTTGCGTGAATGCCTGGCGGCGCTATACAGAGAAGAAATATTGTTAATGCGAAATACGTTGAGAGGACAGTTCGACCAAAGAAGCAATCGCACCTTAGTGTCGTTGTCCACAAGGCTTTGAATCAAGTTGACAACCTTGCTGATGACTTCTACCACAGCGCCAGCTACATCAGCCCCATTGCCGACGCCTCTATATTTCGTGGGGTCTTGTTAGCACAATGTACCACTGAACGGCATTCTGTCCTGAGGTTGACATACCCTCCATCAACGGCGTCCGTTCCCGTAGTGGGAACAACAACTGCTGCCGTTTCATTGTCAGTTGTAACCGTAAGGGTCACCTAGCTGGTGTTAGATATATACGAGGTAGAATGCGGCATATGTTTGTAAACAAAACTTACGTCCCGCTTCATCACATCGGGAATGAAGCGCCCTTGGGCAAAGAGAACAAAGGTGGAAAACGCGACAAAGGATGAGAAATGCATGGTGATGGTTAGTAGTATGTAGGAATTCGATAGAATAAATCAAGCGGTAAAAGGACCAAGAGCCTTGTGTGAGAAGATTTAGCTGAGCGATGCTGAGTTGAACTGATGATTTGACAGAAGGACAACGGGGAAGAAGTGGTATTTATACAGGTTCGCTATGTTGTGAATATCACAAGCCATCAAGGTAGAATCGTCATGAACGGCGCAGCTCAATGCAAATGTCTTGGCACATGTTCTGATGGCTGTCAGTCGTGGGAAGGTAGACTAGGCTGTGTTACAGCTCGGCTGTGTACGACTGTAACACATCTTGAAATCCTAGTTAATCCATATTCCGTGATTTTTACTTGTTAAGCAGTCCTATTCTTGTAGTTCACGATCGCCACGGCAAATGCCGTACATTATTCCACTAACCATAGTATCGGATACGATGCGAAGTAATCCAGTTGTCGTGAAACCAGCATGATGCCAAGAAAAGCTTGCTGCTTTTGGAAGGTTGCAGGCGACTGCATTGCAGTAACCGGGGTGGCATGAAATGGACAGCACAGCCAGGCGACTTTTTATACATTCGCGCATCCAAAGCTCTCGTATTTAAGGAATGGTGCAACTGCCCCTGCTTCATATTCGTATTCTGCGAATTTTAACCCCGATGGCTACCAGAATATCTCAAACTTGGGTTATGCATCAAATCTGCGGCTAACCTCGCCGAATCAGTGGCCAGGTAGCTACGCCGTGCGGCTAGCGAATCGAGTCTCGACCTATTGTACCGAGTGACAGAGATGGTCTCTTGGCAGGGACCGAGGCAAAGTATAACAACACATTGGGGGCTATGTAGCATAAGATCTTCCTTATGTACAAGGATAAATGATGATCGGAGCTAGTTACTGGTGATCATGGCAGAGAAAAATGGTTACAAGCTGAGTGCTCTTTGCCCATCACCTGTAACGGGGTAGCTCAAAGGAGTCATATCTAATGAATGAACGAAGATATGGAAGAACAGAGAGAGAAAAAGGGAAAAGGTCACATCTTTTGTCAGGACTGCTGCCCCTGAGTTACACCTCGTTACATAGACCTTATCCTTTTTTCCTTTTCGCCCTCTGGCCATGGCTCCTGGTCGAACGGCTTCGGGCATGACCAAGCCCGTTCTTGCCACCATCAATGTCGTGCGTCCTCTTTTTGGCCGTTTGCTTTTGATTTTCAATTGAGCGCAACCTTCACGACGACAGCGAATACTAAGAGCAGTGTTAATTGGCCACAGGCGCTCTGTTTGTATGATGCTGGCCTGTTATGACTTCGTTTGTGGCGACAGGCATATCTGTAGGCGCACAGAAGACGTTGAAGCACAAAGCTGACGTTTGAAACGCCTCGCGGTGTACTAGGGCAATGCTATCCCCGTGTTCTTTGGGCTTGTGCCTCTCGCGCAGCCCTACCTGCTGTCAATACTACTCGAGACCTCTGACACACTTGTTCTATCGCGGGCCGAAGAGATGACACGAGAGCTGCAGCTAGAGTCTGCTGGGCTGGCCGACGATGACTATGGCGAAGCCACAGTTGTCTAGAATAATGAGAAATAGCGGGACATAGAAGTTGATGAATGTGCGTATAATCTCATCATGGAATGGACACGCAGTTGGCAGTCCGCCTTACCTTACATTTTGCATAATGCATGCTATGGCCAATCTTCCAAACAGAGCACAATGTCTTCTTATTTTCCAAAACAGACATTATACACAATTCACCGCGAACGCCACGCAAAAAAAATTGGCATTTTGCAGCTCAACCAATTGCATACATCCGGCAGGTGTTGAAGCTGCCCATGTTCTGGAGGAGCAATGGCGAGTTTGAATGTGACTTGAAGTCCTTCTGAAATAGGATCGGATATTGTGGATAGAGTCGGCCAATGATACAGCTTTGGCCCATTCAACCACGCTATGAAAAAGCTACGAGTATACAATATATACCCGAACAGTCATAACATCTACACCAGCTTCGTTTCTATCTGTAAGAAACTCCAAAATAAGTGCAATAGGGATCACGTGTTGGTTTCCTTGACGCTAAACCATGAATGCGCCATTCAAGGGAACAATGTCGCCAGTGGTGGACTTTCTGCGTAGGTACTGCAACCTGTATTGGTCATAGATCCATTTATCGTGGGAAAGACGGCACGGAACCGACGGTATCGGCAGCGGTGTCGCTCGTTTCGCTCGGCTCCTCCACAACGCTAGCTATAGCGTCAACAATACTACATGCCCTTCCACGAAAACGTGTAGTGGGCCATTCGGGTAAACCTTAAGGTTTTTCTAGTCTCGTGGCGATCCCCAGTGTTGGTTTAATGACCAACTGAGAATGCGGCAATGTTTGTTTTCAATGTTCTCGTCTACCTAACCTACCATTGTCTTGACACGTTTGTGTCTAGAGTTGTTTTATTGCTCTACCTTTTTAAAGGGCTTTGGCCAACAACCCCGTCCTCTTGGCACAATGGCACCGCCAATACCCAGCTCCACGAGCCAGCTAGATATTTCAACGGCCGACAGCAACAGCCCCGTTCACATCCCGGAAGATGTCCAGCAAATAGAGCCTTCTCCTGGCATTGCTCACAGCAGCCAGCCAAGCACACAGGAGCTCGCGGATGAGAAGGCCACCGAGCCACTCAGCGTGCCTGAAGCTCGAAGGACCAAGTTCGAGACCACTGTGATCATGGGTGCCCTGACCATGTCTCTCTTCCTCTCGGCCCTCGACACGTCCATTATCACCACGGCCATCCCCACCATTGTCAGCCATTTCAATGCGCCTGCTGGCTACATCTGGATAGGCAGCTCGTATCTGCTCGGCAGTGCGGCCGTTGTGCCCGTCTGGGGCAAGCTGTCTGACATTTTCGGCCGCAAACAGACACTGCTCGCCGCCGTCAGCGTCTTCTTATTGGGGTCGCTGCTCTGCGCCATCAGCCAGAGCATCGGCATGCTGATTGCGGCACGGGCGATCCAGGGCGTCGGCGGCGGGGGTGCCATTGCGCTGCCCAACATTTGCGTGTCCGACTTGTTCTCGCTGCAGGAACGCGGCATGTATTTCGGCCTGCTAAGTGCTGTCTGGGCCTTGGCCTCGGCCTTGGGGCCGGTCATTGGCGGGATTTTCACGGCGAGGGTCTCGTGGCGGTGGTGCTTTTATATCAACCTCCCGTTTGGCGGACTGGCGATGATTACCTTGATCTTCTTCCTCAAGCTGCACAATCCGCGCACGCCTCTCGGGCAGGGCTTGGCCGCTATTGACTGGATCGGCAACCTGCTCGTCATTGGCGGCACGCTGATGGTGCTCATGGGACTGCAGTTTGGCGGAGTCGAGTTTCCCTGGCACTCGGCCACGGTGATCTGCCTCATTGTGTTTGGTGCCGTGGCTGTTGGGATGTTCTGCATCTACGAGTACAAGCTGGCGAGCTACCCCGTCATCCCTCCCCGGATCTTTACGTATCGAAACAGTATTGCGGCCTACACGCTGAGCATGACGCATTCCATGTCGTTTCTTGGCGGCAGCTACTGGCTGCCTCTGTATTTCCAGGCCGTTCTGGGCGCCAACTCGCTCCTGTCGGGCGTGTACCTGCTGCCCTATGTATTTTCGTCATCGCTGCTTTCGGTCGGCATCGGCATCTTTATCAAGAAGACCGGCAACTTCCGGTGGCCCATTGTTGTCGGCTTGTTCGTCATGGCCCTCGGAATGGGTCTGCTTACTTATCTCGACGACAGGCCTCACTGGGACCGCATCATCATCTTCCAGATCATTGCCGGCCTGGGCTCGAGCACCAATTTCCAGGCACCGCTCATTGCTCTGCAGACCAATGTCGAGCCTCGCGATATCGGCGCGGCCACGGCTTCCTACTCTTTTGCCCGTCAAATTGGCACGTCCGTGTCCGTCGTGCTTGGCGGTGTCGTTTTCAGCAATGTGATGAACTCGCAGCAGGGCCATTTGCAGTCTGTTCTGGGATCCGAGCTTGCACCGAAATTCAGTGGACGCGATGCGTCTGCCAGCATTCAGACGATTACAGGCCTTCCCGCAGATCAAAGGCAGGCCGTGCGTGCTGTGTACTGGGATGCCCTGCAAAAGATGTTCATCCTATATGCGGCTGTTACATTTACGGGCTTTCTGATTAGTCTGTTTATCAAACAGACGCGGCTGTCCAAGGAACACACGGAACACAAGACCGGCCTGCAGTCTTTGAAAAAAGAAGAGCGCCGGGGCAATAAGGCTGATGAAGAGAGCTGAAAGCAGGGAGTTTCTTTGAACACTGATCACACTGCGTGATTATAGAGTTTTATTTAAACCAGTGGCCATCAGATCGGGTTCTATTAGGTCGGAGCAGTCTTTCAGTTCAACAAATGAAGGACATAGGAATGAATCGGCGTTAAGATTGGAGCGTTGATTATGATAGCATTTTGTTCTTAGATTTGAACCTGGCATTTCCGCCCACTGTGGGATTACTGGGAGTAGCGCCTTCAACCGCACCTGAGCTCCTTGTAGATTTTTAGTTCGAATAGGGCAATTTTGAGCATTGGAAATGGAATTCAGTATAGCGAGATCAGCTATATCGCCAGTTGCGAGTCCAGAGTTAGTTAGAAATGCTAAGTCGACTGGCTCAGTGAATGCATTGTCAATTTGATGTGAGCCGGTTTTGATGGATGCCTGAACTTCATTGCATATATCCACTCTGCATTTCATTGGCTGATGCCTAATAGGTTACACAAACATGGGTATTTATTCCCAGTAGTTCGACTCGCATGCACTTTTTCACATCTCTTTCTTTCTATTACTATCGCTTCAAAATACACCTATACAGACGCCGGGTTTTCCACTACAGAAATGAGCAGCCTATTTCCATGTGCATCCATGAGAAGTATATCGGATTATTAGACACTTCAAGAGATACTAGCTCTATTGCTTAGTGATGCATCCTCCCTGTGGGATCCACCTAACAGCTGCCCGGGGCGCGCAAAGAGTCGTCCCGACTCTTTTATGGATAAAAACAATAGGAGAAAATAAAGAAATGCTTTCAAAACTGGATGACATAGTCCCCCGCCTCATCTAGGCGTTCGTTGTACTCCTCGTTTGTTTCTTCCTGATCCTGCGCCTCCATCTGTGAGAGGATGGATGCGAAATTATCTTCTGCGAGCTCACACAGGGCGTTTAGTGTGTTTTCCATGCGTACGGACGCTGCTTGCAATTCTCCCACGGCCTTTGCCAGATCCTGTTGAGTGTGTTTTTGCAATGGGACTGTTTCGCCAGCGACCACCAAAGGGGGGTTTTCTTTGCCACAGCGTTGGGCTCTTCGATCATTGCCAGCATCCACACCTCAGGTGTGTTGCAAGAAATTATTTGTGTGTCCGTCTCGAAGAATATCATCGGATTATCAGCAACCATGAGCTCGTTTTTCTATGTCTGTCCCTGAGTAGTTCAGCGTTATGGGTAGGTCTAGAAGAGCGCCTTATAACGTTGAGCTTCTCAGGAACAGACATAGAAGGGAGAAAAAGGTTGCCTGGGGCATCCCGATGGTTGACGGGTCGAGGACCACTGGATTGTACGTTTTTCACCATATCAGCGCCGCCTCCGAGGCAATATCCCCATTCTGAGAACACCTGAATGACAACTAACTGTTTGACTAGAAGTGTGGCATCAGAGCATCTGGCGAGTTGGTCTACACATCTCTACTCTGTCACGATTACGCCTCAGTTTGGTCACTGTGTGCCCTTCATTGAGCCTACCGAGGTGTCAGGAATCCTCCCAAAGGACCTAGCCAATGCCATCCAAAGAAACATCGATACGAGGCACCAGCTGGGGGAACTCATTGCCATGGCCACACAGGAGCCAGACAAGTGTGTGCCGAGCCGAGTCATTTCATCATTGAAGTACTTTCAACAGGAAGGAGAATTGACCAGCATCGACGAAGAGGTGGCCATAACAAAGAAATCACCTTATCCTTCAGCATACGATGGGCTCAACGTCATGCTGAAGTACCGGATATTGACATCCCATCATCGTATGGGTCGGAGATGTTAGGAGACGTCGTTGTTTCGGCATTGTCTTTCTGCAGATACCTCGCAGTTACGTCTTGGTCTGCTTCCTTTACTGTCGCTACTTTCTCGTGGATTTGGGGATACCAGACGCACCTTATCCTTGTGAACTGATCACCGGGTGTGATTGTGGTCAGCGTGGACAGACATTTGATACAATGTGGGAGACGTCGTTTGAGGACTACCGCAGCGAGAGACCAAATCGGATATCGGCAAATACAGCGGATACGAGGTGCAGAATACGCTCATATGAACGTTGGGGCTCCGGCATGCTTATCTAGTACTCGTTTGTTTCATGAAAATATTGAGGTCGTAACTTTTAATACTATTTCATCTACGGAGTACAATTGCATCTCCACAAACTCATCACTTTCACTGTCCGTAAGTTCCACATCACTCTTGCTCTCTTTTTCCTTGTATGGTGCTGTAGCCATTTGCCCTATACTTTTATCTTCATATACTCTACATACTCCCGCACCAAGCCTTCGGCGTCCTTGTCCTGCTTCAGTCCCAGCGACAGCCCCAGCGAGTAGTCCACATTCCAGGCCCAGCTGCGCAAGAGGGCCTCGTAGGCTGCATTGGGCTCGTCGTGGATCAGCGCCAGTTTGTCTTTGCCAGCGACCGCCGCCAACGCGTCCATCAGCTCCTGGACGCTGGCAATGATGCCGGGGAAGTTGATGGCGCGCTTGTGGGCGGGCAGCGCGTCCGACTTCCATTCGGCCACCTGCAGCACGTTTTCGATGCACGTGCTGGGGCTGCTCAGCGTCGCCCGGAAGCTGCGGTCGGTCAGCGGCAGCGGACACGGCAGGCCGGCGAGGGGCTCGCGGATGATGCCGGAGAGGAAAGCACTGGCGGCGGGCGCTGGTTTGCCGGGGCGCACAGAAAGCGTTGGGAAGCGGACCGAGAAGGCATCGACGACGCCGCGGCGGTTGAGGTCGTTGACGAGCAGCTCGGCCATGTACTTGCAGGTGCCGTAGACGCCGGTGGGCGTGGGTGTGGTGTCTTCGGTGACGATGTCGGGCAGCGGGGGGCCATAGACGGCATTGGAGGAGGCATAGACGACCCGGGTGCCCCGTTGCACGTCGCCGAGATGCAGCAGGAGATTGCGAGTGGCGTCAAAGTTGACTTTCAGAGCAAGGTCCGGGTTGGCCTCGGAGGCGCCGGACATGATGCCGTGCAGCACAAACGTCGCCTTGAGAGGCAGCGACGCAGCTACTACAGAGGCCAGAGCAGCAGCATCGCACAGGTCGCTCTGGATTGGCCGGGCATTTTGTGGATGTTTGGCTGCGGTCGGAATCGACGGCAGGATGATATCCGTGAGGAAGACGACATTGCTGGGATCTTCCAGCAGCCGCGTGGCCAGCAGCGAGCCGACCATGCCGGCGGCACCGGTGATGAGATAGTTGGGCATGGCGAGAGTGTGACAGAAACCGAGGGAGAACTGAGGCACCGGAAAGCTGCTGGATTCTCGCATCATGCCGTATTGCGTCGTTTTAAAGCACACGGCCGGCACGTTAATCCCCCGCATTCTCCACTCCGCTGTAGCCCCACCGTATTTCTGCGCTGGCTTTCGGCTCCGGAATGGCGTACAAACAAGTATGTCTAGACAAGCACTGGACTGCACAGATGGTGAACTAACGGGCCATTGATGTAGAATTTCTTGTTAGTGAAGACTATGACTGTATAAACATATCCACACCTCACGCCTCCGGCCCGAAGAACCTCCTCGGCCAAATGTTCATTGCCGTCTTGGTTCCCTCGCCCACGGGAAGTCCTGCATGAAGTGTGCGTGTGTCTCCGCTGCCGTTGCGCAGCAGGTTGACCCAGAAAAGAGCGTTTCCGGGAAGGGGCCGAAAGGCGGCGCCGTCTTTATGCCGGCGCCAGACACCTCCGGTTTCGCCGGTCTCTGTCTCGCTGCTTCTCGGCGCAACGCCTGGAAAATACGTCTCGCCTTCGGTGCAGTTGGCTTCGAGCACCACGAAAAAGGTGGCCACACGGTTGTAGAGCCGTCTTCTTCCAGCCTCAGCGTCGGCTGGATCGAGACGAGGCTGCCGGAACCAGTCGTGGTGCAAGTCGAACTTTTGGTGGTCCGAGTAGTGGACTAGTTGCGCGACACCAATACTATCATGGCCGGGCACGAGCACACCGCCGAGAAAGCGCTCGGCTCGCCGGAGCACACAGGTTACAGCAGCACTAGAGCCGTCGACTTCCGGTAGTGGAGCACTCCAAGACGTGCGGGCTTGCGATGTGCCGTCTGAGCCGCGGCCCGTTACTGGAGACGGCTGGAGGAGGTCTTTGCCGGCATCGATGACAAGCTGGGCCTCGACTGGAGACACGAATCCGTGAATATAAATTAGTAACGGCTCCAGGGACACGATTTCAGTGCGGTATCCGTGGTTGAGGTCGCAGTGAAAGGCGCTTGTGTGAGAGGTGCCCCAACGCGGAAGCTTCCAGAGTGACGATGCTTTAGGTGAAGCCTCATACAGCGAGGGCCCCAAGTACGCCAAGCTCGCCCCGAGGGCCGCCGACAAGATCAATGGAAGCATTTTAGGATGGAGGATGTCAAGTGGATTCACTTGTTGGCTTGCCTAGAGGAGGCGTCAAGGCCACATCTCAGCCGGATAAATTCACACCGCCCACTATGTCTTGCCCTGCATTCTACCCCCAGCACCACCACTACGCCACGTCGAACCCTGGAAACTCCATCGGCGCATCGTCCGCCGGCTGTGTCCAGGCCCAGTTCGACAGCCCGCCCACAAACGTCGTGTGCAGCGAGTACATGTCCGGGTTGGCCTTGATGGTGTCGCCGAGCGCCAGCACGTCTCCCAAGTCCTGACCGACGTCGAAATACTTGCCGCGCAGCACGTCTTTGGCGATCCCCGTCGCCAGCGCCACCGAAACCATACCGCTGAGATACATGGAATCGTTGTACATGTTGAGCAAGCCTTGGTAACGCGGACCACCACCGGGGAGCGCGGACACGGAGTCCTGTGAGTATTCTGGGGATTAGCACCCTGTGTAACCATCACCAAACTCGTATCCTCGTATGCCGTCCCACCACTCACTCTTCTCGACCATGGCCGAGCGCACACCACCCGGGTGCAGCGCGTACAGGTGGATGTCCTCGAAGCCCTCGGCGTCGGCCTCCTTCTGCACGCAGCCCGTCAAATTGATCAGCGCCGCCTTGCTCGCACAGTAGCTCGTGCTCCACGGAATGGTGACGGTGCCCGCGCGAGAAGCGATGTTGATGACGCAGCCGCTGCGCTGCGCCCGGAACGTCGGCATCAGCAGCCGCATCAGGCAGTACGGGCCGTTGAAGTTGACCGCCATGTCGTAGAGAAAGTCAGCCGGGTCTTGTTTGTACATCTGGTCAGCGGCCGAGGTTAGCATTGCGACAGGCAAAGCGGCCACGCTTTCTGGACAGCAGCACCCACCGGCGACAGCATGTTGGCCCCGGCGTTGTTGACGAGAATGTCGGCGCGCCCGGCGTCGGCTAGCACGGTCTTGACCAGCCGCTCGCAGCTCGCCAGCTCCGACACGTTGCACTGCACAAACCGCACGCTTGCTGCCCCAAACTTGAGGCACCGCTGCTCCAGCGTCTCGGGCGGCGGCGTCTTGTTGTACACGAGAAACAGCCGCGCGCCTGCCACCGCAAAGCTCTCGGCATGGCCCCGCCCAATGGCTCCGGCGGCGCCTTGACTCATCTGTCAGCTTGCTGTTCATCCTGACGAGGACGTCTCGGTCCTTTTCCCACCTGTGATGATGGCCACTTTGTCCTTCAGTGACTGGCGAAACTTGCTGGGGTAGATGAAGGGATACACATTGTTGTGAATGCGCGGTGGATTCACCGCTGTTTCTGCTGCCATGGCCGATAGGACACCTATCTTTCAGAGTATTCGTTTGTTGTGCAGTAATGGCTGTCTGGTATGGCTATACTTACCCCTCACATCGCCAGTTTTATACCAACGACTAGGAGGCCGAGCTAGAGCTTTCGGCAGTTGGATAAACGACATCAGCTCCGGATATATATGGCCCACCGTCTCACACCAAGCTTAGGCATTGTTCTTCCGACTACAATGTTCCGAGATGCATATTATAACAGTGGTTCCATGTTGTATTGTCTCTTAGATTATTTACAGTCGAGGTATCCTGTAGTTTTGTAGTTGACTGCCAATACTCAGAGATCCGATCAAATAAATATCAAGATCAATTGCAAGCCAATCTGAAGATAGATCTGAAAGGCCTTCCATGCAGTACAGCCTTACGGTATTCTGACGTGATCTTCAAATGAAACAAGTGAAAGGGGTATTTCGCGGTTCCTCTAGCGCGGCGCTTGGTTGAAGCATCGCCGTCGTACTAGATGCGGACTGTTCCATAGCCACTTAAGCCTTGCCCTCACCTGCGGCACGCGGGTCGTTGCTGTCGTGGTACAGCTCAGGGCACTTCACCGAGCGGTTCCAGAAGATCCATCTCTTGGTCCACCATGGCAGAACCGTGAACAGCTGGTACTTGGCGAACACGCGGTTGGGCACCGCAAAAACATAATCGAGCTCTTCCAGCGTCTTCTGCTTTGTTTCGGGCACAAACAGGAAGATCAAGACCAAGGCAACAACATTCAGGCCCGCGTAGAATCCAAAAGCACCTTCGGCTTTCATGGCGGCGAGCATGCGCGGCAGTGTCAGCGACAGCACGGAAGCCCAGAAGTTGTTGGTGGCCACAGCCCACGACATGCCAATTTCACGATGCGACAGCGGGAACACTTCGGCGGAGTACATGAAAGGCACAGGTCCCTCACCTGGATTTATGGTTAGCAGGTCTCCTGGATGATCAAAACTCACAGCAAGCAGAGAATACTAACCCGGAGAGTAGAACGCGGCAAACAGGTAGATAAATGTCGCGACCGCAGCAATGCGAGCTGTGCTCTTCTCCTCACCAGGGTCGATGAAGTAGCACATGCCGGCAACTGTCGTAGTTAGCGTCCGATGCACAAGGTAATCCAGCACCGTAATTCCTGCGTCGACATACCAAGAAGCGTCCAGAACATGTTCGGGAACGTGAACAGCAAAAGCGCGCGACGGCCGAATGTGTCAATCGTGTACACTGCAGGCCAGGCAAACAGGAACTACACCACGTCGTTAGAAGAGAGCGATTATAATCGCTGCTCGCACCAGAACTACTCACGTTGATCACACCGAAGCCAAACGTAGCCCAAAGAGCCGTGTAAGCGGTAACACCACTTTGCTCGAAGATGGTGCTGCTGTAGAAAGAGATAACGTTGACTGGGCATGTTAGCGCATGCATTACTTGGATTATGCAAGACCAGGGATACGAACTTCCACACATCTGCTGCGCAATCATGACAATGCCAGCGGCCCAAGTCGCACGGCGAATACGCGGAATCGTAAAGAGCTCGATGAAGCGGGTGACAATGTTCGTGGTGTTGGCCACGCCAGACGCAGAAATGATGCGCTCTTCTTCTTCGAGAATTGCCTGGATGTAGAAGAGATCGCGCGCAGCCTGGAGCTTGGTGTTGCGCAAGCGCAGAAGCGACCGAAGGGCATCGCTGTATCTGCCTTTCTTGATGTACCAACGGGGGCTCTCAGGGCAAAACCAGGTGCCGAGAACAAGAGGAACAGCCGGAATGAAGGCGGAACCCAGCTGCAGACGCCACGAAATGTCACCGGTCTTACCAACGGCAAGATTGGCACAAGTTCCGCAGAAGATACCTAGACTGCGTTAACTTTTGCGCTCTTAGCAGAATAAAAAACTAGCTAGTACTCACCGAAAGCGGTCCAAACCTGCCACGACATGACCAAGCCGCCACGAATGTTGGTCGGAGCTGTCTCAGCGGAGAAAACGGGCACCGTCACTTCTTTGAGACCCATGCCGATTCCAAGAAGCATGCTAAAAACGTTTGTTAGCGCCAAGGTTATTGTGACTGCAGGAAAAGTAGAGAGATATGCTTACCGGCAGGCTGCAAGCTGGCCCCAAGTCTGGGAGAGAGCCATGCCGAAGGGAGCAAACAAAGAGAAGATAGAAGCCAGAAAAATGACACCACGGCGACCCAAATAATCGTTTAGGGGGTCAGAAATCCAGCAAGCACTAAACAAGCATTAGCTTCCATGTTCCATGCCACGTTTTGAGGAGCGTTGGCAGAGCTTACAAAATCCAGATGGTGATGTAGGGCATAGCGTTCACAAAGCCAATGATCCAGCTGTTCTTGGCGCAAGTGCCCTCGTTGGCAATCGGGCCGCAGGAGGAACCAGCACTGTCGGGAATGCCAAGGGCAACCGGAAACGAGAGATTGGCACCATTGGATCCAGTCTTGAGGTGTTAGCATATCAGAGAGTCGTGGAAGCAGACAAGTAGGCATCTTCAACCCAAAATCTTACCTGATCCCAGCCCTGGATGGCGGCCGCGATGGAGCTGAGGATAATGGTGTAATACAGCGGCCACGGGTGGTGCCAACGGTGAGTGACCTCATTGCGCAGGGCATCCTTCTCGCTGTCGTCCAGCTCGGCAAGAATCTCGAAGCCAGCGGGGTTTTGAGCGACCAACGCGCCCTTTTCGAGGTACGGCAGGATGTCATCTGGCAGGCCCTTCTCCTTGTGGAAGCGGCTGACGCGCTCGAGGAGATCCTTGCGCGGAACGCCCTTCAGAGGGTTGCGAATCTCGCCCTCAAAGGTTTCCTCCAGCAGATGTCCGAGACCGCCTTTGCTGATTTCATCGCTGTGTTCCTTGTCGGTTCCGAGGGTCTGCTCCTTGCCAGCAGCATCGATCTCGGGGGTGCTATTGAACGTGTTAGCCGTATGCATAGAACAAGTATGGGCTCAGGAATGATAGTCGTGGGAAACATACGGAGCCTCGGCGTGGCTGAGGTCGACCTTGTCGTTGGAAGTGACTTTTTCGGCCATTTTGTGGTAAAGGTTGCAGATGACAAAGCAAGCCTGCTATGCGCGGCGCAGAGCTGCCAATCACGTCAAGGCTGGGGCCAAATTGTGGGTGTGCAGATTGGGCGTCTCAGCCTGGCAGCTCTATTGTTTGGAGCTAGGTGTGCGGAGCTGTCCAGCTTTGGCAGGCAGTGGAGAGATCGTGAACACGGGAAAAGAAGAAAGGGAAGAGGAGAAGGAGGAACGGGCGGGCGGGTGGCAGTAATAAAGGGAAAGAGCCCGAGGAATGGATGGCCGGTAAAAAACAAGAACAGGGGTGTTGGTCGCAGAGACAGGGAGGTGGAAGCGGGAAGGGAGAGAGGTACAACAAGAAGTACCTTGAGGGGGAGGAGGGGGGCCTTTTTTAAATGAGGAGAAACAGAAGACTGAAGGCAAGAGGAGGATGAATGGGAGGGAAGGTGGGCAGGGGCGAAGTCCCGTGCTTGGAGGAAGGCGCGTTGGTTGGGTGGGAGAGGCAAAATACGGAGACGAAGGGTTGCAGTGCGTATTATCGAGCTGGCTCGAGTAAGACGAAAGCGGATTGAGCGTGAGGAATGCTGAGGAGATAGCCAGATGAGCCAGAAGAAAACGGGGCCCCGGGTGTGTCTAAATACTTTGTATATGGAGTGGGCTAGAAGGACAGGGACGCTGCAGATCCCCATGGGTGGGACAAGTGAGTGCGCCGATATTAGCCACGCAAGGATCCACGGACGCAGTCTCTCGCTCTCAGTGCGTGTGTACGAGAATCTCCCACACATACGAGTCTTCGCAAAGGAGCCCAGCAGTCTGGCAATGCAGCTAGCTCCTGCAGAATACGCACATACGACTCCGGGGTCAAGGAAGGCATGATCCCCAGAAAGCCTTGCGGGAGCAGGAGCGCGAGCGGACGACATAATCTGGAGAAGGAACCGGAGAAGGGACGCGGTCGGTGCCCAAAACGGTTGAAGGAAGTTGTACTGTCTCGCACCTTCCCCACCCCCCTCGTTTGTCGACGGGTCGACTGGCCAACTGGCGCTTTCCCCAGAAAGAAACTACCCCAACACCAACACAGGCAGCCGTACATGTAAGCTGACAGACAAAACAGCGTGGCAAGAGCGAGCCACACGTCGAAGTATCTACAAGATCACCGGACTCGAGTGCTCCCTGGCGAGGGCAAGAGCCCCACCGTGCGCAGCTCCCGTATGAGAAAGAACAAGCATGAGAGCGCACGGTTCCACACCGTCGTAATCCGTACATACTCGCGGTCGCATTACACCATGCTCTCTGCTCTGTGCTTTATTTTCTATTATGGACGGCACTCTGCCTCTCATCTAAAAAGCAGGTTCTGGCGATAACACGGGTTGTTCCAGCGCGCTATGCTGACTTTGGGCTTGGCTGCACTGTGGGAGTAGCTTGGCGCTGAGACGCTGCCAGCGCTTCTTCTGATTCGCCAGTAGCGAGGATCTGTTCTTCCCCAAATCGGCAGTCGAGCAGACTAGCGGCCAGAATCAAGCACGACGGTCGCTGTGCTCCGGAGCTAGCCTTTGCGTCTAGGCCCCCCCTCCCCTGCTTCCTCCCAACGTCCAGCACTTTTTTGCGCTTGTGACGGCGTCATCTACTCGTCCGTACCAGTGTCGCATCACCGGCCTTGCGAGTCGTAGGAGCGCTATGCAAGTCGAGCGGCAGAGTGGTATCACTCTCCGTGATTAGTGTGTGGGTTGGGGCGTCGTTCTCGCTCTTGACGGCCGAGGATAGCTCCTGGGCAGAAGGAAGAAGGAAGAAGGAGCAAGCTATTGACTGTGGATGGCAGCACTGAGACACAACAGGCGTGGTACACCGCACTTTGGCCCTGTAGGCCCGTGGAAACGCCCAACGAGGCATTCCATCCTGCACTCTTACGCCAAGGAGATGAGTTGGGGAAACACATGAAAATATAAACCAAAACAATTATGGGCGGTACAGCGTAGTGGGCCTGGTCGGTTGTGTTGCTTTTTACCAGGACCGATCAAATTTTGATAACAGAGGACATTGCAGAAAACTGGGGTTCAGATGTTGTCGTCGCACTCGACCTGTCTCCGAAGACTTGGCGGATTGGATGATAATACGAGAATGGAGAAGGCAGATATGGGCACGGAAAGTGCGGGAGAGGGTCTGATTTGCGGCCGGAAGCGTATCGCGTAGATGATATTCATCCCATCGCCATGGCGTCCCAGCCGACAAATGTGCTGAACACTCTGCTGATCTCCCGAAGCAGGCAAGCCCCTGACGATGATGTCCCTGTAGGTCATTTGTACTCCGTATGTGCTCCGTATGTCGCAAAATGCCCTGTGTTGTACGAATGCAAGCAGCCGTACGGAGTGTGTAGAACTCCGTACACACCTGGCACTGAAGCTCGGACAACGGCAGGTTGTGTGCCGTTAACCGCACCGACCCCGCCATAATAGCCACCCGGAAATAAGGCCTGATCGCTGCGGTAAACTTCGGCATAGTGTCTGGACTACGACAGAGTTCGCGCGCGGATCAACGGCAACATGTCCCTGCCATGTCTACGTCGTACGTCAGAATTAGCACCTGTCGAGTAGAACTACGGAGCCATCCGTAGCATCGCCCAGGTTTCCCACGTCAGAAAAAAGAACAAGAGGGGACGCTAAGCTCTGTCGAATATTCTCTTTCCTTCGCGCGCCACTGATCACAAAAGGAAAAAGGAAAAAAATAAGAATGTCAAATCAAAGCACGAAGTAGCCTGATCCTGCAAATGGTCATGTGGCCGTGTCCCTTTCGGCTGGCGTCGAAGGATGATCGAAGCTTGAGGAAAAGTAAAAGAGAAAACGACTCTGTTAGTGCTTCAAGGAGCCACGGCGCGGCGCTAAGGGCAAGAATCGGCGCTGGACGATGGATGGGCACAAAACAGTGTGGTCGTGTGTTGTGTGAAAGGTGGGGTAGCGTCACGGGGAAAGGCTCCAGACGGGGAATGGTGTGTTTGCTCGCTAGCGTGCTGGAGTGATGGGGCATTCTAGTGGGCAAACTGGGCTCAGACAGAGAAATAGCGGCCAAGAGGCCTGGGCGATGCTTGGGGAGCTTTATTTTACGGAATAAAATGGAGAACACAGCAAATTCATTCGGCCCTAATATCCAAAGTACGTACTCCTTACAGAGGCTAACATGGGAGCCATTCCTCCTTGTTCCTCTGCCCCCTGTCATTTGGGAGGATGGTGAAATTTTATTCTCTTTCCGTTGGTCTGTCGAGACCTGTTTCCCAGCAGTGAGCCAGTCTCCCTCGATGGCAATCCCCCTGCCGCCTTCGTATTCTCCGTGTCGCACTGACTGCCGACACCGCTTACGAGTACGCCGATGATGTGTGGCCATTCTGGAAAATGACAGGATGTCCGTTTGAGGCGCACTCGAAGGCACTCTTTGTGTTTCACGCAATGTCAAGCACAACACGAAGTACGAGGTGCGAATATGCACTCGTGGTCGTGGCGCTGTACTCCGTACTCCGTATACGCAGCAAGACACACGTTCTGGTGTATTCCCAAGCCTGCGGCCGTCGCATTCACCTCGCCAGCAACTTGCTCATTTCCAGTTCTGCCGATCCATCTGTTTCGCGCAGTGATGTGCGCTCGTATTGTGCAACATGGCGTCGTGGTGGCTGTCGCCTGTCCAGCCAACCCGTCGTCCAACAATTAGATAAGCGCAGGTTTCAGCTAAGGTGGCGTTCTAGCTGCATTCTTTTAATAAACTCTCGGGCGGTGTTTTAGGTGCACCTCAGTTTTAGGGTGGGGGAACAAGCTGAAAACGTGGTTCACGATGCACGCGCCATGGTGGATGCGACACCTGACTTTCTGCATCCATAATCTATCTTAGAGGCAAAATTTTATCTGCTTTACTGGTCGGGTGGCCTAATGGTAAGGCGCTAGATTTCGGCTCTAGAGATTGGGGGTTCGAATCCCTCCTCGATCGGGAATGAGTGACTCTCTATGATTTCCTTTTTTTGCATTTGCGACGGCCGTTTATTTTCTGTTTGCGATTTTTTTTGCCAGACCTGTCACTGAGCTGGCTTGCATGCTCTACACAAGGTGTTGGATTGATTGCACTGTGTTGATGGCGTTGTATTGTGCGCAGCTAGATAAGCCTCTACAGAAGCTAACAAAACAAGCTGGCATCTATGAGAACAACGACGCCCGTTAATTTGATCGGGATACCAACCGAACAGTTCTCTCAAGTCCACCATGCCTTGCGTAGCTCTTGGCTTCGTTTGAAGAGTTCCCTCAATGTATGCCAGCGTCCATCGTATCGACCCATTCGTAGCGATAAACAGAAAAATACTTGTAGAAAATACTCAGAATCCATTCAGCATCGGCGAAACACTAGCATCCATCTATGCTATCATCCAGGCTCCTTCTGTTCTCCATTTATGCCTTAACCTTGACAGTAGTCGCAGTCGCATGCGCCTGTTGAGCCAGCTCCTCTTCTTCTTCTCCCTCTTGCTTTGGCATTCTCACCATGCCCCCGCCGCCAATAGGATCACAGACATAGTAGCAGACGCCAACCATGCATAGCACAATCGTGTACAGGCCAGCCAGTGTGGCAACATCGGTGACCGGCCACGGTTCCATTGCGGCGAGATACTGGAGTGGCGAGGAGTATAGATTGTCAGAGATGTAGTTCTGCCGCAACAAGGCGCTCGGGGAAAAGGCGGGAAGTTTGGCTCGTCAAAAGCAAAGTGTAGTGGATCGTTCCAGGGTATCCGGAGCTACATCGAAAGAGTGTTTTATTAGCATGATATCGGCTTGGTTCGAGGGACGCAGACTTACTAGGAGCGACGGAACAGTAGGTGAAAGTAGCAGCAAGATCGCGCGTCAGGTGCAGCATCCAAGAAGAATGATTTGTACTGAGCTTGGATGCTGGGTAAAAGTAGATGCTAGGGAGGGGAAAACAAAGATGGCCGAAGACGCAGGGTTGAGATAACAGCATGCATTTACGCCCAACCTTATTGGGTGGACAGACAAATGCCATCAGTAACACCTTCTTGCCCTTCCTCAAAAAGCCGCTCAGCACCGGCCAGTAGCTATTTCCGTTCCTGGATGCCCGATCATGGACATGCACCTCTTATATGAGAAAGAAGCGCTTGACGTAGTCCACAATACTTGCATCCACGGGGAAGCTGCGATCTAAACGGCACCATCATCAGAACAAGAAAGAGCACCGCTCACAACGCAGAAGCAGCAATCACGCAGAGCAAAAAAACACAGGGAAATTGTGTTCCAAATTGTATTCCAATTCCAGTAGACGTCTACCGAGTGTCACGTGTTGCCAATTGTCTAGGCCGTACCAATGAAGTTCTTGAGGCGCTTGTCGCTCAGGATCTCGCCCTCCACCAGCCGACCTGTCTCGACGATCTTGCCATCCACGCGCTCATAACGTGCCAAGGTAGGCACATTGCTCACTTTCCAGTTAGCGCGGTAGACATTCTTTGGGTTGCGCCAGCTGCATCTTGTTAGTCACAGTATTCTCGCCTCGACAGGCAAAAGGGGAGATAACAACCACGGAAAACTTACGCTGCCGGCAGGCCAACCTCAACATAAACCAGAGCAGGTGCACTTTCCGGGGAGAAGGCCGCATTCAAGTACGGCAGTGCCGACCGGACATCAGGGCACCACGGCTGCTGGGTCAGAGGATCTTTGGAGGCAATGAAGGCGATGAAAATCTTGTCGCCGGCTTCGGGCAGCTTGAGGCCCTCAGCAGACGCCGGCACCTTGAAGTCGCTCAGGATCGTCATGGCGGCTTTCTTTTGGTATCTGAGTAGGCTCCAGAGTCTCTGCATGCACGGAGATGTTAAGTGAGGCGGTGGTTGTCGAAGATGTGCTGCCAACGGCTATTTGTACGTTGGCGAAGTTCTATGGCGCCATTTCTGTGTGCAAAGACGCGTCGAAACTCGCTTAGTCATAATGCTTGTGCAAGAAGCCGCCAGGACGTCGTCGATGCACCCAGCAATGATGTGTCACCACACTTCCGAATACAGCAAAATACAGCTCAATCCGGCGGTGGGCGAGGTATTTGCACCCAAATTGAGAATCTGACACCAGCACGGCAGGATATCAGCTCTACTGCTACCCCATACTAAAAGGCACTGCTAACAGCACTCTCCTTAGCTCAACTTTTGCCACATCACTCAACAACTTTTCAAGGCTCGGCGACCTCATTGCCAACCCATTTCCAACACTTTGAACCTGTCAGCAGATCCTTTGTGATCAACAGCGCGTTGCTCACGATCAAACGGGTTGGGCCTTTAGTTCCGCAGATTGCGACGTCAGCACCCGAACACGCTAGATGTGCCGATGAATTTTTATGGCCTCAGATAGTGGGGATTGCTAAGCCGTTTCTGTGCCCCTCTTCAAGCTGCAAGCTCTCTTCTCCATATTCCCGCCAACGATCTGTCTCTCCTCTTGGGCATGTTTTCGCCAGTCTGCTATCTGTCAGAACGAGATATCATGGCCTCCGCACCACTGCGTATCGGCTTCGTGCCGGAGCACTTTTCCACCCCCATCCACTTCGCTAAAAAGTACTTTGGACTCAATGCTGAGATCATTCCCTACCCCTCCGGCACCGGACACATGATCACAGCGCTGCGGGCCGGCGACATCGACATTGGCATCGGCTTGACAGAGGGCTGGGTGGCTGGTTTGGGCAAGGAGGACGTCGTCGGTGATGGGGGCTACAAAATTGTTGGCACTTACGTGGAAACACCGCTATGTAGGTTGTCTTTGCGAAGCCGCCAATTCTCTGAAGTAAACTAATAGGATCACAGGCTGGGCCATTTCGACAGGATACAATCGCAGTGATATCAACTCGATTGCGGATCTGCGCGGTAGCAAGATTGGTGTGTCACGTATCGGCTCTGGCAGCTTCGTCATGGGCTTTGTGCTGGCCGATCAGCAAGGCTGGCTCGACAGCGCCGAGGCAAAGCCGTTTTCTAACACAGTTATCCTCAACACGTTTGAGAACCTTCGGAACGCCGTCAACTCGGGTGCCGCTGACTTCTTCATGTGGGAACACTTTACCTCTAAGAAGTACTACGACAATAAGGAGATCAAGCGCGTGGGCGAGATCTACACACCCTGGAGCAGCTGGAAGATCGTTGCTTCGACGAGCTCCGTGGCCAACAAAGAGGGCGAGACGGACCCCCGGCTCACGGAGCTCTTTGAGAAGCTGGACCAGGGCATTGCTCATTTCAATGCAAACCAGGAAGAGGCCGTACAGTACATCAGCACGTCTCTAGACTACTCAGAGGAGGATGCCCGGAGCTGGCTCAGCACCGTCCGTTTTCCGACCAAGACTAGTGGAGTCGACGAGAGCACCATCGCCAGCTGTGTCAAGGTTCTGCAGAAAGCCGGAGTGCTAGTTGAAGGAAAGGGCGCCACACCGAGCAATATGCTTACTTAGGTATAGGGTGTAATGAAATAGGTAGATCACCGTTATCGTGATACGTCAGCTATTCCTCAGCCACGGAGGTAAAGATGCTTTTCTATACATAGCCATATTTCTTTTCCTGCGAGTGCATCGATTACAAACGTGCCGCCACAAGAAACGGTCTCTACTGGAATGTCACCGTGTGCCCTCGTTGTCCCACTCCTAGACGCGCTTTTTCGCCACAGAGACCGCCACGTCTTGTGGCCGCGGTTCATGTCCTGCTTCAGTTCAGATGCATAACATTAAAAAGTCATCACCGGCATCTTGGTGCCCTTCTTTGGGAATTTTGGCGCCTTATTCAGTTATTGTAGAGTGAAAGTTCCAAGGTCGCAGACATTCGATCAACCATAGCTTCACGGACCGAAAAGCTTTGTCAGGTATGAGTTAAGTATAGTGCCTATTCTCCTTGCGGAATACGGTGAACAATCCCTTTGCGCCCAAATATAGGATAGAATTGTACCTGTTCCTGCAGAGGAGCAACGATCCCTCCACGAGACGTATAGACATCAAGTTTAGCGACAAAGTATTGAACAAAGGAATGTTTACAATGATCCACGTGTTTTAAGATTCGTTCTTAAAAAGCCGGTTGGCTTTCTATTCAAGACGGAGGCTATTAAATACAACAAAATAAAATCAAAATGTTCTGCCAAAGGGAGCCAAAAATCTACAGCACCTACATACGAGTAGTGCAAACGCTCCCCACTAGTAATCTCGGAAACACCAATTGAAAATTACTTCGACTGCCTGTTTAGAAGGGAAAGAAAAATGCCCCGTGTACGGAGATGCACATTTCCTGTTATGGTTTCAACACGTTGCTAATATGGCACAGCCTCATTTTGCTCTGTTGGTAGACATGTGGCCTAGAGCTTTACGGCGATTTCATCGAACTGTAATCTGGGTATGTAGCACATCTAGAGGCTGAGTTTTGACGATAGGGTCAACCAAATGATGGATCGCCTGGCGCTACCGCCGAAAATTCTGGGGAAAGCAGCAGCTCAGACTCGGACCACCGAGTCTAAAAAATGCGATAATCTGGATTGTTTTTGCTTGCATCTATTCACCGAGGCATTGCAAACAAGGAGAGGTTCCTGATATGGAAAATGGCGGTAAGTCTCAGTTGGCACCAGAGTGTGCCGCAGGGCAAGTCGATAGGCTTTGTTTACCTCCATTATATGCCCTCGGGCAGCTTTCCAGATGCTCCTGGCGCACCTGCTGTTACGTACTAGACTGCACCGCAAGCCCGCGCCACACCGTGGCGAAGGCACGAGCCCACGGCACGGCTATATAAAGCCATGCCGCGGCCTCCCGCGACCTCAGTACTAGATAGAATCAATCAACTTACTTACTTACACTTACTTCACATACAATGGCATAAGACTGCGCAACCCAATTCACCTACGACCCTTTATGATTTCCATGGCTGTTATGCCCACGCGTTGCTTTTCTATGCCACTGTACAGTTTACACTGACTGTGGCGCGTTCACACGCAACACCTGCATCTTTAAAGCTTTATCATCATTTGTAACTCATCTCTAGCCATCATTTGTGACCTGACCAAATTTTTTATTTTAAAAGAGGGTCTCCATAAGCTCTATAAACTGCGAGTTTGTCGCCAATGCTACTTATCACTAAAGTTGGACTCCGCGTCGCTTCTCGATATCCCGAAGTTTTGTTGTTGGAAAAGAGCTAATGAGTGAACCCATATTTTCCACCGATTTTTCCATAACACTGTAACTGTGGGGAAAGCAGGGGTTGTTTTGGGGTACATGTGCGGAGTATGGAGTATTGGTCCGATGTTTTTTATTTCCATTGTAGACCGAGGTAACAGCAGCGAAAGGGACTATGCTATGCTACTTCCTCTCTAGATATAGCATGATTGACTTGAATTGGAAATTTGGAGCTTCGCCGCTATCCGGGGACGTGTAAATTGAAGACTTATATCGTAAGGGTTTATAACACAGGTGGACTCTGTTCTTGGCTGAAGTAGGTTTTGTAGGCTTTAGTTGCCAGCTTGAACACTTACAACCGAGATTGCCAACAATGAGATTCCATATCTTCTCGTTGAGCTTGTTGCTCACTGGTTCTGCCTTTGCACTTCCAGCCAAGCAAGCCACTGGGCCATTCTTGACGCAAGTTGACAACGAGACCTGGATAATCGGGAATGAACTATGGAACGTGACGCAAGGTCGCCAGTACGGGGTGAAACTTTATTACAAAGACCACGACTGTGTTGGCAAGGCCGTCGGCCATTATGTGTCATACAGTAAGATGTCACGTCTTCTACTTCACTATAAATTGCATACTGACTGCATTTGTTGGCAGATGGTGCGCAATCTGACTTGGCCTGGACATCGGCCTCGATTGCCTCCTCATCTAAGCATAACGGCAAACCGTTCATCGACGTGGTTTTCACCGCAACTGCCGGCGAATTTCACTGGGTTATTTTCGAGGGCCTTGCTGGCGCATACCAGTACTTTGTCAACCGTAACCTACCAACCCTGGGCGAATTCCGAACGCTCTGGCGGCTAGACAACACAACATTTCCCAACGGAAAGACGGACCAACGAGACGAGCCACTGCCACCGCTTTCGGAATACCTGCCACAAAATAAAGTCCAGGACGAGACATGGCTCACACCAGATGGCACCGGGTATATCACAAAATACGACTTTTTGAGCTGGACGCGTACACAGACCTATTACGGCGTATATGGAGATTCGTTTGGCAGTTGGTACATCAACGCTGGAAAAGACTATTATAATGGCAATCACTTAAAGCAAGAGTTGATGGTAAATAACAAGCTTCTCTCGCGGTGGAAGCCCGACGACTGACACAGCTAGGTTCACCGAGAGTCCTCTACAGGTGACGCAGTCCAGCTTAATATGGTCCACGGAACGCACTTCATGGTCTCTGCCTCGGATGTGTTTCCAGACGGAAAGACATGGGGTCCTTGGCTATGGCTTCTGGTATGTTTGCAATGAAGGCGAGCTTAAAGGCATCACTGACATTCCCACAGAATAATGGATCGAAGCCGGATGCTGAAGCTCGTGCCGCGGAGGAATTCAAGGCATGGCCGTACACCTGGTTCAAGGATGCAGCCTACCAGTCTCGCGGCAGCGTTAAGGGTACTCTGTTCCTTTCCGATGGGCGCCCAGCATCCAACGCTGCTGTTTTCTTGGGTGACAACTACCCTAATAAGACAGCGCTTGACATGGGCAGTGACTACTACTACACCGGATATGCCGACAAAAACGGCCGCTTTGAATTCAAGAATGTGCGGGCAGGCACATACGGCTTCCAAGCCTGGTCCAATGGCAGCTTTATCCGAGATGTTAGCACTTCGTTTCTGCAAAACGACGTCTCGATCAAGAGCAACAGGGCCACAGACCTCGGGAAGCTAAAGTGGACAGTCTCCAACAAAAAGAAGCTCTTCCAAGTCGGCGATTTTGATCGCTATAGCTATGGCTTTCAGTACGGCGGACACACTCCCCAACATGCGCTCGTGGCAAAGTGCCCGGCCGACTTGACCTTCACTGTCGGCTCCTCCAAAACCTCGGACTGGTGCTTTGTGCAGGGCTCTCGCGGAAACTGGACGGTGCGCTTCAATGTCAAAGACAGCCACCCCACTGCCGGGGTGAAAAATGCGACACTGACTGTGTCTCTTGCGGGGTATTCATCGGGCGCCAGCGACACGATCTGGGCCAATGATGTTTCTGTTGGGAGCATGACAAGCGGTGCTACGGGCCTACTAAATGATCCATCTGTATACCGCTCAGGCACCACAGCTGGTGAATGGCGACTCTTCCAGTTCGACTTTGATGCGTCAATTCTCAAAAAGGGTTGGAACGCTGTAAGATTCGAGCAAACACGAAACACAACGTGGCACGGCTTCATGTGGGACAGCCTCATCCTAGAGTGGTAATTGTATTTAGAGAATCTTCAAGCAGCATGACTACCATGTTTGTGCAACGGTAGTATTAGTCTCAAATCCAATCACTCGCAAGACGTTCAGAAAGAGGATTTGTTTTTCTTTTTACAATGGACGGCAAATTCACCATACTCACTTTCGGCAACATGGAAAAACCAATATGATTAAGAAAAGGGGCGGTCAACTAGTAGACAGTACGGAAAAGATAGTAGCATGTTGTAAGCCTATGGCTTGGGTATGCATTAGAGACGTGATTAATTACGATAAAGCGTACGATATCTGTTCGTTTAAAGACGGTAACCCTTGAATATCACACCATCCTGTCGATGAATTAGCATATACAGACAAGTACGCGTCTGTAGTCTGGTAAACGGTGTCTGGGGTCGCTTCAGTGTATTATTGCATGATAGTTTCTCAGCAGAACGCGTGGAATACTGGGCTTTGTGGACCAACCAAGGCACTGGAGTATGTCGGAGTATCTTGGGGCGTCCTCGAAATTACACTAAGGATGATACCCCGCGCCAAGCCTACCCCAGATTTCGCCTTTGTCCAGTTAGGATAAGTGACATTCACGTGCACAGAAACTAGAGTAGTGTTCTGATAACTATTAGTTCCATGCCAGGACCTAAGCGTGTTTGCCAAGGACGGAGTACTCGTACGCGAACCCCAGTATTCCCCGCTTCCTACCCCCTTACATGGATTCCCCTCACAGGATTCCCCAGCCCTGCAATAGTTTTCCCACCACTCTTAATCCTTTATTATGTGCTGTCGCTTGCTTTCCTTTAGCCCATCTCGGTGTTAGATTCCACCGGCCTAGAGCTGGGCATCGTGGAAAGTCTGATATGGCATATCCACGTAACTATTGCTAGTAGACCAATAAAGGATATGAGTTTGCCACACAACTCCGAGAGCCAATGCGTAGCTCTTATTTAAAGCATAAAGAAGCAGTGGCCCGCGCCCCAGATTTCGGTCAACCACCTTGCCCAACACTGTCCATCTACAGTACTAGGAGATCTGGCAAAGAGCATCGTCAGCCAACTGTCACCCTCTCCTAGCGTCGATATTGTTCTATTCGACCATCGGAAACCGCCAGTATGGCTGTCCACCACGAGGATGTGGAAGACCCAAAATCGGAAACGATTGTCCACGAGAAAGACGAGGAGAAGAATGCGGTGCTCGATGCTGCGGCTGTCCTGAAGGGGGCCCAACAAGCGACCGATGACGAACATAAGATGGGTCTTATTGAGGGTGTTCGCAAATACCCAAAGGCTTGCTTGTGGTCCCTTCTCTTCTCTGCTGCTCTTATTATGGAGGGTTTCGACAAAGCCTTCGTCACCGCCTTCTTCGCCTTCCCCGAGTTTCAGAAGCGATACGGAAAACTCCAACCCTCCGGCGACTACCAGATTCCCGCGAGTGTCCAAGCCGGCATCAGCAATGGTGTGTCTGCCGGACAAATCATTGGCCTCCTCATCAATGGCATCCTGGCCGATAAGTTTGGCTACCGTTGGGTGATGATGGGCTGCCTGTTCCTGATGGTGTGCTTTATCTTCATACAATTCTTTGCCACCAGCATCTACATGTACCTTGGCGCTGGAATTCTTCTCGGTGTGCCTTGGGGTGTGTTTCAGACACTCACCACTACGTATGCCGCTGAAGTGACTCCCAGCGTTCTGCGCCCTTACCTCACATCGCTAGTTTCATTGTGTTGGTCCGTTGGTTACCTCGTCGGTACCGCCACTTTGAGAGGCTTTCTTTCTATGAAAGGCCCGTGGGCATTCCGGATACCTTTTGCCATTCAATGGGGGCTTCCAATTCCTCTCGCGATTGGTATCTTTCTGGCCCCCGAGTCGCCATGGTGGCTTGCACGGAAAGGTCGGACTGAGCAAGCGGAAAAGTCGCTGCGTCGGCTGCGGTCCAAAGACGCCACAGATGAGGAGATTGCCAACAGCCTTTCCATGATTGAATACACCATCAATATTGAGCACGGCATCAACTCGAGCAGTGGCTCATACAAGGAACTGTTCCAAGGCGTCAATCTTCGGCGAACGGAGGTCACCGTTCTTCTATATGTTCTACAGGAGATTTGTGCGCCATTGGTATCCTATGTCGTCTACTTTCTGCAACAAGCCGGTGTGCCGACGACAGCATCCTTCAATTTTGGAATGGGCCAGTATGCTCTGGCTATTGTCGGTGTCTTCATTGCCTGGAATCTCACACCTCATGTGGGCCGACGCACACTTATCATTTGGGGCAATGCCTTCATGGCCCTGACCACTATCTTGATCGGATTTCTCGGTATCCCTAACACCCTGAAGCACTCCAAGATTGCGTACGGGATTGGAAGTATTCTCCTCATAGAGTACTTTTTTTTCTTTATCACGCTTGGGCCCATCATCTATACGATCGTGACAGAGATACCTTCGAGCACGTTGCGGACGAAGAGTGTCGTCGTGGCAAGAGCCACATATAATCTGTTCGTGTTGGTGGCGGGTCAGCTTGTACCCCGGATGGTGCAAAGAGCCGCCTGGAACTGGGGTGCCAAATCTGGATTTTTCTACGGTGGTACGATGGCTTTGTGGCTTGTTTGGGTGTACTTCCGCCTCCCGGAAACGAAGGATCGTACCTTTGCGGAGATTGACATCTTGTTTAAGCACAAAGTGAAAGCCCGGGACTTTAAGAAGACCAAGGTAGACCTTGCTACACAAACCGTGTCGACTACCGATTAATCAAGAGCCTAGGCGTGGAGGCTAGAGGAAGCTAAATAAACGAAATATGTCATTCTTTGGGTCTCCTGCACGTAGTATACAGAGTGCATTCATGGCCTAACTCCCTGACTCTTGTCTAGTAAATGTGAGTAATGGTGCTTCTGGCTACCTTTCTGTACCGATTCTTGAATTGGCTACGCTATGGGACATCTTGATATCGTTTCTATCAACGTAAAACTGATGTTCACACTATGCTTGGAACACAGCGATCTAGAGTTGTCGGAATATCATTTAGGTTGGTTTACAGAAGACATGTTCCAAGATTGTCCTGAGTCTATTTTGTTTTGTTTTCTTTCCCTTTTGGCCCTTCTTTCCTGTTTCATTTCTCATTGGACACGGCGGAAATATGTAGACGCATAACCAATCATCCTCAACAAGCGTCCTAGGCCACTCAACAGTCTGTTCTAGGTCATAAATCTACCAACACTTTCAATTAGCGTAGTATCTCGGGGATTAGTGCAATTTTCACTTAGCACCAAGCATAGTTTGAGCGCGCATATTTCATGATGTACCTCGTTAAAATTGAAAACAAGACGTTTACAGGAATTTGATGTCTTTCTTTATTCATACAAGTGACTGAAAAGCACGCTGCTTTTTCAAAATTCAGTAAAGCTTTTCATGGAGTTGGTGTTTGAATGAGTTTGGGGTCCAGCGTCAACGGACTGATGGCCTGTAAAATTTTGGAGACAATGACCGGCTACATATCTAAAGGTGCTTTATTTCGAGGAAACACGGGTATGATTTTCCCAAAAACGTCATAAATAAATCACTTGGATCCGAGAATGGACACTGAATCCACTGCTCGGGTCAAGAGCTGTTCGAACCGCAGCCGGTTAAACAATGATGAGCTTGGCAGCGCCATGTATAACATGACGGAGTCCTGCCGCCATGCCGTTATGACGTCTGTCCAATGTTTGAGTTATTCTTTACTTGGCCATGGCATCGCATTCTCTGGCTGCATCGTAATGTGGTCCATTTTAGCATTGGGACTGAACAGACATTACCCAAAGATGCGAACCTGGGGCAGCTTTTATCCAACATTATTAGATACAACTCCGTGGAGGAGGCTGCTGGGCATTGGCGAGCTTGGCAAATATCGCGCCAATCGCCGAGCATGGCCCTGAGCAGGTACGCAGGCACAAAGGCGCTCGGTATCTTCCACGGGCTGTTTGGCAGTAGATTTTTTTCTTTTCATTTATCCGTCGATACGACATTCCCCACGGCTAATCAACGGAACGTGGGTGCCGGCCTGAATGGCATGCAGCCGCGGCCAAGGCAGAGCCAAGAGCCCCCGCATTGTCCATTGAATATGGTTTGTTTGGTTATGGTTTTTGCTATTCTTCCCTGCACGCCGTCGTACGCACAGCCAGACAGCCACGGCCCCAGTCGATAGAAGGAAACCACCAGCAACGTGAAGATGGGCCAATGGAGCGCCCATGAGGGCTCCGCAAAAGACGGAGGCTGTTAGTGGCCGCAATAAAGGGACGAGTGAGTGGTTCCTATGGCATCCGTGGCAGGCCCGAGAGGCTGTTTATAAGGTTGAGGCCGCCCCTGGCGCCGTGACGCACCGAATCCAGGTTGCTTGGATCTATCGCGCTCCTGCAGCAAAGAATTGTGTTTTCTTTGAGTTCTTACTGGCCCGCTCGCTACGCTCCAACATGAAGTCCTCGCTTGTTCTGCTGCTGGCGCCCCTGGCAGCCATGGCGGCTCCGGCTGAATCGGTGGCGGGTGTGTCGGCACGACAGGCCACACAGAGCATCGACGCGCTGATGAAGGCCAAGGGCAAGCTGTACTTTGGCACCTGCACGGACCAGGGCCGTCTGACGTCGGGCAAGAACGCGGCCATCATCGACGCCAACTTTGGCCAGGTGACGCCGGAAAACAGCATGAAGTGGGAGAGCACGGAGCGGACGCAGGGCAGCTTTTCGCTGGCGCAGGCGGACTACCTGGTGGACTGGGCGACGGCGCACAACAAGACCGTCCGCGGGCACACGTTTGTGTGGCACTCGCAGCTGGCCGGCTGGGTCGGCAGCATCCGCGACAAGGAGAAGCTGACGGCGGCCGTCACGAACCACATCACGACCATCATGACCCATTACAAGGGCAAGATCCGGGGCTATGTGCGTCCCCCCCCCTGCTGTGTGCACGTGTGTCGTGTTTCCGTGTCCGCTCGCTAACGGCCAGGACGTCTGCAACGAGATCTTCAACGAGGACGGCTCGCTGCGCAACTCGGTCTTCTCGCAGGTCCTCGGCGAGGATTTCGTCAGCATCGCCTTCAAGGCCGCGCGCGCCGCCGACCCCGACGCCAAGCTCTACATCAACGACTACAACCTCGACAGCCCCAGCGCCGCCAAGCTCACCAACGGCATGGTCGCCCACGTCAAGAAGTGGCTGGCGGCGGGCGTGCCCATTGACGGAATCGGCACTCAGGGTCACATCAATGCCGGCCAGGGCGCCAACCTCGCTGGAGCCATCAAGGCGCTGGCCGCTGCCGGCGTCAAGGAGGTCGCCGTGACCGAGCTCGACATCCAGGGCAGCAATGCCAACGACTACGCCACCGTGACCAAGGGCTGCGTCAGCGAGCCGGCCTGCGTGGGCCTTACGGTCTGGGGTGTTCGCGATCCTGTGAGTCACGTGACACTTACCTTTTTCTCTCTCTCTCCTCTCTCTCTCTCCTCTCTCTCTCTCTCTCTCTCTCTCTCTCTCCTCTCTCTCTCCCTCTCCCTCTCCCAATCTAACATACTAGGACTCCTGGCGCCCTTCGGGCAACCCGCTGCTGTTTGACTCGAGCTACCAGCCCAAGGCGGCATACAATGCCATTGTGCAGGCGCTGTCGTAAGGGGGCGAATGGAGGAGGCGGAAGGAGGTGCAAGGGAGAATGGCCCACAGCCTTGTAAGAGGAACCGTGGCGAATCGCCTTGGGGCTAACTTCTCAGGGATTATCGTGTACAGTATGGGGAACGTAGGCTGCTAGCCAAGTCAGAATACAAAGCTGTGCGGATCATGCGGAAGGGCAGGGTGGAAGGGGGTGGACGACCCTTGAAAGACAGGCAAGGAGCAAAGACGCAAGTCTAGGGCACGCCACGTTTCTTCCTGTCGTGCCTAGCCATACTGCTCTACTCTTTTTGTTTCCGTTGTGTACTTAAACTGCGGGAGGTCTCTCCCCTTGTCTCCTTCCTCGCCGTCTTTCCACCAACAAAAATGGTCAGTTACTCTGTAACCGTCTGTGTCCTTTTTATTGACATTTCCTGGCTCGTGTTTTCCTTTCTCTATTAGTCTTTGACTCCTTGCTAGGTGTCCCTTATTGGTCAACTCTTCTGTTGATTGGATACCTTTTCTCATCCATACCCTCTCTTCTTGACTATCTGTCTGTTCTCCGGATCATCGCAGACGTTTTCTTTTCATGTCCCAATTTCACCTCATTTCTGGCTTGATCTAAATATATGTATATCTTTTTGGTGTTCTACGCAGCTTGTGTATTGTTGGATAACTGTTTTGGCCGAGATCTCACCTTTTTTTTTCTGTATCAACGCCTCGTTCCCGCACACATCTCCCGTCCTTCCTATTACCCCTATTTCTTGCGCTCCTTCGTCTTTCACTTCCTCCTCTTTCTTCTCGTCTTTGTCTTGAGATTTCACCATACTCCGGAGCTCTCTTGGTCCGTTCGTACCTAATTGTTTTCCGTTACCACTCCCCCAATAGCAGCATGTTCTGGAGAAAGCAGCAGCCGCGCCCAAGGCCGGCATCTGAGCGGCTGTGTGTCCGCGTGCGGCCATTTCAGCCAATCCCAGCGGGCGTGACCTTTCCACAATGGGTCGCAGACCACCCTGAGAGGCACTCAGAGGACATCGCTGAGCTGCCTCCGGCTCCGGATGGCTATTTCTACATGCAATACACGCAGTATCCCGCCAACATGAGAGACCCGGGCAACTTTGTCGAGACCTATTTTCGACTGGAGAAGGACCCGTGTTATCAGCCCCCCGAGGTCCCTGAAACGGAGGCGAAGCCGCCCACAACCTTCATCAAGGAAGACGCAGCCACCACGTCTGTCGAATCCGACGCCGCATCCCTCCATCAGGACCATCCCACACCGGAGCAGCTGGTGCAGCTGCGCCGCATCCCCGACAAGATCCCCTTCGCCATCTACACCATTGCGCTAGTGGAGCTGTTTGAGCGCTTCTCGTTTTACGGAACCATCAACGTCACCGTCAACTTTATACAGTGGCCGCTGCCCGAGAACTCACGCACCGGCGCCGCTCCCCACGGCCAGCCAGGTGCCATGGGCTTTGGCCAGCGTGTGGCCACCGGCATAGCCACGTTCAACTCGCTGTGGCAGTACACCATGCCTCTTCTGGGAGCATATGTGGCAGATACATACCTCGGCCGCTTCCGGACCGTCTCGGCCGCTCTGGGCATCGAGATCGTGGGCCAGGCTATCCTGATTGTTGCCGGTCTGCCCGTGATGCTGCAGCACCAGCGGCCTGCCGCCATGGCTGCCTTTATGATGGGCATTCTGGCCATCGGGGTCGCCAACGGAGGTCTCAAGCCCAACATCAACCCGCTGATTGTCGAGCAGCTGCCGGAGAGCAAAATGCGCGTGGTGACCCTAGACAAAACGGGCGAAACGGTGATTGTGGATCCCACGGTGACGGCCTCGCGTGTGTACCATTATTTCTACATGTTCATCAACATTGGCGCGCTGATGGGCCTCGTCAGCCTGGTGTACGCCGAGAAGTACGTCGGCTTCTGGCTGGTGTTTTTGCTGCCAGCGCTCATGCTCTGCTGTCTGCCACCCGTGCTTCTTTGGGGCCGCACGCATTATCGGCGGGTTCCACCCACCGGATCGGTGCTTGGGAAAGCCCTGCGGCTGTTTCTGTTTGCCAATGCCGGCCGCTGGTCGCTCAATCCGGTCGCCACATACCGCCAGCTCAACGACGGCACCTTTTGGGAAGCCGTCAAGCCATCGCATATTCCCATCGAGGAGCAGCCGTCGTGGATGACCTTTGACGATGCTTGGGTGGCCGAAGTCCGCCGCGGTTTTCATGCCTGTGCTGTGTTTATGTGGTCGCCGTTCTTCTGGGTCTGCTACAACCAGAGTAAGTTTCCCTCTCCATGTCTTGTGGTTTACTTCCTCTTCCACGATGCTGACCAACAGTGTTGAACAACCTCGTCTCTCAGTCGGCCGTTCTCCGCCTTGGCAGCATCCCCAACGACCTTGTCTCCAACATCAACCCCATCTTCCTCGTTGTTGTGATTCCCGTCATGGACGCTGCCGTCTACCCAGCTCTCCGCCACCTGCGCATCAACGTGACGCCGATCAAGAAGATCACTACCGGCTACTTTGTGTCGTGCCTGGCCATGGTTTGGGCGGCCACTGTGCAGTATTTCATCTACAAGCATAGCGAGTGTGGCCGCTATGCGTCCGGCAACCTGCCCAGCGGCGAGCGCTGCCCCAACGTCGACATCAGCGTCTGGTGGCAAACCGGCACTTTCTCTCTTGTGGCCCTTGCGGAGATCCTGACGGCCATCACCAGCCTCGAATATGCCCACACCAAGGCGCCGGCCAATATGCGCTCGATTGTGCAGGCCGTGGGCATGTTCATGAACGCGGTGTCGGCTGGTCTGGGGTTTGCCCTGGTGCCTCTGGCTGCTGACCCGTACCTGTTGTGGAACTACTCCATTCTGGCCATTCTGGCCGCTCTGGGAGGCTGCTTCTTCTGGCTCAACTTCCGCTCGCTCGATGCCGAGGAGGACGCGCTGAACATGCTGCCCAAGGGCAAGTTTGTGCCGGGCGAAACGAGCGACGATGCAGATAGATGATGATTTTGCGTACGAGAGAGATTCGTGGAACGGATGCTGCAGATAACTACTTGTTAATCATACCTAGACTCTATAGTAATAAAACATGCAAGGCGCATCACTTTCATGGCCAAACGTGCTCCGGCCCCAGCCAGTCCCTACTCCTTTGCTGCTTCCTCCACCTCGCCGTAGCGAAACGGCTTCGTGCGGTCCAGCGGAATGTGGTTCCAGCGCCAGTCGAGGACGGCCGCATAGCACATGCGGTAGGCGCTGACGGCGGTAACGGTGCCAATGATGCCGCCGGCCACGATATCGTACCAGTTGTGGAACTCGTCAATGGTCAGAGCGCCGCCAATGAGCACGGCGACAAGCAGCGGGAAGTGCAGCAGCATCAGCTTCCACATGGGCGCGTGGCGGTCGGCAAAGACCTTGAACTTGGCGTTCATGTAGAGGTAGACGAACACGAAGCCGGCGAAGCCGGCCGTGGTGTGGCCCGACGGGAAGCTGGTCAGCGAGTCGTCGATCTGCCGCGGATCACCGGTGCAGACGTCGCGCGTGTAGTAGATGCCGCGGAAGCCGGCGGCGTTGTAGGGGGATCTCTGCGTGGCGTCCAGGGTGTCGAGCCGCGCCAGATCCGGCTTGCACACGTCCAGGAAGTGCGGCCGTAGCCCGCCAATGAGCCACTTGATGATGACCTGGAAGAGCGCGGCGTTGCTGAGCGAGTACAGTACGCCAAAAATGGCATTGCTGGCGTCGCGGAACGAGCGCACTTTGAGCTGCATGACCACCAGCATGGCCACCGGCAGGACGGGGCCGATCAGGATGGCAAACCACGCCGGCACGATCTCCTTGCGCAGCGGGTACGCAAACTCGGGGTAGACGACGGCGCCGTCGGGCGCGGTGACGGCAAAGGAGCGCGACGCCAGGGGCTTGGCCATGTAGATCTGGGAGAGTGAGTTTCTGTTCGTCTTTCTTCCGCCTTTCCCCTTTCATCCCCCATCCTCTTCGCATGCTTCCACATACCACTAGCGATACCAGGGCCGTCACGGTAATGAGAAATATGTCGAACCAGCTCTCACAGAGCCACGCAGCAATCGACGTGATGGGATACAGGAGAGGTCTTCTCCCGGTCTTTTTGGAGGCCATTGCGGTGAAGTTGCGGCTGCAAGTGGTGGCTAGTTAGGTGTTTGATCATGCACTCGAATCTCGAACTTGCGGCCATAATGCTCGTTCTGCAGTCAATCGGAAGGGTAGGGACGCTGGCGTCAGACAGCAGTGCGATATGGATAGAATACTAGGAGTCGAGGTGCGCGGAAGACGAGAGTGAAGCCATTCAGACGTAATGCATTTGTTTATGTGGCTTTGTCATCTGCTGCTCCTTCCTGGCCTACACTGCTCGATCAGGAAGGAGTCCTTGATTACCTAACATGCCACATCTTCACCTTTTTACAGCACATACCATCACAGCTCTCATCTTGACCATCATCACTGCTCCCATCTTATCCACGGCGGCGTTCTTCGCCCACGCGACACAGCGGCCCGTTCTCCGTCGGCAGCCCGTCTGCGCTGCGCACTGTCCAGCCGTCGGAGCCCACGCCGGTCGCCGCATAAAACACGTCCAGCGGATCGTATTTCTTCTTGATCGCCAGCAGCCGGTCATAGTTTCGGCCGTAAAACGCTTGCTGGAAATTCGGCTCCAGACGGTCTGACTCGCTCAAGTAGCTGCCGGCGCCGGGCGTCACGTCCCGCAACAGCTGAAGACCCTCCGGTCCGCTGGCAAACGCACGCCGCGTGGCCATCTGCTCGTCCACCGTGGCATTAGCGGGCCAGAAATAAAAGACGATTGTGTGGCTGAGGGCGTCGCGCCAGGCCGGCAACACTGCATTTCCGTCCGGACCCACGGGCCGCCCCTTTTCGGCCGTCGGCGACAGCTGGAAGCCGTTGAAGACGTGGCCGCGTTCGGCGAGCGCGCGGTAAGCGGCGACGGTCGCACGGAGGCCCTGGCCGCGGCGGAAGGCCTGGCGAGGCACCAGGCGCGAGCCGTAGCCCATATTGTACGGCATCACGCCCGTCTCTGTGTGCGCCAGCTCGCTAAAGTAGGCCGGGTAAAAGGACGGAAACTCCTGCCAGGTGGCGTTGACGCGGATGCCCAAAGCGGCCATCTCGTCCAGCCACGGCTGTGTGGCTGCTTTGAGCTCCGCCAGCGTTTGGCCCACGCCGAGGAGGGGGGTGATCGATGTGCGCGGCTGGCCGCTGGAAGGCGCTCCCTGGGGAAACTGTTCCTGGGGGAAGATGAAGAACTGGGCAAAGAGGCCGTGGTCGGTAAAGTTCTCGAGCTGTCCAAAGTAGCTGTCCATGCCCTTCCAATATGTGTCGTGGCTGATATTGTTGAGGCGGACGCCCCATTCAAAGGTGGCCACCGAAGTGGTGACATCCGGGTAGGCCTTGATGACCATGGACGTGACGACGCCAAAGGTGCTGCCACCGCCGCCGCGGACGGCCCAGAAGAGGTCGGTGTTCTCGGTTGGGGAGGCCGTGACGAATTGGCCGTCGCCGGTGACGACACGCAGCGAGAGGATCTGGTCGGCTCCCATGCCGTAGAGAGCACCCAGAGGCGAATGGCCGCCGCCCTGCGAGTAGCCTCCAATAATGCCGACGGACTGGACGTGTGTTAGCCGCATTTCTTGGTATAGTATTTCTAGAAAGACGAACTTACATCACAAATGCCGGTCACCACCATGTGCTTCTTGTCGGCGGCCACTTTGAGGATGGCGCTGGCTTGGACGCCAGCTCCCGCTTGGAATGCAGGGCCACTATAGCCTTTGGTGGTGTAGTTGGGGTAGAATTCGATATCGTTGAGGCCCTGTTTGTCAGAGATTTACCAGGACATCGTCATTCTCACACACCACGTACATGCGTCCACACAGAAAGCGAGCCGGCGCCAAGGGATTTTCCCGACAAATCGTGGCCGGTGTTCTTGATGACGAGGCGGATGTTGTTGTTGCGGGCGAAGTTGACAGCCGCCTGCACATGCGCCACAGCCGAGACGTTGACCACATACGACGGGTAGCCGCCCTGTGTTGTCAGTATTTCGGTATTGCTCAACATGTATGACAACGGCTTACTTGAGTGCAATTTCCGCCGCCTTCATTCGGCGGAAGACATGTCAGGCCCTCAAATATCGGAGCCACAACCTCAATGGGGTGTTCCATTCTGCCCTTGGTTTAGTCTTGCAGGTGTAGGGATGCCACAAAGAATGGCCGCAAGGCCAGCTTACCTCACAAACTCGGTGCCCCATCCCTTTGAGACGTTGTCGCAGGCCTTGGAATCGTAGTTGCCGTAGGCACTAGCTTGGTAGCACACCGAGGCCACAGGAGCCGGCTGCAGCAGTGCACCGTTGAGGGCGACAGAGAGCTCCTTCCAGGCGTTGGCACTGGGCCACTCCGGTGTTCCCGGAAAGGCCCTGCAAGAGGACGTTGTGTTCGTGGGAGCCACGCCATTCTTGCCGTAGAAGCGCCAGCCCGTATCAGCAGCGGCTTCGATTGGGAGCTGGGCCTTTTCAAAAGAGAGGAGCCCGGCTTGGCTGCTCCTGCAGTAGCCCAGGCCAACAGTCGCCGCCAAGATCAGTATCCAAGTGGAAGGCATTATGAATCTGTGTAGCTTTCCAACATCTTCTAGCTGTGTGCCCCGAGCTGGCTTCAAAATATGGTCGCAGCCACCGCACTTTACAACCGGGTCAACGCGAGAATAGCCGAATGCGGGATCACGGCAGGCATGGGGAGTGTATCCATGGTAGTATCCTATTGATTGGTCATGTCCATCATCGCTAGCACCAAAATGCGAATGCCAAATATCGAAAGCCAAAATCCAAGCCAAGGTCAAAATCAAGAGCCAATCTCCAATCTCCAATACCAAATAAGCTGAGTCCAAAATCAACCGACCATACCACATTGCACCACCCGCCCTTACCACGGCGCCTCCGAGCCGTCGCTCACGTAGAACTTGCCCGTGTCGTCGCGCTGCAGCTTGTCCAGCACGCGCAGCATGCCGCTGATGGACTCGTGCGGCGTCAGCACCGCGCCCTCGCCGCCCATGCGCGTCTGCACCCAGCCCGGGTCCATGGCCACCACGACGGCGTCGGGCAGCGCGTGGCGCAGGTCGCTGGCCTGGTGCACGGTCAGCATGTTGAGCGCCGCCTTGGAGATGCTGTAGCCGACGCATTTGCGCGGCTCCTTGGCCAGGCTCTTCGTGAGGCTCGCGAGCCCCGAGGTCATGTTGACGACGCGCACGGCGGGCGCCAGCAGGTGCTGGTCGAAGAGGAACTCGGTGACCTTCGCGGGGCCCACGACGTTGACCGTCATCTGCTCGGCAAAGTGTGTGTGGTTGAGCGAGAGGCTGGTCTCGCCGTCGGCGGTGCCGTTGACGCCGGCATTGTTGACGAGGACGTCGATGTGCTGGCCGGCGGGGACGAGCAGGCGCTTGGCGAGGCGGGCAAGATTATGAATCGACGGGACGCTAGCGGTGTCGCAGGGCAGGATGTGCGTCGCGGGCGAGGCGACGGCGGTGAGATCGGCGACGTCGGCGTCGGGTCGTGTGGTGGCGATGATGGTGTTGTCGGGTGATTGGGCCAGCTGGCGGACGAACTCGAGGCCGAGGCCGCGGTTGGAGCCGATGATGCAGTAGACGGGCATGCTGATGGTGGAGAGGAACCGGGCCGCGGGGAGGGTAAGCCGGACAGAGTGCTGACGGTGCTGGCAGTTGGTGGTGGTGGGGAGGACGAGGCTGAGGAGCAGGGGTTGAAGCAAATATGATAAGCCGTGATCTACGCGTTACAGTTGGCAGTGAGGGGCTACAGCGCTAAGTCAGCGGGGACGGTGGCTGGACCACTAAGACAGCTAAGACCGCTAAATTGAGCGCTAAGTCAGGCACATCGCGTGTTAGGCCATTTGAACAGCACACAGGCGTATAAGAGCAAGAAAGCATATATTAGATAAGGCAGTCAAGTGGTTATGCCTACACTCCGCGGCTGCTATAATATATATAATATATGCGTGCAGGCCTACTCCAAGGCCACCACTTTGGTCACCTCGACCACAGACTGTCCAGTTAGCAGAGTTCAAAGACGTGAAGGGGATTGGGAAAGAAAAGATCGGAGGACTACAACGGGGGAGTAGAAGAAGGGAATAAGGCAGAGGAACAGAATCCATCAGAGATATACAAGCTCCGGGTTGGAACAAGCATCGAAACTTGGCAACAGATCAAAAAGGCACATCCTCGGGAAACATACCGGCGGCCCTCTGCCCCCCGGTCCGGGGCCTCCCTGTCCGCGGCCCGGCCGTGCCGGCAGCGGATACTTGGCATAGTCGGCCTGCAGCGACGTCGTCTCGAAGCGCACGGCGCCTGGCTGTCGGCTGCCGCCGTTCTTCACGTAGGCCACGTAGTCTGGAGCGCCGGGGAAATCGGTGTTATCGGCAATAACCAGCGATCCCACATGCAGCACTTGGAGCGCCTCGCACAGCTGCAGGTCCGGTACATAGCACTTCTCCCAGTGGTCGATGAAGACCACGTCGACCTGGGCCGGCTGCACGGTGCCGGCGGCCACCAGCGCCTTGAGCGAGTCGCTGCCGGGCCCCGTGATGACGGAGACGACGCTCTCGAGGCCCGCGCGGGCGACGAAATCGCGGGCAATCGCGGCATTGGCCGCGTCGAGCTCAAACGTGTAGACGTGGACGCGGTCGGCGCGGCCGCCGTTGAGCTCGATGAGCGCCTGGGCCCAGCGCAGCGCCGAGTAGCCGACGTAGGTGCCAAACTCGACGAGGACGCGCGGCGCGGGGTCCATGGCGGCGAGAGCCTGGACGGCGACGCTCATTTTGGCCGGGCCAAAAAGCATGGGCACGCGGTTCTCGTGGGCGTAACGCGTGATCGCGTCGACGAGGCCGGCCACGTTGCCGACAAACTGGTCCGCCGGCAGGGCCATGATGTGCTGGTGCACGGCCGCCGCGCGGTCGGTGATGAGTTCAACCTGGAGGTCAGAGAGGAGAGGAGAAACGGCGAGCAAAGGCAGAGAGAGAAAGAGACAGGTATTGGATATGTGGTGATGGGAAAACAGACGCGGGACTTACAAAACCTGGCTGGTATTCGGAAGACATGGTGGCGATGAAGGCAAGATGGAGACAATGATGAAGATGAGATCGATAAGATAATCTACGGAGACGAGGCGGCCAAGATGGGGATACAGATCAACCCCAGCTCCCTTTATATACATGGCTTGGACAACCTCGGAGCTATCGGTGCTGCCACTTTGCCAGCCTAGTTGTCCATATGAAGACGTACGAAGCCCAGACATTGCCTGGTGACGTGGTCTTATGCAGAAACCAAGACCAACGCAAACGCACGTTTGGACGAGATTGCCGTCTGCTGTGCCGGACTTACGCGTCGTGACGCTCTCCCATATGCCCGAAACTGCCACTTTCGGAATCAGTGCTGCCCGGCGTCTGGCCATTCATTGGCTGCTTTCGTGGCTGCCTGGCGCGGCAGCGAATACCCTGCAGAAGACCATGGTTGGGACTCGTCGGGTTTATTGGCCTGAATTCTTCCCCATGGGGCTATTGTCGGGTCTAATGGGTAAGACTGACCTTATTTGTCCGAGGTGCGTTTTCTGCTGTCTCTTATGCCCGATGTTCCGTGACAACTCGGCGCAAGGCTTACTTCCGAAGGCTTCAAGAGGGCAGTTACCAGATGGATGATGTAAGTGGCTAGGCAGCAACAAGGCTCGGATGCAAGGTTTTGGTCGAGGTGGGGATGGAAGGGCGTTCCGAATCAGTGGTGACGAGTGCTTACAACGAGCCCGTGTGGTCCTTGCGAAGGATTTCATGCCACAAGTATATACGCTCGAAACACTGGTGCCGTCTTACATCGAGAATGTCCAATCAGAAAACACAATTCAGAAAGCCACCAAGCACATGGTATCACTGAGAAACGAACATCCGTTTCGTGGTATATGTCTACTACTAGCCATTGCAATATCGTAAAGATCTCCGAAAACAAGCTACCGATTTCGTATTTCTCCTAAAAGCATTACATTCACCTGGCCAGGGATCAGCTATGAAAGCACTCGTGCATTTCAACGGCCAAAGATGGTTGTAGACGTAGCAATCCTCATAAACTCGGTTAGCACCCCACTATCTCTCACAAAGATAGAAGAAAAACCGCCGACATGCACACGTCACATATCACAACTGTTGTAGTGCAGGGGCTGTGCACTCTTCTGTCTCCCATGTGCTCTGTAATGTCCCGTGTCAACGTCCAACAAGGGAAAATACGGCCGAGACGCGCTGGAGCTCGATACGGCATATCCCGGTTCCTGCTCAAATCGGCGATGACTGCTGTAAAGTGGGGAAGTACTAAACTCTCACAGCGTCGAACACTGAACGGAAAAGCGCACTCTCTGGAAGGTAAATATCTCTGGAAGGTAAATAGTTCCACCATCGTCCAGTTAGATCCACATGAAACGTCCATAACAGATACCTCGACATCTTGCAGGTTCCCCAGCTCCTGTATGTGGGTTTGGGCTTGACAGGACAAGTAGATCTAACTTACCATTGATAATGACCGCAGCACTTGGGCTTCTCATTTACGGGGGTCACTCCCCTCTTCGACCGCTAAACTTTGTTAGCACTCGCATAGAGCTCCCTGCTAAAACCGGTAATCTAGAACACTAGTCTGTTTTCGGCTAGTCTATATGCCCTGTAACTACCGTTTATAGCGCTGCCACAGTGCTGCGAATCTACGCTCTGCTTTTTTTTTTGCACACACTCGTGCCAAGCGCGAGAAAAAGAAAATTAGCAGGCCCGAAAAAAAAGAGAGGCGCCCCAGTCTTTTTTTCTATCAAAATAGTCCCCAGACACATTCCCCTCTCTGCCACCACATTTTTCGCTCTCTCTCTCCTTCTCATCCACCCTCTTCCACCATTCTCGTCTCCAAGCACGCACCAGAAAGACGGCTTGCCACAGACAACCACGCGAGTTCAGGCAGCTCGGAAAAGCTAACAAGGAAACGTGTCGTACTGCCTAATTGAGCACTGATACCGAAAAAAATATATCAAAAGGGTCTCCCCTCTTTCCAACACCCTAACCAAAAACACAAATCGACGTCACGAGACACCCGCTTTTGCCCAACGCTTTACCGCTCGACGAACGCGCACGCAACCCTTTACCGCTTCCGCTCATGCCAGACACCCGCGCATAGCTCTTTTTCGTCCCATTTTGACTGCCATTCCTGCCCCTTCTACGTCTGGGTCGCCGGACGTTTTGACATACTTTTGCGGCAACCCATGAGCGCGGTGGACCTTCTGCGCTTCCTCTCCAAGCCTGCCAAGTGAGTGCTTCTCTATTCCTTCGGCCATTTCGGCCCTGCGTCTACTGTGTCTTCTCGCTCTTATCCCCCAGGCTCGTATCTAACAAAATAGGCCCAGATAGCACCCGCTACGAACCTCGATATTTAGCTCTGATCCAAGACTTCGTCTCTCTCCGCCTTTTCTCTCCCCCCCTCTTCAACTTTTTCTACTGCCCCCGGGTGGCGTCCCTCTTGTCGACGTCTTCTCGGCCTCACAGCAGCCACCATTCCTTCCTCAAAGGTCTCTTTGCTTCCCGTTCCCACTCGCCCTCCATAACGTCCCTAAAAAGACGTTCGGCCACCCCCTCCTCCAACGCATTGTAGCTGGCGCCGCCAGCATCTATCTACGGCCTCGGTCCTGTGGGCCTACTCTCTCAAACGGACGCCGCAAGGTTCGTTTGAGCGGTAGCTAGCGCTCCACGGAAGTCGGCCTTTTTGTCCGAGTCTCATTCCGATTCACAACTCCCATTTCGACGCCCGCTCTTCTTCTTTCCGCTTCCGTCCCGACGAGGTCTCGATTGTTCGGAGATGGTCAATTTGGAGATTCCCTATGGCTGTACTCTTTCGCCAGCGGTGGCAACGCCGCAATTAACCATCAATCATGATGTGGCGGCCGAGCTCGACTCGAGCAATGCTTTTGAAGGTGCGTCTGCTTAGTCATACCATTGATGCCAATCGACGCCTCCATCTGACGATGTCTTGGTGTCGCTCATCTTCAGTGGCTGCATGCTGACATCCTCCCAGGCCCCGAGAAGCTCCTCGAGGTCTGGTTCGCCCCCGGCCCCTCGGCGCTGCCGGGCTCGGCGCTGCCGACCGGCCTCAAAGCCGTGCCTCACGACGACTGGGTCGAGATGCTGGATCTTGTGAACTGCAAGATTCTGTCCGTCATCCACTCCGACAACGTCGACGCCTATCTGCTGTCTGAATCCAGCATGTTCGTGTTCCCGCACAAGATCATCCTCAAGACGTGCGGCACCACGACGCTGCTGCTGGGCCTCCACCGTCTGCTGCGCATTGCCGCCAGCAAGGCCGGCTTCGCCTTCCACAACGCCCTTTCGCTGGACGATGTGCGCGCTGCCGCGACGCCGTACCGCGTCTTCTACAGCCGCAAGAACTTCTTGTTCCCCGACAAGCAGCAGGGCCCGCACCGCAGCTGGAAGCAGGAGGTCAAGTACCTCGACGACATGTTTGAGGGCGGCAGCGCCTATCTGGTCGGCAAGATGAACGGCGACCACTGGTATCTGTACATTACGTCGCCCAACACGTCGTTGACGCCGCCGCAGACGCCGGATGGCGAGAAGAGCGGCAGTGGCAGTGGCAGTCCGGCGGCTGCACGCTCGCGCAAGATCCCCACGGCGGCCTTCTCGGGGCCTCTTCCCGTGGGCATCCAATCCGGCAGCACGGTGATCAACACGGCTGACGTCCACGACGAGACCCTCGAGATCCTGATGACCGACTTGGACCCCGAGAATGCCAAGCAGTTCTACGTGTCCCATGCGAATGCGGTCGCTGGTGACACCACGGATTCTGCAGCTCGGGGCCCCGACGATCTCCTCGACAGCAGCCGCCTGTCCGACAGTTCGCACAGCCTGCTGTCCGAGGCCGAGGACGTGTTCGACGTCGACGACGTGGCCCCGGCGGCCTCGGGCACGCTGACGCCGACGAGCGAGCAGCTGGTCGCGGACGACAAGCACCAGGACGGCCTCGGGCAGGCCTTCGAGCCCGAGCCCACCGAGGGCCACGCGCTCGGCACCGCCGTCTCCGACAGCTGCGGCCTCTCGGACGTCTACCCGGTGTCTGTCTACCCGGACGCGCGCATCGACGCCTACATGTTTGAGCCGTGCGGCTTTTCGGCCAACGGCGTCATTCCGGCGGTCGACAAGGCCAGGGCCAACGGCCACTACTTCACCGTGCACGTCACGCCGGAGCCGCAGTGCTCGTTTGCCTCGTTCGAGACCAACGTGCCGGGCGGCCAAAACGGGCGCCAAACCGCCGATATCGTCCAGCACGTGGTTGGCATTTTCAAGCCCGGCCGCTTCAGCGTGACTCTGTTCGAGGCCAAGGGCCAGGACAAGGCCGAGCACGTCCACGACGAGTACTTCCTCGCCGACGACAGTGCGCGCCAGCGGAGCAAGGGCAAGCCGCGGCTCGAGCCCATTCCCGGGTACCGCCGCATCGACCGCATCGTGCACGACTTTGAGGACTACGACCTGGTGTTCCGGTACTTTGAGCGCGAGGGCTGGGTTGGCGACGGCGGGGCGCGCCTGGGGGAGCTGTAGGCGTGCTGGCCGAGTCCAGACTGATCTATCTGCTGCTAGCCTGGCCAAACCGAGGCCAGGACTCTGGCGCTGCCAGTATTTACCTTCTTACAGTCATTTGCTGCCTATTTTATCTGACGGACACGGGCTCCGCTCAACAGAGCCTCGGTGGTCTTATTTAGCCTCGTCGTAGACGAGCAGACGGCCTGCGGGCCTTGCCTAGTTTACATGCCCCTGTGCATACAGAATAGAATACATTGCGTATGTGAATCTTAGAAATGGGTAGAACTGCGAAGACTGCAAAATGTGGACGTGGTAGCCGTTAGCTGTGTAGCCCCTGTGATGATAACTCAATATGTATAGAAATGCTAGAACTACCCATAGTGACTGGCAACAATCAAGAGTAGTTGATATTATTCTCTTAATATTGCAAAGTATAGCTTGCTAGAAACAGCAACTATTATTGATACTAATTTATTACATATTGTATTCAATAAAATTTCATTATTGTTTTTTATTATTTTCGTTCGTTGATTCTATTTCGTTTATTCTTTTACGTTAATTCATAATCAATATTATCTACGCCGTCATTTTCACGCTCTACATGTTTTGGTTTCCAAGAACCTCACGCCCAACAGACTATTCAACACATCCAATGGTAGTACCAGTGTATTATCCGTCATGTACGCTAAGTCTAATCCCAACCATCATGCCACGTCCGGCAGCCTGACGGCGATATCGCCCGACTGTGTAATGTACCTGACCCAGGGCAGGGAAGGATATTGGAGCTGGATGCGTTAGCGAAGCTAGAAAAAGCAAACAAAAGCGAAACAGCAAAAACAGCAAAAAAGCAATGTAACGGCCATCTTACCTTCGGCTCGGTAATCTTGAGGTAGCGGACCTGGATGCCGCTAGTGGTAAAGTAGGGGATCTCGAACTTGACCTGGATGGGCCGCTTGGCGCCCTTGCCGGGAGCACCGACGCCGCCCATGCTGCCGCCAAAGCCGCCGGTCATGCCGCCGCCGTGCTCGTCGTCGCCGCGGACGCTGGGCAGGCCGAGCTCGGCGCGCATGAGGAACTCCTTGTTGCCGCCGAACTGCTTGATTTTCCAGACAATGGCGCTCTGCTCGGGGGCGTAGTGGACGGTGCCGATATTGGTGCGGAAGCGCGGGGAGTCGGCGTCGTCGGGGACGGGCACGATGATCTCGACGTTGTTGGCGGTGCTGCGGCGCTTGAACTGGGCCTTGGCCTTGAGCATGTACTCGATGCGGCTGCCGCTGTGGGACTCGACGACGCACTCGACCCAGATCAGCGGCTTGACCTGGGTGTTGAGGCGGTAGGACATGAGCTCGAACTCGCCGTCGGGCGGGATAAACGAAATGGTGCGGTCGTTCTCGAAGCGCGACAGCCGCACGCACTGGTGGAACTTGACGTCCTCCATCTCGATGGCCTTGCCGCGCGTCGTGCGGCCCGTGGTCTCAAACATGACCTTGTCGTTGAGGCCGAGCCGCAGCTCGGGCATCCCGGACAGGTAGCACTTCATCTTGATGGCGCCCAGGATCTCGGAGCGCAGCACGTTGCCGTTGGCCGAGACCAGCAGGTTGAGCGACTCCACGACGTCCAGGAACACCTCGTTCTTGCGGTAGCGGATGCCCTCGGAGCGCCAGGAGACGGCGTTGGTGACGGCGATGGGCGGCCGGGCCTGGATTTCCAGCTTGTGCGACTCCTGGGTGATGTACTCCTGCAGGATCTTGGACTCCGTGGTCTGGGGGTAGCCAAAGTCCATCATCTCGTCGAGCAGCTCGTAGATGATGACAAAGTTGTCGCGGATGGACTCCTCCTCGAGGGCCTTGAAGTACTCGGTGAAGACATCAACGACCTTGTGGAGGAAGAGGAGGATTTCGGCGGCGTTGGTGTTGCGCTTGGTGAGCGCGAGGAGGTATAGGTTGTTGTGGCGGATGTAGAGGTACTGGGCCGCGTCAGGACATGCACAAGGAGGCATGGAAAGCATCGCAACTCACGTTGATGCCCTCGTGCGAAAAACACGGCGGGACCGCGGAGGATTCTTCTTCGGCTTCGCTCAGGAGAATAGGGAACATTTCGACGGCCGACATGGGAATGTCACCGCGGTAGTTGCGGGCAAGAAGGGTCTGGGAGTCAGCAAAACAAGCCCCTGGCACACAGGCAAGCACAAAAAGCAGAGATCGGCCGCAGAGCCGCTCACCTTGCCCTTGAGGTCCAGAAAGAACACGGCCGACGCCATGATGGCTGGCCCCGGTTAGTAGGGCGAGAAAACGGGCGCAAAGGCCAAAGAACCGGTGCAGCTATGCAGACGAGCCCAAGCTCCTCGGACGGGCGGCCTGGTCGTGGGAGAGAGGCCGGCCAGGGTGTGGTGCAGGTGTGCAGTCAGCGAGAACTACCTACACGTCACCGAGTGGCGGTCGTCGTTTGGATCGTTCGTCGTTCGTGGGGCTCGATGCTCCGTACACATCGCCAAACGCCGTTAGGGGTAACTACTGCCTGCTGCTATGTATGTCCCAGCTGTATGCGGCGCGGAACAACGTTTCGGATACACGTGACCACCACACTAGCATAGGATGCATTACATAATACGGGGCGCAGAGCCATATATATTCGGGCGCATCGTGAAAATTTTCATTTTCTTTCCTCTTTCTCACTACGCGCTCGTTAGACAGTGCAGCCCAAACTTTAACCCGGCACGCGAATTGGCTTTCTGCCATGTGCATCTGCTGGGTCGTGGATGGGAACTGCGATTTAGTAGTGCGAAGATGGAGGAGGAACTTGTTCCCTACGGTCCCATAAGAGCTGCCCGAGTATAGCAATCGTGTTTATTCACGTCCAGTTGCTTTGGCGGCGTCAGAGGGACCGGACAATTATATAGTCTGTGCTGCATATGGCTACTGCTTGTGCATGTACGTCGTAGATGCGATGGTGTTGCAAAGGTGCGACGGTGACGAGTTCCGACGGCTAGCCGAGTCTGCTGCTGAGACGGCTGAACGGACAGCTCGACCTCACTCAGCTGAACGAAAGAGGACTCTTGGACAGAGCATGCTACCAGCCACAGTACCCTCACAGTGCTGCGTACTATGTATGAATCCGCGGGAAAACGATTCGGGCGGTCTCCGTCGGGCGGAGTGGGCCCATCAGCCAAGAGGCGTCAGCTAGCGTTTTGCATGTGAAAGCACATCGTCCTCAACAAAGCATTGCTGGTGGCGGACGGGACAAGAGCCGTCTGGGCAAGTGCAGTTGGCACCCGATTTTGTTGGGACAGTCATGTGGTATTGTACCGGGCAATAGCTGCTCATATGCAAGATACAAGCACACTCATTGGACGTGAGTACGAGCACATTCACGGCCTCTACGGAGCTCGCCTGCTCCAATTCGTGCAGGCTGCCGAGGATCATTGGGCTCCATCTGTCACGACATTCTACACTTTTACTCAGTGGATCAGACAGCACTGCGTGTGGTTGGAGATGAGTTTTCGTTGTTTCAATACGTCGTAATTTGGTACGGAGTACGGACCACAGATACCGCTGTGGTTGCCTTGTTGGTACGAGACGCCCAGCACTGGATTAGCGACGCAGCCTACTGCACACGTGAAGGAGTAGAGGGCGCACGCTAAAGCGCGGAATAGTGGGCCCCTGTGAGCGCTATCGTCTTGTACCCGCCAGCCGCAGGTTTGTCGCTGTTTGCACGTGCAAGACACTGTCTCAAAAACGGGCCTTTCCCCCTCCTTCTGAGATGGTAGCTACAGCGAGAATTCATACTGATCTTGCACAGCGGAGAGCAAAGACCGACACAGCGACCGTGAACAGCGGCCAGCGAAAGCGATCAGCGAACAGCGAGCAGCGGCCAGCGGCCAGCAAGACACAACTACAGTCCTTCTCCATACAGCCTGCGTCTCACCCCAGCAGCCGCCGGATTTATTGGCTGCTGACAGCACTTCTCCTCCTCATTTCGCTCCTTCCTATTATCGTTCACCGCGAACATCGCCACCTCAGCTCGCTTCACCTCGACACCCCTATTTTCAACACCCCTACATTGGCCCCCCCGTGGATGTGGTCACTGCACAACCGCTTCTGACGACCCGAATGGAGGACTCGGCCATGCCGCCGCCGGTCTTTCGGGACTGCGCGTTGCGGCCGTCGGAGAGGGCAGCCGGAGAGTCTGCGTCCTCAAAAACAGAGACGGGGGAATCTGCCTCTTCTGCCTCTTCTGCCTCTTCCTCCTTTCCCTCCTCCAATATGCCACCACCGCCTCTTGCCCTCGCTTCCGATGCCGCCTCTACCACCTCCGTCAGGAGCAGCCTGCCCTCGCTCTCGACTGCCTCCAGCATGTCCGCGTCCGCTTCCATTGCCACGACACAGTCGCCCTTTTCGTCGCCGCCGTCGTCGGCCATCGAGGGCTCTTTTATCTTTCCGCTACCACAGCCCGCCGTGCAGCACTGGCCAAGCATGAATCCATTCACGACCTACTATACGCCGAGCCATCTGCAATCGCCGACCCAGAACGCAAACGATCTGCAGCAGCACATGGACGTCGACTCCGTCGCAAGCACCAGTGCCAGCCCAGCGCCAGCGAGCGTAGTCTCGGACCGCACTCTCGACGGCCGAGCGACGAGCGTCAGCCTCGACGATCCAGATGTGCGCATGGCCGCCGAGGCCCTGGGGGATTTGCGAGCTGGTGAGTAGTGTCCTTGTGTTTTGTGTCTCGCTTGAATTTGCCTTCTCTTCTTCCCTGCTCTTTCTTTTCTCTCCATTTCCTTCTCGCTAATTTCAGACTTCGTCTCCTCTCCCCAGAATAGAGCGGCGCGTCTGTCGGGCTCGCCTCACCCCAACGGCGGCCGCCCCGAGCCACTGCTGTCGCTGCTGACGTCCTATCCGCTGGTCGCGCGCACCATCGAGGGCACCACATCGGCCTACAACACGTCCAAGAACTTCTCGCCCCGCATCAAGTCGGGCGTCGAATACGTCGAGGGCTATCTGACGCCGCTGGGCAACACCCTGGGCTCTGTCGGCCGCGCCACCGGTGTCGAGGGCGGCATGCGCTGGATTCTCAAGGCCGGTCGGCGCCAACAGCACTCGTCACACTCACATTCACATATGGCGTCGGTAGACCGGGCATCCGATCCTTCCGGCACCATGACCCCCGGCTCGCATAAACGGCGGCGGGTCGACGGTCGCGGAGGCACGCCTCCAGCGGCCAAAATGTCCAAGAGCGGCACGCCGGAGCCAGAATCGGCCGAAGATGGTGTGGCAACCGATGCCTACGGCTTCGGCACGGAGCGCCGGCTGTCGATTGGCACGGTTGAAACGCTGCCGGAATACGACGACTACAAGTCGCCGGCCTACACAGAATCGGATGTGCCGCCAGACCTGCAGCCACCGCCGCTTCCGTCTCGGACAGCCACGCCGACACAGTATGGTGTGGCCTCGCGGCTCATCATGACGACGTCGGGGCTGAGCGTAGCCATGAGCGAGGAGAGCCTGCGCAGCCTCAAGTACTGTCTGGACTGGCTGCGCTGGGCGAATGTGCACATTGGCAAGTCGATCACGGCGCTGAAGGAGGCGGTGGACCAATATGACGAGGGCCGAGAGGCAGCCGAGACCTCGGAAGCTGGTGTGGCCTCAGGGCCCCCGTCTGCCGACACCGAGGCCGACCGGAACAAGCTCGCAGCGCAAATCACCGTCCTCCGCAGCGACGTCCTGCGCACTCTGCGTGGCGTCATCGACACGGTGTCCAAATACGCAGGCGGTGCGCTGCCCGAAAACGCACGGATCCTCGTGCACCGGCACCTGATGAGCCTGCCCCAGCGGTTCCGGCTGGCAAGCCAGGGTCAGTCCGATTCGACCAACGGCAGCGGCAGCGACACGGATGTCAAAGAAGGCGCACAGCGCGTGCTGGTGCTGGCCAAGGAGGGCCTCGAGATGATGGCACAGGTCAGCTGTGTGCTAGACGGCACAATTGTGAGTGCCGAGGAATGGTGCGAGCGGCTGGGTCGGAAGCGGCGCGACGGGTCCTCGTTTACGGCGCCACCAGCACAAGCGAACGGACTACACGGACCGCAAGCACCAGTGGCAGAGGCTGAAGCAACACAGCCAGAGCCACCATCACGAGACTCTGCCATGGAGATGCAGTCTTGACGCTCGAGGATGTTTGGCTTTACCAAAGTTCATCACTAATGACGCGAACCATCCCGTGTCGTGCACCATGGGATTCTTTCATTTATTCCATTTGTTCTAATCTTGCTACATCTTGTTACATCTTTTGTTGGGAGCGGCTGGGACAAGACGGAATGTATTGGACGGAAAGGCGTCGAACGGATTACCCTAGCTATTTTTGAATTTAGTCTGAAAGCACAGGACTGCAGTGAAAACTTTTGACAGCCACTGAACTGCGCTGGAAGCCAAAGAACGAAACCAAACTCCACTGAGCCGTGAGCTCCAAGCCACATGGTGGAAATAATCGTGCGGCTATGTGCTTGGCCTGGGTCTGCGTGGGGAGAAGAACCCCGTGTTGGCCTTTAGCTGGGAGTGAGTATGCCGCGAAAAACGCCTATTCTATCGAATTAGACCAGGGGTAACTGGTACTCCGTCCGATATAGTCACTGCTAGCCTACGAACCATCGTCACAAGTAGCGAGTGGAGCATGACTGCCTAAGTTGGGACAAAGACGTCCATACGAATGCACACCGTATAAATGTAGAAAGGTTCCTTCCGTTTGGGGAGCTGTTTGTCGTGGTGTGTTTAGAAGTGTTGTAGGCAGTGATGCTCCTTCGTGCCTTCCGTTTTGCGTCCAGCCGCTGGTCTTTTGCTACATCCATTTCTTCCTCTTATTTCTCGACATCCGCCGCCTCATCCGCCATGTCCAAAGTCACCTGCCTGCCCGGGCTCGGCCTGCCGCGCAACCATGGCTGGAATGCCAAGAAGACGTTCCCCAACGTGCTTGTGGAAGACTGCCCGGAGGTCAAGAGCAACGGCGTGACGCTGCGCGAAAAGCGCATGCTAGCCTTTGTCAACGAGATCACCGACAAACCCGAATGGCAGCGCAAGGTCTTTGACGATACTATTGTGGCCAAGTGGCGCGAGGAGGCCAAGGCCGCGCCGCCCACAGACGCCGGCGACGTCTACATGACGGACGCCATGTTTGAGTTTGTGCGTTTGTCCTGTTTTCTGCCTGTTCTTGGCTTTCTTCCCGGTTTCGGCGAGTAAGGCCTATACTTATGCACTCGTCTCTTGTCGCAGTCCCTCGCAGAACTCCGCGAAAAAGCCACGCGCTTTGCCGACACCGGCTTCGTCAACGTCTTGGACGCCGACCGCACGCTCGTCAAGTCGGACACCGCTGTGTCGGCCGAGCTCGTGGCGGCTCTGCGCCAGCAGGTCGCCAAGCTCGAGGACGTCCCCGACGCGCTCAAGGACTGGCACCCGGGCTCCGACAAGCAGGTCCTCGACCTCGTCCACCCCTCCCTCTTCCCCGTCATCTTTGGCCGTACGCGCGCCCTGCGCCAGGGCAAAGTGCCGCGCGACGACTGCGTCAACTACACGGGCAGCGGCGAGGAGACCAACACGACGCTTGACGCTACGCCCACAATTGCCAACCAGTCCTCGTTCTACGACCGCGACGAAAACGACGGCACCGAGGGCTTTGACCCGTACCAATGGCTGCCGGCGGACGTGGCGCTGGGCGACAAGGGCGCCACGATCACCAGCTACATCAACAACCTGCACCCGGCGGAGCACAAGGAGCTGTACGGCGTGCTAGAGAAGATCGTCGACGCGACGGTGCCGCTGTGGGAGGAGTGTCTGTCGTGGTGGGAGGACCGGCGGCGGTTTGTGATCACGTCGACGGACGACGAGGAGGACTACTACTTTCCCGAAGGCGTTGTGTATCCGCGGCCAGGGCGGGGTGAGAACACGGAGGAGGAGGGCGCGAACGAGGAGGAGGAGGCGGAGGAAGACGACGATGACGAAGAGTGGAAGTGGACGGACGAATACATTGAGTGGCGCGATGCCCACCGAATTCTGCGGTATCCCGAGCCGCGGGACTTCAAGCCGTTTGCCGAGCAGGTCGACCTCAGCAAGCGCATCGACTTCCGCCAGCGCTTCCCCGATGGCCTGCAGGTGGTCTTCAAGCTGGCCAACATCCACCTGACGCCCGAGAAGCCCGAGTATGCCGGCGGGTCGTGGCACGTCGAGGGCACGCTGGCTGAGCGCATCTGCGCGTCTGCCATTTTCTACTACGACGAGGACAACATCACGGCCAGCCGCCTCGCTTTCCGCCAGCAGGTCGACCGAGAAGACCTGATGATGATCCCGGCCCAGAGCGCCTTTGACAGTCTGACGGCCTACTACGGGATTGAGAACGAGACCTCGGCGGTGCAGGAGCTGGGCAGCGTTTTGACACGTGAAGGCCGCCTGCTGGTCTTCCCCAACATCATGCAGCATCGCGTGGGCTCGTTCCGGCTGCAGGATGCCACGAAGCCTGGCCACCGCAAGATCCTGGCCATGTTCCTGATCGACCCGCACCACCGCATTCTGTCGTCGGGCACCGTGCCGCCGCAGCAGAAGCACTGGTGGGCGCCGGGCGTGCGCAGTGTGCCGGCCTTCCAGAATCTGCCGGGCGAGCTGTTTGAGAGCGTCATCGACAAGGTGGATTCGCTGCCGATTGGCTGGGACGAGGCGCTGGCCATCCGGCTGGATCTGATGCAGCACCGGAGCGCTCTGGGCCAGAAGCAAGACGAGGGATTCAACGAGGTGAGTGGGACACGAAAAGGGCGAGAACAGGAGAAGAAAGGAATAAAAGAGCTGGAAAAGAAACTAGGAAAGTGACTGAGACGCTAACGAATAACAGGAAGAATTCAGCTTCTGCGAGCACTAAGAATGGCTCGGGGTTTTTGGAAAGGGGCTGGACAGGGCATTGAATCTCTGAGTAAAATCTAAACAAAAGTCGAGCACAAATGATTGGTCATAATTGACCATAAAATGACAAGATAACTGAAGACATACAAAATAAATAGATCAAGCAATGAGGTACTCGTAGTTGTCGTAGGTGAACGAAAGTATGTACGTACTATGTTGACCGCCTTTTTCTGCCGCCCCTCTTTAATTTTTTTCTGCCATATCTGCATCTCTGCAGGCACTAGCTACAGTGCAACCAATGCACCACACATCACCTCTAGCAACACACACAACCATGGCCAACCAAAGCATAAGAAAACGCCCGGCGAGCGAGCTGTCGCGGGCCAAGGGTGTCGAGGAGTCGAAGAAGCAAAAGCAGGCGGCAGAGAGCGCCAGCGACGAGACGGCGCTCGCGGCTGGTCTGCTCGACTCCGACGATGATCTTGACAATGCGCTCGTCGACGACGGCGCCTCGTCCGTGGAAGGATCCGATGGGGATGATTCAGAGGGCGAGGAGGGCTCAGACGCGCCGGACTCGCTAGACCGGACAACGACGAAGAAGACGAAGACGCCAAAACAGGCGGGGGAGGAGGAGGAGGAAGAGGAGGATGACGAGGAGGGAGAGGAAGACGAAGACGACGACGAGGACGACCAGGACGACGACGGCGGTTTTGCAGACAGCGACGACGAAGGCCAGGCGCACACGCGCAAAAAGTCCAAGCGCAACGACGCCTCCGCCTTTGCCACGTCGCTGCACAAGATCCTCGGCACCAAGCTGTCGACGTCGCGCCGCGCCGACCCCGTGCTCGCGCGCAGCGCCGACGCCCACGAAGCCAGCCGCCGGGTGATGGACGCGGCCTTGGCGGAAAAGGCGCGGCGCCAGCTGCGGATTGAGAAGCGCGCGGCGCTCGAAAAGGGGCGGGTCAAGGACGTCTTGATCGCGACCAACCGGGGTGTCGGAGAGGGCGGAGAGGGCGGAGAGACCGCAGAGACCGCAGAGACCACAGAGACCACGGCCAGCCTGCTCGAGGGCGAGCGCCGGCTCCGCAAAGTGGCGCAGCGCGGCGTGGTGCGGCTGTTCAATGCCGTGCGGGCGTCGCAGGTGCAGGCGGCGGAGGCGAAGCGGGCGGCGACGGCGACGACGGCTGCGGCGGCACGGTCGGCGGGCTTGATCGGCATTGACAAGCGGTCGGCCAAGGTGACAGAGATGAGCCGGAAGGGCTTCTTGGATCTGATTGCAGCGGGCGGCGGGAAGAAGGAGTAGGGGTAGACGCAGCAGGAAGCGGTGCCTATCAGAGACAAGCACAGACAGCAAGTCGGGCATGGATGTGTAGAGGCGTTCTGGATGCTAAAAGGGGATTGCTTACAAAATCAAACATCATTCAGTGCCATGTGCCACTGCTCACATTCACAGGACGGGCACATGGACACATGGCAGGCCAAGAGACATCACGGCACACACAAACGGCCTCCTTAAACATAAATTCATTAGTATGAGCTGCGTGTCTGCCTGGTGGCGTCTATACTCCGTAGATCCGACATCCGTGTCCCTTCCGTAACCGTAATGCAAGTCCGTACTGTTGTCTTTTCTGTGTCCTCCGTTGCCCTCCCCTTGCCTGTTTCCGAGTCTCTTCCTCCTGTTCTGTCTCCTTGTGATCTGGTCTCCTTGGCCCTTGCCTCCTTGTCTCATCGACTTCTCGTGTCTCACTCGTCTTCTCGTGTCTCATCGTCTCTCCTCGTTTCTCACAACCCTACGACGCCGCTGCGGCCGCCGCCTTCGCCTGGAAATCGCTGGCTTGCAGATTTCTCGTCATGGCCGGCAGGCGCACCACGACGCCGTCCAGATCCTTGGTCATGTGCACCTGGCAGCCGAGACGGCTGGTCTCGGTGAGGCCGAACGCGAGGTCGAGCATGTCGTTCTCGTCGTCGTCCGGCTCGGGGATGCGGTCGTAGTAGTCCTCGCCCTCGACGACGATGTGGCAGGTCGAGCAGGCACAAGAGCCGCCGCACGCGCCCTCCATTTCGAGGTCGTGGGCCTGGGCAATGTCCAGCAGGTTGTCGCCCTCGGAGACGGCAATCTTGTGGACGTCGCCGTCCTTGTCGATGAAGGTGATGTAGAGTCTGGGAGGATGAGCATCCAGGCAAAGAATGGACAAAACCAGACACAGAATAAAACAGGCCCAAAACAGAGCATAGAACTCACTCTTCACCGGGCTTCGGCTTGTGCACGTGGCCGTGCGGCCGCTGCGGTGTCGCAGAAAAGGCACGTATGCTGTGGCAGGCGAGTGTGGAGGCTAGAGGTCAGCGGTGGTTGCAGGCGACGAGACGCATCAGAAGTGGTGGGGAACCTACTCAGAGAGGGCCGACATCTGTGTGCAGACTTGGGGAGAGTGGACAGCGTTGACAGCTGCGACAGACGTGACCGATGTGACAGCTGTGACAGCTGTGACACTTTGCTGAGGCTTAGCTTGGCCAGCGGCGAGGCCGTGCGCACAAGGCGCTGTGAAAGGCATCGTGGCGACGACATGGCGTGCAGACGGGACGATTGGGAGAGGTCCAAGGCAGAAAGGTGGTAATGAGGGAATGGATTTGCACGCTTATCGACGGCAGAGTCAGCAGCGAGAAAGACGGGTTCGCTGGGTCTCGATTTGAGATCTCAGTGAGTGCTGAGACGAGTATGCAAATGCGTGCAGAGAGTCACAATAATTCCTGTCCTCGGGCCCGAGTGGGACATGCACAGCTCCTCGTCTGGACGAGAACTCCGTCCTCTAGCTGTCGTCGCCCGTTAATCTCATAAAATTTTAGAGGCAGTTCCACCCGCGGACAGCTCCTCCAATCGCCGTCGCCCAATAACACTTCGGATTACGCTGGCGGCCGGGGACGTTGATCCGCCTCCGAACAGCTTAACTCCGAGATGATTTCATAGGTGGAGATGCTTTCCAACGGCTCCATTGCACTGCATTTTTGCGTTTGGAAAAGCGGTGGCCCCTCAGCGACCTCAACGCCACCTCCCACGTCCACCGTCCGCACACCCCGACATTACCCCCGCGTCCCTCTTACTGCCCCCCCCATGGCGTCTGGCGTCAATCCTCTGCGGCCGTACTACATCCCGCCGTCGATCGGCGATCTTCCGGAACCGACCTCCGGCCATGTCCGGGCAGCTTCCGGCGTCGCCGGCGCCGGTGCCGGCAGCTACTCGCACAAGGCCCGCGACATGTTTAGCGACCTCGACTACAAGGACTACAAGGACTACGTGTCCGATGCGTCGCCGTCGATGCTGCAGCCCGTCCGCGACATCGTCGACAACCTGCTGTGGCGCTATGTGTCGGTGCTGATGGCCCAGCCCTTCGAAGCGGCCAAGACGCTGCTGCAGACGCGCAGCCAGCACACGGAGCCGACAGGGCCGTCGCTGGTTGTGCCCGAGCCGCCGCGGCGCGACGCCCGCAACGTGTGGGCTGCTGAAGGAGTAGGTGGCGAGAGACAGAGGCACGAGATTGAGAGGAGGCGCCCCCGCTAACGCAGCCAGTTTGACGACTCGGACCCCGACGAGCCCAGCTACTTTGGCGCCAACGCGCTCAACACGCCGCCCGCGCTCTATGCGCGCTCCCAGCGCAAAGTGCTCTCGCCGCCGCTGTCGCCGCTGTCGCCGCCGGCGTCCGAGGGGCTGCCGGTGGCGGCGGCGGCGCCGCCGAAACCTGCCACCACGAGGCAGCTCCTGCTCGCCAAGCCCGACTCCATCGTCGAGGTCATTGCGCAGCTGTGGACGCGCGAGGGCGCCTGGGGCGTGTGGAAGGGCGCCAACGCGTCCTTTCTGTACACCGTGCTGCAGTCGCTGCTGGAGAACTGGTCGCGCAGTCTGCTCAGTGCCCTGTTCAACGTGCCCGACCTCGGCCTGCAGGACGACGTCGACCGCCTCATCGACATTGCCTCGCCGTATCCGTGGGCGTCGCTGTTTGTCGCCGGCGCCGCGGCTGTGTCCACCGGCCTGATCCTGGCCCCCCTGGATCTCGTGCGAACGAGGTAGGTGCTTTTTGTCTTTTTTTGTCTTTTTTTGCTTCTTTTTTTTTCTCGCCGTTGATCACGTGCTCACATGCAGACTCATCGTCACGCCCACCACGCGCTCGCCGCGCCGCGTGCTCTCCATCCTGCGCCACCTACCGTCCTACCTCTGCCCGCCGGCTCTCGTGGTGCCGACCGTGCTGCACTCGCTCATCCACCCGCTCTTCACGCTGTCGACGCCGCTCGTCCTGCGCACCCGCTTCATGATCGACCGCGACCTCCACCCCACGACCTTTTCGGCCGCCAAGTTCTGCTCCTCTTCGCTGGCCCTCTTCATCAAGCTGCCGGTTGAGACCGTCCTGCGCCGCGGCCAGGCCGCCGTGTCGGCGCTGCCGGCCTACCACGCCGCCGCCGACCCAACGGCCGCGGCTGCCAGCATGCCCATGGAAACGGTGGTGCCGCTAGGGCCGTACAACGGCGTGCTGGGCACGATGCACCACATTGTCTTTGAAGAGGGCCAGTCGGTAGTGTCGAGCGGGGCGCAGATGCCCACAACGGCCACAAAAGGCAAGGGCTCGCTGCGCAAGGGCAAGGCGCCGACGGTGGCGGAGGCCGTGTACCGGCGTGGGCAGGGCATGGAAGGGCTGTGGCGCGGCTGGAAGGTCAGCTGGTGGGGCCTTGTTGGTTTGTGGACGGCGGCTGCCGTTGGCGGAGGCGGCAACGGGGAGTTTTGAGAGGAGGGGAAATACGAGGACGGAGACGAGGACGGGGAGAGATGAGGACAGAGACGAGGAAGGAGAGAGACGAGGACAGACGGAGACGGAAGCGAAAGACGAAAGCGAAAGACGAAGACGGAGACGAAGACGGAGACGGAAGACGTGGAGCAATCCGCGTGCTGGGCTGGCGTTTGTGCACACCCATCTCTTTTTATTTCTTGGACATGTAGCGAGCTTTACGAATACCCACGAGCAGTGACTAGACAGTTGAACAAAACACACGCCTCACATTTGGGCAATGAACAACAGCAAGTCACAGAGCACACAAACACACAACACACGCGCACACGCTCCCGCACACACACACGCGCGCGCGTTGAACACGCAAGGTTCTCTTCCTAACGCCAATGCTACCGAACAAGGCTGGACTGGCCCGCACGTAGCTCATATCGCCAGCTGAGTCCGATCCGGGACGTCCTCTATTCACACAGTAAACAAAACCCGCCAATGAGGATGTCCATGGACATCTGATCCGTGAAAGCCCTGGTAATTTTTTCATTTTTTTGGTTGTTATAGACCTTGTAGACCCGTAGCAGGCCCGCTGTAGACCCTCGCTGGTGTCATCGTAAGAGGGGGGTATGAATGCCCCGTCGTCCATTTTGAGTGTGTGGCCGTCTCTCTGGCCGGTGCCCTTTTCCCGACACGTTCGTGTCCCATTTATGCCACCAGCTCCACCACACCACCGGCCTCCTTCAGCTTCTTCTCGGCCAGGGCGCTGACGTAGCGGGCGCGCACGACAATGGGTATCTCGGGCAGACGGCCCTTGCCCAGGAGCTTGGAGTAGCCGAACGGCAGCAGGTCGATCACGGGGGCGGTGTCCTTCTTCTCGCCGGACAGGTACTTTTCGCGGACCTCGGCGGGGACCAGAGTCCAGAGCTGCGCGGGTTAGAAGGCGCCCGGTGGAATGCGTTCGATGCCACAAGAGGGCGAAACTCACCTTGTCCAGGTTGATGACCGGGTTCCACTGCTGGTTTCTGAGCAGGTGGAATCTGCGCATACCAACCTTACCGAAGTAGCCGGGATGGTACTTGTCGATGTTCGTGCGGTGGTGGTGCTATTTCGTCAGCCTGCGTGCTCTCCTGCCGGCCATGCCTTCACGTCGGCCCAATTCCATCCAGGCGTCTTACCATGCCACCAGCCATACCACGACCACCAGGATGCTTCCGGTGCTTGCCGACGCGACCCTTACCGGCGCTCACGTGGCCGCGGTGCTTGCGAGTTTTGGTGAAACGAGTCGGCATCTTGAATGTTCTTCTCGTTCGGTGCTGTCGTTCGAGATGGGTTGGTGATGAGGAGGAGGGAAGGGGGGAAAATGGCGGGCTACGAATTTCGGGTTTTTGGCGACCAACCTATTTTTTTGCTGCTTTTTGCGGGCACACTAATTTTTTTCTGCAAAACTTGGGGCTGCCCGGCGGTGGGGCAACAGATTTTCCGCGCTTCGGACCCGCACGACCCTATCCAGGGTATTGTCACGTGATAGGGCAAGTGGGCAATGTGGGCCCTGCATCGCGCATCGCGCATCGCATCGAGCAAGCGTACATTCTCGTGATAATACATGCCCACGCATTCTACCAAACGTCCTTCCCCGCCACCACCACACCTCTCACGGCTGCGGCCACTTGTCCAGCACTGTTTCGGCGCCCGTCAGCGCAAATGCCACGGTGGCAGCGGTCGGCTCATCGATGGTCACTGTGTAGCTTCCGGGATACAGCACCGTGTGGCCGCTGGCATCGACGCGCGCCACATTGCCGAGCGTCCAGGCGAGCCGGGCGGTCTGGGTGGCGCCGGCGGAGACGTTGAACAGGCGCGTGTAGGCAGCGAGCGTTTTGCGCGGATACGGCGGCGGGCCGACGCCGTGAGCGGCGACGAACGCGAGGGCGACGTAGTCGGAGGCGACGAGGCCGGTGTTGGTGACGGACACCGGCAGCGGCGGCAGGGGGCAGCGGTCGAGATACGGCTCGCGGCAGGCGGCGAGCAGGTCCGGGATGGCGAGGGACGCGGGAAAGGACGTGCTGGTGACGGAAAACGTGGTGTAGTGCAGGCCGTGGCCAAAGGGGAACACGGCGCTGCCGTTGTACCAGCGGTAGGTGCGGCCCGGAAACGACGCCGACGGCCGCAGGGCCATGTTGGTCACGGGCGCCGCATCGGTGTAGCTGGCCGGGTACATGGTCATGGGCAGGCGGCCCGCCGGCGCGGCCGCGCCCGTCAGCAGATTCATGACCGCGGAGCCGCCGTCCTGGCCCGGATAGCCCGCCCACAGAATGGCGCGCACGTTGGGCAGCGCCAGCAGCGGCGTGTCGTCGACGTGCGTGCCCAGCTTGACGACGACGACGGGCTTGCCCAGCGCGGCCAGCGCGCGGATCTGCGCCAGCTGCCCGCGCGGCCACGCGATCGACGTGCGGTCGCTGCTCTCCCGCTCCACCGTGTTGTCGATGCCCCCGAAGTACACCACCACGCTGGCTTTCTGCGCCGCCGCCGTCGCCGCGCTCGTGTCCGCGCTCGCCTGCGCCACCGGGCCCGTCGCCGCGCTGACCGCGAAGCCCATGCGCTGGGCCGCCGCCGCCGGGTCGTGCTGGAACGGCGGCGCGCCGCTGTAGCCCCCGAGCAGCTCGTCGGCCTTGGCCGCCCAGAACCCCACCATGGCCAGCGCCGGCGCCTCGCTCTTGGACAGCGGCAACAGGCCGTCGTTTTTGAGCAGCACGATGCCCTCCTCGGCCGCCTGCAGCGCCGTCGCCTGCGCTTCTGCGGTGTTGACGTCGGCCGCGCCCAGGCTGCGGTAGCGGCCGCCGGCGCCGTCGAAAAGACCGGCCCGCACCAGCCCCTGGAACTGCCGCAGCATCATGCGGTCCAGCGTGGCCTGGCTGAAGAGCTTCTGGCCGAAGGCCGCCGCCGGGTTCGGCGCGGCGTTGCTGTTGGCGTAGCAAATGTTGTCGACGCCGGCCGCGAAGGACGCGCCCACGGCCGCCGCATGGTTTGCTTTGTAGCCGTGGCCGCCGCCGCCGCCGCCGTTCGCCACGTAGTACACGGCGTCGCAGTCGCTGACGACGTACTCGTTGTGGGCTGTCCAGTTCCAGTGCTGCCGCAGCACGGTGTCCAGGAGATAGGTGTTGGCGCAGGCGGGCACGCCGTTGACGGCGTTGTAGGCGCACATCATCGAGCCGACGTGGCTGTCGCGCGCACACTGCTGGAAGGGCGGCAGATAATACTCGACGAGGTCCTGCAGCGACACCTTGGCGTCAAAGTTGAAGCGCGTGACGCTGCCGGCGTTCTCGAGGTCGTAGGCGGCGAAATGCTTGCACGTCGCAATCACGCGGACGCCCGAAGACGCGTTGCCCTCCATCCCCCGCACGTACGCGTCGGCAAACCGCTTGTTGCGGAACGCATCTTCGCCGGGCGTTTCGTGGCCGCGGCCCCAGCGCGGATCCCGGAACGGGTTGACGTTGGGCGTCCAGAAGTCGAGGTGCGACCGGCCGTTGTTGGCAAACGCCCGGGCTTCGATGCCAATGGTGCGCCCGATCTGCCACACGAGCTCGTCGTCAAAGGCCGCCGCCGCCGTGATGGCCTGCGGAAACTGCGTCGCCGCGCTGAAGGCGCCGCCCCAGGTGTTGCCGCGGTTGTGTGCGACGCCGTGCAGGGCTTCGTTCCACCATTGGTAGGCGGCGAGGCCGAGTTTGGAGAAGCCCGGGGAGTTGCTGTAGAGTGAGTATGGATGCGAGGAGAAGAGAAAGAAAGGCCAGAAGAAAGAAGGAAGGAAGGAAATAAAAAGAAACATACGGAAAGAAATAAAGATAGCAGGATAGAAAGAACAAGAGACGAAGGGAAAAGAAATAAAGACAACCGATAGAAAGACCGACAGAAGGGTAAAGAGAGAAGCAAAAGAACGAGAAGGAACAAAAACACCCACTTCACTAGATTGTTCAGCTTGTCGCTGTTGCTCATGGCAGCCACAAGAGCAGCCGCTCGCTCCTCCGCCGTGGCCGATGTGTTGCACACCAGATTGCCTTTGAGCGGCCCCGTTGTGCAGTCCGGAAACGTCACGCCGGCCCAGCTCGGCCCCCAGAGAGCGCATAGTACAGCGAGGACTCTCATTGCGGCGGTCTGACCTTGCCTGTTTCTCGTCATCGTCTGAGGATCTGGCATACTCCTGCCTCGTCCGTCGTATTGGCGGCATGTTAAATAGTTGGCTGTACCCCAGATTAATATGAGCTACATTTAGCCCGATATGATGATACTATGATACTGTGATATTGTTGATTTCATACCCAAGTTCAAGGCTAATATCAGTCGAGTTGTGAATCTGTTTCCTTTCGTTGTTTAGTATTCTTTTACTCTTTTATTCTTTTATTCTCTTTTCTTTTGACTTGTTGATTATTCTTATTTTCAGCAGTTAGTTCAGGTGATGCCATTTTTCGTTTACCATTTAATTAGGCTCCCAATACCAATCACAATAATTCATCCGAATTTAATACACAATTCTTAACGAATAATGATACATCTAATAATACAGCTCAACTCGATTATTCCAAGTAGGAACTCAATTCAAACAGCAACACGTTTCTTGACCAAACAGAAACAACCAATACAACTCAGCCTAATGAGTCCGATTATACGAAACTCCGTCCAAATAAACACAAAATACCCATAAACTCCACAAGCTCAATTCAATGCTAAACCAATATCTCCCATCTCACACCCTTACTGGCTAAGCCTTGTACGAGCAGGTCAGCGCGCTCGAGCTCGGGTTCGCACACGAGGCCAAGATCTTGCCCGACTGGCGCATGTTGACCAGCAGCGATCCCGAGGTGCCGGACTTGGCGCCGGCGGTCGTGCTCACGGCGCAGTCGGTAAAGTTGACGGCGCCAAAGTTGGCAAACGGCACCAGGCCGCTGCCCTCGACAAAGTCCTCGATGATCCACTCCGCGTTCGTCTGGCACAGCTGCTTGGCCTGGCCGGTGAAGGTGTGGCTGACGCTCTTGGCCGTCGTCAGGTTCTCGACCAGCACCGTGCCGGAGCTGTTGGACGCGGCCGTGGCCGTCAGCCGGATCTTGTCGCCGGCGCTGATGGCAAAGCCGGAAAACACGTACGCCGTGTACGGGTACCACTCGTACCACGCGGCAAACGACACCACGCTGCCCTTGATGTTGAAGTCCACGCCCGTCTGCAGGATGGCCGAGTGGCACGTAGCGCCGTCGATGCCGACCCACGCTGACGCCGCATAGTGCGTCGTGCTCGAGCCGCCCGACGGAATCGCCGGCTTGGGCACGGTGAAGGTGCCGGTCACCGACTTGTAGCCCGTGCCCACGCGGATTCCGCCCGCCCAGTTGGCCGAGTAGGCCGCCTGCACCTCGTTGGTGGCGATGCCGTCGACCTCGTCGACCGTCTCGTTGGCGCTGCGCTTGCCGATGCCATCGGAGATGATCTCGAGCGGCTGGGTCAGGCGCTGGGAGCGGCGAGCCGGGCTGCGGGGCTCACGGGGGACGAGAGTCACCGGGTTGGCCAGCACGGCCTCGGCAGCCAGGAAGAGAGACACGGCAGAAGTGAACTTCATTTTGGTAGTGGTAAGAGAGAGGAAGGTGGGAAGATGAGGAAGATGAGTGAGAAGACGACGAGAAGACGAGGAGGATGACGTAAAACGAGGCTAAAGAGACAAGATGTAAAGACAAGGGTATCTGAGCTGGATAGTAAGGGAGAGAAGACTGGAGAGTAGACTGGAGTTTAGACTGGAGAGAAGACTGGTGAGCAGACTGGTGAGCAGACCGGAGAACAGATAAGACGGAACAGATCGAGACATCACGCCTTATATACACGGCTTCACAGCCCTGGCTCCTTCTCTGCGGCACGACATGGCCGCGCCTTCGCCATCTGGGCCCGCCGCGGCCAGATCTAGAGATCTAGACGAGCATGTTGCTGATCTGTAAAAAAGATCCTGACGGCCAAGCTCCGGCTAAGATGGGCATAAGCATGTTTCCGGTAGTTGCGCAGTTTTTCAGCTGACGCTGTCACTTGCGTGGGGACGCAACTGGAGCATCGCCTCCACCGGGGACCAATTCTGCAGCAAATACCGACGCTGCCGGCGTGGGTCATGCTCGTGATAGGCGGCGGGATAGCCACAAGGAACCAGCGGCGGCTGCCTCCAGACGGAGAAACGTGGGACGCGGTCCAAAGCTCCCAAGAAAAATGTAAATGTGGAAGAAAACGTGGGAAGTGGACACGTCGGAGCTCAAGGCATGGGAAAGCGGGAAAGGCACCAGGGGCAAGCTCCAAGACGGGTCTGGTCTGGTTGGCCTGTGTGGGTTGTTTGCCCGGTTTCGTTCTTTGTTCTGCTCAGCCGCCAACCCATATGGGGAGAAAACTGTCACTAGCATTCTCAAGGGGGGACAGGCACCATGCGTGGCTGCCGTTTTCCGGAAGAAAGAGGACGCCCACGGTTCCGGCAGGCAGAGATCAGGAACAAGCTGTCGGGACGACAGCGATCGAGGCCCTTGCCTGCTCATCGTTGGCCGTACGCGGCCGTTGTCGAACCGTTATCGACCATGACCGAAACGGCCAGGCTCGCCCAGGCCCTGCGGCCACGCCCAAATGCATGATTTCAAACGCGATTTGCTCAGGCCGTTGAAAGAAATAGTCTCGGGGGCCAGACCTATCTTGGACTCTGTGGCCGGGAACTGCATGTTCTGGACACTCTAGAGCGACAAGATGGGCCACGAGACGGACATGCTGGCGGATGCACCAAGAGCACCAAATGCATTAAGATGGATAAGATGGTTAACAGCTTCGGATCTCCTATTTGCCCGGTGGGAATGGACGCACCGATCCCAGATTTGCCCTGTTGGAATGCGGACAGGCGCACGGAGAATCGCTTATTGCCCATATCGCATTTGCCCATAATTCCTGTCAACGCCACAACCGCGTGAGGCTGTCCGCCAGAATGGCATGGAAGCGCAACCAGACGTCATGCAACGGCCGCAGTGGCTGAATTATGCAAAACTGGCAGGGGGGTAATTTGTCTATTTGGCAGAGACTAATGGGTGTCTGGGCAGCGTGTCCCTTTGTGTGTGGCAAGTGGAAAAAACTAGCTGCCATTGGCTGGGAGCTGGCTCTGGGGACAAAGAAGAAAGTCAGACAAGCCACAGATCCTGCGCCCGGCGCCATCGACGGCTAAATCCTGCTTTCCCACGCCCACGCCCAGTAAGGCCTCCTGGGCTCGGCATTTGGCGCGAGCTAGGCTAGAGTGGGCACCCACACCGAGAAGCTGTCGTCAGCTTCTTCGCCTTTTCGGCTTTTGATTTTAGATCTTCATCGCCATGCGCCATGGCAGCTCTCCGAACGCCGGCCTCCTCCTTTGGCCGCCGCGCTCCAGCGTGCTATGTGGACGCAGACGGTCGAGCCACCGGGCGTGTATGGAGGGCCCCTCCTCAATTCTGCGGTCTGGACTCTTCGGCGGCTGCGACCACGCGGGCAGCGACGCCTTGGAAAATGGCTGACAGCGAGCACGCCTGATACTTGCGCGCGAGCAGCCGGTGGTCTCGCCCTGCCGTAGCTTCTGTTGCGTCTTCTTTGTCTTGTGCCTCGTCCTTGGCAGAGAAGTCGGTGCCCTGGACCTGCGTGCCGGCCGGATACGACGGCGTGCGCCCAGACTCGACTAGCATGACAAACTGCGGATCGATGGGCACGCTGCCCAGAAAGGGCACCTGGAAATCGGCCGCCATGGTCTTGCCGCCGCCCGTCATGAAAATGTCGGTGCACTCGGAGCAGTGCGGGCACACGAAGCCGCTCATGTTCTCGACGACGCCCACCACGCGCAGGCTCGTCTTGATGCAGAAGTTGAGCTCTTTGCGCACGTCCGCCGTCGCCACGGCCTGCGGCGTCGTCACCACCACGGCGCCCGCGATCTGGCCCGGCGCCGTCGTCTGCAGCAGCGTCTCCGCCAGCGAAATGTGCTCGTCGCTGGTGCCCGGCGGCGTGTCGATGAGCAGGAAATCCGTCGCGCCCCAGTGCACGTCGCTGAGGAACTGCCGGATCATGGCGGTTTTCTTCGGGCCGCGCCACACCACCGCGTCGCCGCGCTGCGGCAGCAGGAAGCCGAGGCTGATGACGCGCAGCGACCCGAGGCCCTGAGACGGGTCGGCCTCGTGCACCGGAATCGGCAGCCATCCGCCCACGGACTGCGTGACTTTGGCGTCTTCGATGCCGAACATGCGCGGGATCGACGGGCCCGTCAGGTCCACGTCGAGCACGCCCACCGAGTGGCCCGCCAGCGACAGCGACAGCGCCAGCTGCGTCGTCACGGACGACTTGCCCACGCCGCCTTTGCCGGAGAGGATCTGTTGGTCAGAGGAGGAAGACGATGAAGAGGGGAAGAGGACATGAGGGCAGAAAGAGGAGGACACCCATAGACCGTACGCACCAGAACAATGTGTTTGACATTTGAGAGAGACATCGTGCCGCTCAGAGCACTCCTGCTCACCGGTCGGATCAGGGACTGTGCTGAGACATCGAGGCGGGGGCGGCCGTTGGAATGGGCGCTGGAGCCAAAAAGCTTCTGGAAGGCTTTGTCATGGCGCCGGCCGATCGCGGTCTCACGATGAGTAAGACAGTGTAGCACAGTGTAAGCAGCACGGCGAGCACACGAGTGGGCCCACCTCCACTATAGCATAGTTCATACGACGTGCTACAGATGATGGAGAAACGGGTTCAGGGGAAACATCGACGGGAACCCGGGAAACATCACCAACTGAGCCGCCGCTGAATTGCACACCGCCGTGGGAGCTGGCGTAATTGAAGGACGCACATTCGCACTCGGGACACGCGCACTGCCCGGAACGCACACGCATCGCCCATGGAAACATCCGACTCGAGCTGTTAAGCTTTGGCCACAACAACACCCTCTGACGAGAGACGGCGACTACTCCCATCATGCGCCTGGCCACCACCCGTGATCCATGATGGACGATCCCTGGGGCTCTCCATGGGCGCTGGACAGCGCAGCCACCGACCCGGCGTCGGTGTTTGCGCCGGCAGCGTCCGCGATCCCTAAAACGGTAGACACAGACGAAGACAGCAACGGCCTCGCAAACGCGGACACGACCGCGAATGCGAACCACACCAGCAGAACCAGCGTCATTCTGACGCTTCCCTCCGACTCGCCGTGGGCCGACAACGATGACGAATTCGGCGACTGGGCGACGTCGGGGGAGGCGGCGTGGCAGCCAGCGAGGGACTTGACAGCGGACAGTGGCGCCAAGTCCGCCACAGACGACGATGTCACGCCGGCAGAAGGCCCTGGATTGCAGCAAGACCGGCTTGGATTTGCGATGCAGACGCCGGATGGGTTCAATGGGCTACGGCAGCTCGACGACCCGTGGGCGAGCGGCGCTGTGACGCCGGTGGCCGACCACGCGAAGCCGCTGTCCCTGGAGGCGAGAGAGGACCCCGACGCCGAAAGCACCGAGTCTGAAGACGACGACGAGACGCGGCCGGAGAGTGTGGACGGAAGCCATGGTACAGAAGCCGAGGAACAAAGACCAGCGAGGACACCAGAGGTCGAGCGATTACCGGAGGTGGAGGAGGAAGATACAAAAGAAGAGGCTAAAGAGGATCGCCAGATACACTACGCTAAAGACCTATCACGGCCATCCTCGGCGGGCTCAGACGGCAGCCAGAATATCGACGCGCGGCAGGATTCGCCCACGACATCGGTGGACGACGAGGCAAAGGGGGGGCCGTCCAAAGTACAGGAGCTTGTGGAGATGTTTGACGGGCTGGCGAAGCGACGAAAAGCAGTGGTCGTTGAACCTCGGCCACGACAGGAAGGGCAAGCAGAGGAAGACAGCGACGAATCTGAGGACCAGACGGAGAATGCCGAGCCCGAGCCTGCAGAGACGCAAATGGAGATGGAGGCCACGGAGAACACGGCGGAGACTACAGCGGAACACACGACGACTACAGCGGACTCCACAGCCGATGCCGAGACGCCGCCGTCGATAATGGACCCCCAGCCACAGGCCGAGGAAGACACCGAGGACACCGGCACCGAGGGCAGCGCGCCGAAAACGCTTCGGCACATTGACACACGCGGCCTCTTTCCCGAAGCTTGGATCCAGGCGCGGACAGCCGATCTGTTGCGGGTGTGGCCCAGTTCGTCTGCTCCTCCGGCTCCGGCCAGCTCTGCCGACGCCGACGTCTCGGACCGCGTGATCGACGACAGCTTCACGACGATCTCCGAGCGCAAAACCTGGTACCGCATCGCGCGACAGGGCACGCTACGGCGGCACAACAGCGGCGACCCCGACAACTACCGGCCCGTGGCCTGGAGCACCTCGGCTGTGCGGCAAGACACGCTCAAGATTGTGCGGCGGTGGGCCGAGGAGGACTTCTTTGCCGGGAAGCCGGTGCTGGGGGGCGCCCACAGCGGCAGCGGTCTTGCCGGAGCACGCAGTGCCGTCGGGGGCAACCTGTTTGGATGGCATTCGGCAGCGGAGCCGGTGAGCCTCGAGGAGGTGTACAAGAAGAGGGCTGTGCAGGAGCGGAGGGATGTCCGGGAGAAGAGAGAGCCGGCCGTGTTGAACTTGGCACCGCCTTCGAGCAGCGGACGGCCGAGTTTTGAGTGGACGCCGACGGCGACGCCGACAGCGGCCTTTGGATGGGGGGGCGAGGCGATTCCAGGGCCGACGGCGGAAAAGAGAGCGGAGGTGCCGACCAACGGCGACGACGACGATGACGAATGGGGGGAGATGGTGTCGTCTCCTGTAAAGGCGAGTTTCGGGGAGGAGAAGGAGCAGAAGGAGGAGAAGGAACAGATAGAGAAGAAAGAAGACAAAGAAGAGAAAGAGAAAGAAGAGAAGGAAAAGAAGGAAGAGAAGGAAGACGACAAGTGTACGGCGGAAACCGTCAGAGGGGAAACAACCGAGACAAAAGAGGTCGACTCGGAGAGAAAAGACGGCGGTGCAGCCAAAGAGGCCAAAGAGGCCAAAGAGGCAGAGGCATCAACGACAGTACGGGAGCCCCAGAGATTCTCGGAAGAGCCGACCGAAGCGGCCAGCGTCGAGGAGATTGTGCGCAGGCTGCCGGACCTGTCGTACATGTCACGATAGTGTATTTATGAAGTGTATGTAGAAGATGAATGTATATAAAGTCATTGCTGAAGAGGCAACTGCGCTGTGCTGAAGTGTACAAAGTACTTGTACTGTAAGTATACTACCGCCCCACAAAAGCGCTAGCGCAGAAATGCCGAAGCACAACTGACCATCATAACATGAGCTCGCAGCGATCCACGGCATCTCGACATTTGATCCGGGCTGCGTTCACCCCGTGTTCGACCGTCTTTTCTGTGTCTCTTGCCGTCGTGTGTCTGTGTCGGTGTGCCGTCTGCATCGTCCACAACATCGCGAGTGTCGTCCGTTTCACTACCGCCTCCGTCTCGCCTCAAAAAGGGCCATTTGGTCCTCCTCCTCCTCCTCCTCATGGACGACGTCGACCGGGCCTCTCCGGGGGTCTCCCTCCCCGACGCCCTCCCTGACACCCTCCCCGCGCCGCCCTCGCGGCTCGCGCGCACGACGCCCCTCGTGCACCGCTTCTCGCTGCGCTACCTGCTCGTGGTGCCGGTGGTGCTCGCCGTGCTCACGGCGGTGGTGCTCTTCGTGCACTCGGACGTCAATGTGGCGCTGCTCTTTTCGCAGTGCCACGCGCGGGCGCGGCTGCCGGGGCTGTCGCACATCCCGGTGGTGGGCTCGGTGGCGTGCTTCCTGGTGTCCTTTTTTGCCGAGGCGCTGGCGGGGGCCGCGAGCACGCGGGCGACGGCGGTGATGGGCGAGGTGCTCGCGTTTGTGGGCGGCCTGCTGACGATCAGCACGGTGGAGGCGGCGCGCATCTGCAACGGGCCGAGCCTGCTGATTGCGTATCCGACGGGCGCGTGGCTGGTGTTCAACTGGATGGGCGGCGCCGTGATCTGGGAGCTGGTGATGACGCCGGCGTTCTTCCGGCGCGCCAAGGCGCTGCGCGAGCACACCGCGCGCGAACACCACCCCCGCCACCTCGCCGTCGTCGCCGAGGTCGTCGCCATCCCCGCCGCCGTGCTGCTCGGCTTCGTGCTGCCGTCGGCCGCGATGCTGGCGCGGCCGACCGCGCCCGCCATCGGGGTCTGGCTCTTCTTCCCGCTCTACGTGTCGGCCGTGCGGCAGGCCGTGCGCGCCGCCCTTTTGCGCGGCGCCCTCGACCGCGCCCACGCGCGCCTGCGCCTGCGCCTGCCCATCTACCTCGAAACGCACCCGTCGTCGCTGGGCGCGGTGTACGCCGTGCCCATCGCGTGCTCCGCGGCCGCGCACGTGGGTCTGCTGTGGAGCCTCCTGCAGCCCGACGACCGCCAGGAAATGACGCGCTCGACGCTGCGCTTCATCGAGATCGACACCGTGTTCATCGGGCTGACCGTGCTGTACTGGGTGCTGGTGGAGACGAGCTGGCGCGTGGTGGTGATGGTGCTGGCGTGGACGGCGCTGCTGGGGCCGGGCGCCGGGCTGTGCATCGGGTGGATTTTCCGCGAGACGGAGCTGGGCGGCATTGCGTTTGGAGGAGGCGGCGCGGACGTGGACGAGGAGGGCGGCCGGCGCGGATCGGGGCCGAACGAGGCGGCAGACGGGCCCGCTTCCGGTCCCGGAGCCATTCCCGGAGACAATGCCGGAACCGGAGCCGGAGCCGATGCCAACCACGGAAACGGCCGTAGATCCGGCGACGAGCCTGGAGAGGAGACGCCGCTGCTACGGTGACGTGTACATATGGGAAGGGTTCTTGATTCTGGGATGCATTGTATGGCAGGGCATGGCATGGCTCGCATCAGGGCTGATAATGGACTGTATTGTATTATGGGTGTATTATGGACATGGCGGATGCATTGTACGAAGGACGCCGGACGGTGATTCTGCTCCGTTCCGTATCTTGGTGAATACCTCCGACTTTGATGAGCCCCACTTCCGGTGACGACATCGCGGCTGACGAGCACGACACCGGCTCTAGCTGTTTTGGGCGACGCACATGGGGTCATGGACAGCACTTTTTTCGGTTTGTGTGTCTGTGTGTTTGTGTGTTTTGTGTGTTTTGTGTTGGGTGCAATTTGCCTAGTTTTCTACTTCTCCGTCCTGTCCTTATATAAGACGCCTTCACTTTGCCCAGACTCCACTGGATCAGTCCGTTATCCATTATCATTATCGTCTACGGTGTTATCTACCCGGCACTACCGCTTACTGGCCTGGCAGCATGGGCATTGTCTCGCTGGGCCATTCGCCGCCGGAAAACCAGTCGGCAAAATCGGCTTCGAGCAGGCCGCCGACGTCGAGGTCAAAGGCGTCGAGCGGAGGATCGGCGGGCGGTGGAGGTACTGGAGCGGGTCCCAGGACGGGTGTACTAGGAGCTGGTGCCAAGGGTGCCAGACCGGCGGCAGATCCGTTGCCGAGAACGTCGAGCACATCGTAGGGCGACGGAGGTGGCTGTTGGTGTTGATGTTGGTGTTGGTGATGGGGTTGCGGAGGCGGCTGTGGCTGATGAGATTGTGGCTGGTGTGATTGTGGCTGGTGTGGCGTCGGCAGCTGTTGTTGTGGTAGTTGTGTTGGCTGCTGAGACTGTGTTGGTGCCGGATGTGGCAGGCGCGACGGTGCGCGCGGGGACAGAGTGTCGAGAAGGGCAGGTGTGGTCTGGACGGGGGGATCGGCGAGCGAAGCGGGAAACATCTCAGATTCGATGTCGTCGATGTCCATGTCGGAGGCGGCGAGGCGGCCGGTGGGCGAGATGGCGACGCCGTTGGCCATGAGTTTTTCGAGGTTGGAGCGCTGGAGTGTAAGCGGAGAACGGAGATGACAAGACACAACACAACACAACACGACACAACATAACACGACACAACACAACTCAACAACTCAACAACTCAACACACTTACGATGCGCGAGGTCGCCGGCGTCTTGATGCAGTGCTCGAGCACGCGCAGACACAGGCCGGCCAGGTCGTTGAAGGCGTCGCGCGAGTCGAGCGGGTCGAGGCTGTCGTCGGCGGGCACGGCGGGCGAGGTGCGGCCCATGTAGGACAGCAGGCGGGCGCACTGGTACAGACAGATGGGCAGGTCGAGGTCGGTGACGGGCACGCCGTTGTCGAGCGTCAGCAGCAGGCGGAACATCTCGGCCATGTTGCGGGCGTGGGCGACGATCTGGCGGCGGCAGTGCTGCACAAACGAGGGGCACTGATCCTCGAGCTGGGCGATGAGGGGGGCGGGCAGCGCCTCCTGCAGGCCGGGCAGCGCGAGGCGGAACAGCTCGCAGTGGCACTGCTCCCACCACACGTGCGTCATGAGAAAGACGCAGAGGCGCGGCGAGTACGTGCGCAGACGGGCGTTGCCCTCTGACCAGCGGAAGCTCGCGGGCAGGCGCGCGGCAAACGCGGCGAGCTCGGCGGCCAGCTCGGCGCAGCGCGCGGGGATGGCGGCCACGGAGGCCAGCGTGGCCGTGGCCGTCTCGCGCTTCGTGAAGGCCAGGATGCGGCTGCGCAGCGAGCGGATGCGCACGTGCAGCGCCAGGAAGCCCATGTTGTCGGGCAGCGGCGGCGGCGCGCCGTCGGCGTCGGTCGGGGCCAGCGGCGGCTGCAGCGGCTCGGACTTCTCGGGCAGGTCGAACTCGAAGTTGCGCTCGTTGCACGGCAGCTGGATGGCCACGGTGGCCGGGCGGCTGACCCACAGGCTGAGGTCCGCGTAGCCGTTGGCCATGCTGGCGTCGATCATGAAGAGCGCCCACATCAGCCGCCGCCGCGACTCGCGCGCCAGGAAACACAGCCGCGGGTTCTCCTGGTGCAGCCGCAGCGCCACCGCAAACCGCGACGCCACGCCGTGCAGCATAAACGCCGACGAAAACCGGCACGACAGGATGCGGTGGTGCACGATGAACACCAGCGTCTGCAGCCCCAGCGTCGACGGCCGCTCCAGCCGCCGCAGCACCAGCGCCTCCGCCTCCGCGATGCACCGCGCCCCCAGCTCGCGCGCCCCGGGGCCCAGGTCCGTCATCAGCGACGTGATGCCCACGAGCGCCAGCAGCAGCGCCCGGTCCACGAGCCCCGCGCGGTACCGCTGCATCAGCGACGCCCGGTGCAGAAACGCAAACGTCGGGATGTGGTGGATGTGGCGGAAGAACTGGTCGAACGCGCGCGTGGCAATGGCCTCGAGGTCGGGCGTGCCGTGGGCGAGCGGCGGTCCTGGCGGCCGCGGTGCGTGTGGCTGTGGTCCTCCGTGGCCCCCGTTGGCGAGGCCGTTCTGGGCGTCCGGGCCGCCCCCCCTCGGGGTCTCGCGCTCCATGGACTCGCTCCGGCTGCGGTCGAAGTCGTCGTGGGCCGCGGCCGCCGCGGTCCCTGTGCCCGGCCCCGACCCCGACCCCGGACTCATCCGCGACCGCTTGCCCGGCCGATACACGCAGTCGATGCCCAGCGACCGGCAGCGGTCACACTGCGGCAGACCGCCGCTGCAGCGGGCCTTGCGCACATGGCAGTTGTGGCAGGCCTGGCGCGCGCGGCGGCGGGGCACCGAGAGCAGATCGGCGGCCGTGGTGCCCGAGGCAGGCGCCGCGGCCGCCGACGCGCCAGACACGCCCGACGCCGTCGGCGACAGCGCCTTGTCGTCAAACGCACAGGTGAACCCGAGGCGCTCGCAGTTGGAACACACGTCGCGGCGCCCGTCGCAGCGCACTTTGCGCACGCGGCACGGCACACACGTGTGCGACACGCGCTTGCTGCCGGCCTCGGGCGCCGTCTCGGGCGTGTCGTCGTCGTCGTCCATGGCGGTGGCAGTGGCGGTGGCAGTGGCGGTGGCTGAGGGCGCGAGCGAGTCAGCGCAGATTTCGTAGTCTGAATGTAGATCGTGGAGAAGAGGGCGCCGCGGCGGAATCGTAGTGTGTAGCGGGCAACCGTTGGACGCAGCGCTCCCGTCACTCCAGAGACCGATGACAGGCAATCGTATACTACGCTGTCACTTCACCGCAGCGGCAACGGCAATCACGGACTGGCAACCGTGCGGGGCCGAAGTGCGCAAAAAGACGGATGTTGGGCCAAACACCAAAACGTGAATTGCCGGCTTTGAAAGTGGGTACCGCCGGCTGTCTGGGATTGGCTGGAGCAGACCCACAGCTCTCGTAGATGAGAACACCGCAGCGTACGGCGACAACGGCGACACGGCGACACGGCGACACGGCGACACGGCGACACGGCGACAACGACGACAATGGCGACAACGGTAACGGAGACAACAGTAACAACGGCATAAACACCGGACATGGAGTGGACAAGACCACGGATGTACACCGGCAGATGGCAGGATAACGCTGTGACGGGCTGCGTACTTTGATTACATAATACACATACGAGTATCGACCTCGAGATGGCGACGACGGCGACACTTGACGGTGGCTGAATGCAGACAGAGGCCGGCAGTGCCCATCAATGGAGACAATGCAGGCCATTCGGGCATCAGAAGACGCATAAATGTATTAACGCTGCAACCCACACAAGATGCATGCCAGCGTGTTGCTGGGGCCGCTGGAATGCAGACGGACTCTCCGCCGTCGTCCAGGCATCCGTCTGCGGAACTAGCATATAGACTGCGTCATTTGAAGGCTGTTGATGCAAAGTGCGGCGTGTTGATATTTGATGTTGACGTGTCGACGTTTGATGTGCTGATGTGCTGATGTGTTGATGCTTGGTGTATTGATACGTCCGTCGACAAGACCAGAACCGCGCATGAGCTGGCGCGACTCAGCTGGATAGACAGAACCAGATCCGACGATATCGACGAAAACACACCACTGCTGCACCTCCCACCATGTTCTCCCCCTGGGGGGACCTCAGTGCGACGGCCAAAGCCAAAAGCGAACCCGACCACGAGGCCCAAACCGGCGACGGCGTCAAGCCCGGGCAGGTGTCGCCAGACGACTCCGTGTCGCAGGCAGCCACCGCGACGACCGCCGTGACCCGACTGTGGTCGGCGTCGGCCGGCTGGGTCCCGCGGCTGGTCGTCTGTCTGTTTGGCCTCATGCTGGTGTTTGTCTTTGTGGCCCTCGTGGTGTCGGGGCTGGTGCTGAGCGGCTCGGTGTCGGTGGCGGCCAAGGCGATTGGGCTGACGCAGTCGCTGGTGCTCTTCGGGGTGAGTCCTCTGTTCTGTTGTCTGCTCTGTTCTCGTTCTGTTTCTATCTGTCTGGCTCTTCCGTTCCGTTGCTCACCTCAACAGTCCGTCCTTACCATCGTCTATATGGCCCTCCACGTGTTTGCGGCACGCAAAGTCCCCCTCAAACCGACGCCGGCCGAGCACCTCAACATTCCGCTGCACGCGCGCATCATCCTGGTCTCGCGCACCACCGTCGCTCTGTGGCTCATCGCTCTCATTGCCGTCGGCGTCACCCTCACCAAGTCCGCCAAGGGCGGCAGTCCGTCCGCGCTGTCCGCCCTGCGCGCCAACATGTCCGCGTGTATTATCAACGGGTGAGTCGCTTGGCTTGGCGCGCCCGTCTTTCTATTTTTTTTTTGTCTCCCGCTCGGCCCTGCTCACTACCCAGCATTTCCATGTCGATCATCGATGCCATCATCGAACGCAGCCGACGGCCGTTTGTCCTCCCGGCCATCACCCCCCCGCAGCCAGAGCGCCAGTCGGGCGCCGCCAAGGCCTTGATCCAGGACATTCTCGGCGACGGCGTGTCGGGGCGCACGCTGGTCGGCTCGGGCGAGAGCGTCGTGCGGGCCACGCGCACGCTCGTCGAGGACGCCAGCGACAACGAGTCGATCCACAGCCCGCCGAAGCCGAAGCCCAAGGGGCCCGTGGAGATGCCCGAGAAGAGTGCTTCTCCGGCCCCCGCTCCGGCGCCTCCAGCTCCCCCAGCGCCTCCTCCACCAGCCGCTCCCGCTCCTCCAGCGGCCGCTTCCGCTGCTACCCACTATATCCCTCTGGTCCCGCCCACCATCGCCGAAGTACAGGCCACCCCCCTGCCGTCCCCCAGCCAGCCTCCCCGCTACTACTCGCCCATGCGTGAGCGCAGCCCCCCTCGTGCGTGGGACCAGGCCGACGAAGGCGGGCTGCGCCGCGGCGGCCGGGCATCACGAGCCAAGTCGGCCCTCCGCACAGCCCCTGCCTACACACAGCAGTATCCTAAGTACGCCCCCATCATCCCTGTGACGCCACAGTTCGGCCCTGTTCCGGCGCCCGCCCCGGCTCCGTGGAAACCGGCCGTTTACGGCATGGCCTATGCGCGGCCGACGCCCGGTGCGGGGGGCTACACACCACAGCACCAGGTGTACACGGCGTATCCGGCATCGCCATCACCGACACCGGCACAGCATGCACCACACGTCACATTTGCCGAAACACCGGTCACGATTCCGCCAGCCACGGTCTACGGGGAGCTGCCGGAAGACAGCAGCTTTATACCATCCACACCCACGCCGACAAGAGTGCGCAAGGTGACGCCAGTGGGCGAGAAGCCGCCGGGCAAATCGCTGTTCAACAAGGCCGTGGAGGGCCTCAGGGTCAAGGAGGAGAAGGACAGGCGGCCAGCCTCGGACTACAACGTGCAGCTGCCAGGAGCGTTCATGGAGGAGTGGTAGCTGCGTACGGTGTGTGGTAGGACTGCGCACGGAGCCACTCTGCGCCGCTCGTACTGGCTCACTGCGAGAGCGAAGCACACATTAGGAGTGCGGAGCACTCACTCCGCACTGTATTCAGCTGCTGGTAGCGCCATTAGGCAGCCATGTTAGTCAGCAGTCGGGGCGTATAAGAACGGCAGGCGTGAGGACATGTCTCTGTTGGCAGCGTTTGTTTGTCAAGCGAGGCGGTGTACAGCATCGTCCGCACGTCAAGAGCGTAATTTATCTTCATTTTGTTGTGCCTGTACGCGTTGCCAACTGTGTCCATCGTGTTATCTTGTGTTTATTGTTTTTTCATCTCCATCACCACTCTCACCATCCAACATGGATACGGCCTCCGATGCAGCGATGGCCACAGCTGCCTTCACGCCATCGCGAGAGATGACCACAGCGTCATCGTCCACGTCGTGTCCAGGGACGGCCCCGAGCCGTCTCCCCGGGCTGCCGATGGAGCTGCTGCTGCGCATCGCGAGCGGCCTCAGCACGGCGAACCTGGCCAGCCTGCGGCTGACGTGCAAGTCGATCGAAGAAGCGCTCTTCCCCGACTTTGCCCGCGACTTCTTCCGCAAAAAGCAGTTCATGCTCAGCTACGACAGCCTGCGCGTGCTGCTGGCCATTGCCCACCACGGCACGCTGGGCCCGCAGCTCGAGCACCTCATCATCGGCCTCGACCACTGGGCCCCGATGCTGCCCGTGCTGGCCGGCATACCGGACCCCAGCCGCAGCGTCGTGCCGCGGGCCTACCGCCACGCGGCCGGCCAGTTTGCCTTTGTCAAGTCGGGCGAGGCCGGGCTGATGCTGGCCGAGGCGCTGCGCAGCCTGCCGAACCTCAAAACGCTCGAGGTGCGCAACTACGACGCGCCCGGCCGCACGCGCGACGGCCCGGCTGCCTATTGGACCAGCTACGGCGCCCCGACGGTGGCCCGGCACATTCCGCTGCCCCCGGACCCGGACACCGTGGACGGTGGCGGCGGCGTCCTGATGCACGGGGGGGACGACCAGAACGGCGTGCCCACCGCCTATGTCATGTCTATCCTGCCCATGGCGACGATCATCGTGAACGACGACGGCTCTGCTGGCGACGCGGATGCGTCGGGGCCGGCGCTCCCCACGCCCCCCCCTCGCATCCACGGCCAGCTGTACGACCCCAGCATCGGCGGCGGGGGCCGGCCCGTGCAGACCCCCCGCGGCCGCATCGGCCGCTTTCGCCACAGCGACTCCAGCACCAGCCACTTCACCACCGAGGCCTTCACCGTGGTGCTGCACAGCCTGGCCCGCGCCGGCGTCCCCCTGCCGCAGCTGATGACCAATCTGCGCGACGACACCGCCGTCGAGGACATGGCCTTTGCCCCCGCGGCCTGGAACCGCCCGCTCCTCGCCCTCGCCGCCGCCCACCTGCAGACCCTGCACATCGACCTCAGCCTCGACATCCGCGGCCTGCCCCAGGCCCCGCGCCGCATGGACGCCTCGGCCGTGCCGCGCGACACGCCCCCCATCGCCGGCCGCTTCTTTCTGCGCTTCCTGTGCTCCACGCCGAACCTGCGCTGGCTGCGCGTCAACTTCCGCCGCGACGGCGCCCGCTACGGGCCGCTGGTGCTGCGGTACCTGGGCTTGCAGATCGAGGACCTGGACGCCGGGCCGGCGGAGGACGGCGAGGGTCAGGGCCACGACCAGGACAATGACGACGGCCATGCGCGCTCGCACTCGTGCCCGCCCGAATCGTGTCGGCTGGTGCTCCCGCACCTGGCCCATCTGGACATCGGCTTTGCCACCGTGCCCCCCGACCTGCTGACGGCGCTGCTGTACCGGTTTGGCGCCTCTCTGGAGCACTTCGGCCTGCGCCGCGTGCACTTGGCCTTTAAGGATGCGTACAGCCCGAGCAACCCGACGATTTCGTGGCTCGACCCCCGCGTCCGGACGCCTGTGTCCGGCACCACAGAGCCTGTTCTCTGGAAGCGGTGGCTGCACACGGTGGCCGATGAGATGGAGGCGGAGAGCAAACAGAGCGGCAAGAGCGGCAAGACCGGGCAGAGCAGCCACGACGAGGCAAACCCTCTGCCCACCGCCAAGCACAACACCACCCTGCCCTCCCTTCGCTCCATCGCCCTCAGCCACATCCACCAGATCAGCGCCATCGACGGCGGCGCCCGCCGTCCCCACCCCGACCACATCTACATCGATGGCCAGCCTTCCGCCCGGGCCATGACCGGCGACCATGCTGCTACGTTGCTGCGCGATGTCGCCGGCCGTCTTGCCGTCCACTCCTTCGCGCCGCCCCCGTGGCCCCATGGCCACTACCAGCCGCCGTTTCAGGTCGGGGGCGCGGGTTTTTATGGTGTCACCGCCCCGCCGCTTCACGTACCGGGGCTTCCGGTAGTGGCTCCTCCGCCAGGACCTGCAGCTGGCCCTGGAGCTGGTTTTCAGCCAGGCGTTGGAGCTGGGGTTCAGCCAGGCGTTGGAGCTGGTTTTCAGCCAGGCGTTGGAGCTGGGTTTCAGCCAGGCGTTGGAGCTGGGTTTCAGCCAGGCGTTGGAGCTGGTTTTCAGCCAGGCGTTGGAGCTGGTTTTCAGCCAGGCGTTGGAGCTGGACTTGGAGCAGCAGCCTACGGAGGTCACGGCCACGGACACGTATACGGACACGGAGCAGCCGGCGCAAACGTGGCAAACGCGGCATACGCAGCACAGGCAGCACAGATGGCACAAGCAACACAGATGGCACAGATGGCACAGATGGCACAGGTAACACAGGTGGCACAGGTGGCACAGGCAACACAGGCAGCACAGACAGCACAGGCGGCACAGGCAGCACAGATGGCACAAGCAGCACAGATGGCACAGGTAGCACAGGTGGCACCGGGGGCCATTGCAGCAGCATACACGGCAGCAGTCGGAGCAGCCTTTGGAACAGGACCTGGAATCGGACCCGGAGCGGCGACGATAACGGCCGCAGCCCCCCCACAGCAAAACCCTGCGAACCTGCTCGATCCCATTGGCATGTTTGGGCCGAACGGGACCTTTGGACAGATTGGACAGAACGGGGCCTCTGGGCCGCAGGGCGTCTTTGGCGCGAATGCACCGTGGCATGTGCCTACGACAACGGGTGGAGGAGTCGGAGCTGGGGTCGGGCCTGGATTTGGGGGCGGAAACGGAGCTGGAGCTGGCGCTAGCGCTGGAGTTAGCGCTGGAGGAGTTGGGGCCGCGGCCGGAGCCGGAGCCGAAGCCGGAAATGAAGTCGGAGTGGCCACGACGACAGTCCACGGCAGCGGCAATGCCAACTCCGACTCTGACACACCCACCACGGATGGCCTATGAAAAGTAACGACAGGAACACCAAGGACTTGGCCTGAGAGCTCATGATTTGTTTATGTCTTGATATTTGTCTTCTTATTTTATCTAGTCTTCAATGCAGGTATGCCAATCGCTGAGTGTATGTGACGTCTGTGTATGTTGTGTCGTGGCGTTCGTGGGTCGATCTTAGTGTATCGTGGAGGCCGTGAGCCGATATTCAGGGTACGCCCGAGGCACCTAGAGCAGTCCTTTGCGTGCCAGCTCGACTTTGCGGGCGGACTCGCCGTCCTTGAAGCCGCCGCGCGACACGCAGATCCGGTGTCCGTCGGCCATTTCGACCTTGTCCTCGACCGCCGGGTACGGACACGGGCAGTGGTGTGGGAAATGGACACAAGCTATGGGTCAGTGAGAGGAAGAGGAGGAGAGAGCGGAGAGAGAGGAGAATGGGGTGAAGAGAGGAGAGAGGAGGGAAGAAAAGAAAGACGCCGAGGCAACTCACCCAACGTGTCCGGACACAAGTACTTGTCGCAGCGGGCCTTCTCGACGCTCTCGCGGTAGTGCGCCGAGTCGCTCGGCACATTCTGTGGCTCTTGGTGCTGCTGCTGCCCGCCAAACATTTGCCCGAAAAAGTCAAACTGCGCCTGCGCGCCAAACACGAGACAGCACCACAGTAGCAGCAGCTCCGGGAGGCGCATGGTGGGCGTAGCGGGACGAGAAGACAAAGCGAGAGAATTGTGAGAAGCGAAAGACAAAAGGCCAAAGGTGGACAATGCGAGTCGTCACAGTGCTGAAAGTAGCTGTCGACGGAGGTATGTGGAACGACAGCTATGCAAATGGACAAAGACAGCTGGCACTATCTTATCGGCAGCACCTCCTCCGTACCAACACCGCCCAGCTCCACCGGTCTCTGTCGGACCCGCTGGTCACGTGCCGCTTCACGGAAAATTCTCCTCGAGCTCCAAGTTGACGATCTGCTCGTATCTGGCACCGCCTCACACGCAGGCACGGACGGTCACCCTCGACGGCTACAGTGACGACGCCCGGCACCAATGCTACCCTTACGATTCGCCCTGCCCGCGGGGCTCCCCCGGCTGGGCCACGCCGCACGCACCGGATCCGCCTCGTTGTCGACTCTCTCCTCTCGCCCAACATCCTCTTCCTCCATCCTCACACCACTCTCCCTCTCCCTCTTCGCGCATCCATTCGACTGCGTGGCCGGCGTGCGGTATGCCTCCGTCAAGGCCCAGGGCGCCTACCGTGTCAAGAACAAGAAGACGCTGCCCAAGAAGCTCGGAGCCAAGCGAATTGGAGGTGGGTGCTTGTTCGCTTGTTCTCTTGTCTTCCCTCCTCGTCCCCTCCCTTGCGCTAACCCCCAGACCAATATGTGCTCCCCGGCACCATCATCTACAAGCAGCGCGGCACCCTCTGGCACGCTGGCGAAAACGCCATCCTCGGCCGCGACCACACCATCCACGCCGCCGTCGCCGGCTACGTCAAGTACTACCGTGACGCCCGCCGCCACCCCCACCACCAGTTCATCGGCATCACCCACGCCCGCGACGACGCCCTGCCGCGGCCGCCCGGGGCCGCCCGTCGCCGCCAGCTCAGCATGGTGGCCGTTCCGCGGCGCGAGGCGGTGGCGCCCGAGCCCCTGAGCCGCAGCGGCATTCCCTCCCGGGTGGTGCGAAGGGGGGGTGTCTTGGTCCAGGGAGCCGACGGCGAGGCGTCGTCCGCCCCCAAAACCAAGACAGAAGCCGCGGAAGCCGCCGACGCCGTCAAAGCCGCCGACGCGACCGCCGCGCCCTCGTCCTCCGGCTACGTCTCCAAGGCCACCCTGGCCGCCCGCCGCTGGAACGCCTACGTGCGCGCCAAACGCGACAACCGCGTGCTCTACCTCGGCAAGAACTACGCCTACCAGGAGTCCAACGTGCAGATCGGCCGCCTCATGGGCACCCACAAGGGCAAGACGCCCGGCACCCAGCGCCTCGGCAGCCGGCACAGCGTGCTACGGCACCGGCGCCAGACGCGCGACGCCCAGCTGGTGCAGCGGCAGCAGCTGGAGCAGCAGCAGCGGTCGCTGCGCCGCAGTGGCGGTGGAGGAGGCAGCGGCAGCGGCAGCGGCAGCGGCAACAAGGCCACGCGGAAGCAGCCGGCGGCCGGCAGCGCCGAGGACGGCAAGAAGAAGAAGAGCAAGGCGGACAAGAAGGTGGAGAAGAAGAGGGCGAGTGCCTAGGGAAATCAAGACCAGGAACGGGGAGCGGACCTCTGGAGGCTGTAAGATACGATGAACAGGCATGCATACCCACGCTATAGGGAAAATACAATGGCAAAATGGCCAAAGACGCCCGCGCCCAACCCGCTGTCTGTCCCCAGCCGCCCCTGACCACGCGCATTTACCCGGTAGGCCACCACGCACCAACCGCAGAGGCTGGTGCAGCGGCACGCCATGGCTGGCGCTCATGGCCATTTTTGTTGTCTGATTTGTTGCGCGACGTGTTGACCATGTCGTTGTCCGGCGGCACGCCTCTTGTGTCTGCCAAACGGCTGCCACAGCCACCAGCCACAGAACGTGACGTCCCCCTACGCATGAATCCCTCTGCCACTGCTCGGCCAACGTCGTATATCCAGACGGTCATGGGCTTCTCACAAGTCTCTTGCATCGTGACGATGACCGTGGTGGCTGGCCTGTGTGGTGTTTGTGGTGTTTGTGGTGTTTGTGGCTACACGGCGACGACGGTGGAGGTTGGAAGCCCGTCTTCGCGATGGCTGGTCTCGGCCAGCAGAACATAAATATGTCGCTTGCACGCCAAGATGCACGGCCAGCGAGTTGCGTGTCTACACTAATCAACAACATCTACAACGACGACAACATCATGAAGAACATCTCGCCTCTTTCTCTCCTGGCCGTTGCCGTGCTTCCGCACCAGGCCGTCTTGGCCTATCCCGGCATGGGCAAGCTGTTGGCCGAGCTACAGCAACAGCAGCAGCACCAACGCGTGGCCGGCCGTGCGCCTGCCGGTTTTCTCGGCTCTACCCAGGTTCTCGGCGACCTCGCCAACCTGCCCGACAGCTCCCTGTCCGCCACCGGTGCCGATATCAAGGCCATCCTGGCGGGCGGCGGCAACCCGCTTGGCGCCGGCATCCCACAGTACGACGCCCCGGGTCCGCTGGGCTCGCCCGCGTGCGCCGCCGATGTGTGCTGCGTGTACAAATACGCCATGCTAGCGATGGCACCGGTGTTTGCGGGTCCTGCCTCGGGCAGCGGCCCCGGCTGCTCCGCGCTGGCCCGCGGCGCCATCCGCCTGGGCTTCCACGACGCTGCCGCCTGGGACCAGGACCAGGGCTACGGCGGCGGGGGCGCGGACGGCTCGATTTTGCTGTCGGCGGCCGAGCTGGCGCGGCCGGGCAACGCGGGCCTCGCGGCCATTAGCAACCAGACGCGGCAGTGGTACGGCGCGTTCCACGAGCACGGCGCGTCCATGGCCGACCTCATCCAGCTCGCGGCCATGACGGCCACGGCGTCCTGCCCGGGCGGTCCGCGCATGCGCTTCTTCGCCGGGCGCCCCGACCGCTCCGACGGCGCCCCCAACACCGACGGCCTGCTCCCCGACGCCATGAGCGACGCCGCCACCCTCGTCGCCCTCTTCGCCGCCAAGACGTTTACCCCCGGCGGCCTCGCTGCCCTCGTCGGCGCCCACACCGTCAGCCAGCAGTTCTACCTCGCGCCCTCGCTCGCCGGCAGCAGCCAAGACCCCACCCCCGGCGTCTGGGACAGCGCCTTTTACAACACCACCGTCGCCCAGGCCGGCGGCGGCGGCGGCGTGCCCCCCGCCCCGCCCGCCCCCCCGGGCGTCTACTCGCTGCCGAGCGACGTCGCGCTGGCCAAGCACGACGGCACGGCGTCGTCGTTCCAGTTCTTCGGCACGCCCGCCGGGCGTGGCGTGTGGCAGCAGGTGCGTGCTTCCGCTTCTCGCTGAATACCACGATCACGTGACTCCCTCGACCACTAACACAAACACACGCAGGCCTTTGCGGCAGAATACCTCCGGCTGAGCCTCCTGGGCGTGTACAGTCTCAACGGGCTGACCGACTGCACCCAGGTGCTGCCGCTGTCGACGTTTGCCGGATGAGGGGCAAGGCAGGGCGAGAGCGCAACAGGTCGGGCCCGTTGGGGGTTTTGGAGCAGGTCGTTGGGCGTTACGGGAGGGGGCTTTTTGGGCGGGATTTTGGGTTGGTTCTGCACTGCGATACTGGATATGCACATTGGGGTTTCAGGTTGTGCTTTTTTTTCGCCTTTCTTTGCCCTGTATTCTACTGATGTTCGCCCTCGTCTTGGATTCTTTTTTGCCTTTCTTTTTTACCTCACGATGACATGAATGTCTCGCTTTAGACAGATACGAAATCGCCCTTGGCCTCCACTGCTTCTCATCTCCCCCAATGCCAACAGTATGCCCACATTCCACGACCTGAGCTTAAGGGAGATCTGCCGCCCATCGCTGGCGGGCGACAAAGGACGAGAACCAGCAACCGGCGTCCGTTTGGTGCAGGTCCGGCAGATGCACAAACTACTCGTACGGTGCATAAACCAGGAATATGCCTCGTCGTACTCGTAGTAGCCCGCTCGCTGCTCCATGTATCTTTTGCCCGATGCTCACCCGATCTACAGCCAAGCGGGCCCTCGTGTACACGCCCCGGCGAGCACGGTACATGCGAGTCCACCACACGAAAGGGAGGCCCAACGCGAATCATAAACATCCAAGACACGTACAGTGGAGCGGGCCATTCACAGCGGTGGGAAAGCTGGTCGTGCAGTAGTGCCCGGCCGCACCGCCTAACGCGACGTGTTGATTGGCCCGCGCCCGCATACCTTTTTTCCTTTGGTTTTGTGCTTTTGGCGCGGCCCCACTCGCTCGACTTTGCCCCCTTTTACGGGGCGAATCGCAGCGCGCCGTGCACTCGTTTTCGCATGACACAACATGCAGGAGTGCTGCAGGTGCCCTAGTACGAGTACGAGGACCAAGTACGAAGCAGGCGGCCATGGTCTTGTTGCCAACGCATCAAGTCTTCTGACCGGGTGCAGTGTGACCGCCTATCGCTCTTTCCGCTTCACGAGCACGCACCCTTTGTGCTGCTTCAGTTATAGCGTGCCTGCCGTTCTACCGTTCTGCCTTTCTCGCGTTCTCGCGTTCTCGCGGCCTCACGGCCTCGCTGGCTGCGCCTTCCTGGCTGCATATCGGCCTCGCGCGTACTCGTAGTGAACGATGCTCTCTCTATACGGCCGTCGCAGTGAACGACACGACAGGCAAAACGTCCTCGTAATGCACACCTCACACATGCAGGAGCTCGCATTGCGTGCCATGTCTCGGTCGTTTCCCCTCCTCGGGCGTGTGAGCCACTGATTTCCCTCCCTTTCTGGCTCTCGCCGGGCCCAGCTCCGCCCATGCCCGTCTCAAGTCGCTCCTTCCCACCTTTTAGGGCGTTGGGGCTTAGGAGGCCCTGCCTGGCCTGGCGCTCTGTCGTCCCTTCCCAGGGCGAGCGCTCATTAACGAGGAGCCCACTCTGCCCACTTGGCCGCACTTTCTACGCGTTCTTCAGCTTTCGCGACCAACGGTTGGACGGTACGAGTACTCGTATTAAGTACGTCGTCGTTGCGCAGAGGCACTGTCCGCCCAGAGCACCGCTATCTTGCTCGTACAGAACCCACCCGCCCTTGGCCGCTCGTTTTGGCCATTCTTCTCGTAGTCCCCTCTAGCGACCCAAACGCAGACCACCCCCTCTAAAGCGTGCCGTTCCAATCAAACTCGCAGCACCTCCTCACGCCGTGGGGCGCCCTCCCAACTCTGTGCTCCTGTCTGGCTCCTCTTCCTACCCTCTTCCTCTTTTACTCTGCCCGTCGCTCTTTCTTGCTCTCTTCCCGCTTTCTCTTTCCACCACATCGCCTCGTCTAGTCTCTCGTCTCTCCTCGTCCAAATTCGTCAAGTATTTGTGCTCGTACTCTGTCATTCTCTCGCACACTCTTCCCATCGTGACGCCGGCCCTCGTCCGTCTTCCATAACAGCCACAACACGCTTTCGTGTTCTCGCCCCATCCACCGTTTCGCCTGTCACTGCTGTGATCACTCTCGCCATGGCCACCGTCGCTCGCCAGCCGTTTGCTCCCATCGATGGAGCGCGGCTCCAGACGCTGACGAGCACAAAGAACCGGCAAAATGGTGAGCGCCCTAACACAACGCGTCTGTTCTGTGTATGTCCTCCTAGACGGCTCACTAACCCGTGTAGCTGTCTTCGCACCTGCTGCCAAGCGAAAGGCGGCCGACGTCGCCGAGATGGACGACTCGGAGAACGTCGACCCCAGCATTTTCCACAAGCGGTCCAAGGGCACCGACTCCTATCCCACCAAGAGCAGCTTCCAGCTGCACACCCTGCCCAAGGTGCCTCTGAGCAGCACTGCTTTCTCGCTCGACGTGAAGAGCCCTCTGCCCACTTCGTCCATCACCAAGGCGTCCTCGCCTACGCCGCGTCCGCGCTCCATCATCAAGCCCCGTGCTCCTTCCACCAAATTGGCTGCCGCTGTCCGTCCTGTGCTGCCGTCGTCTTCTGCGGCCGTGTCGGCGTCGCCTGTGTCCTCTCTGACCGGCCGCTCGGCGGCGGCCCGCAGCTCTTCCCGCCGTGGCGGCATTCTATCCTCGCGTCGCCGCACAGCCTCTAGCTTCACGCGGGTGAACCCGCCCTCGTCCAAGCGGGCCCCGGCTGCTCCCTTTTCTCTCGATGCCGCTCTCAAGGGCACGTTCTCCTCCTTGCCCTCTTCTGCCCCCGTTGCTTCTACCTCTTCTGCTTCCTTTGACTCGCTTCTTGGCGGCTTCGACATGGACTCTTCGCTGTCGTTTGTCATCCACGAGGACACCCCGGAGCAGGAGATGACCAACCTGCTGCAGCACAGCACCTGCACCCTGGACATTAGCAGCGACGAGGAGTCGGAGCAGAAGGCCCGTCGCGAGCGCGCCGAGGGCAGAGACAAGGAGAACATCCCACCTGCCAACGACATCAGCCAGGTCAGCCGGGCGCGCACTGCTGCCGCCGATGCTCATGCTGCTAGTGCGGCCGACATGTATGTCGAGAAGGCCCGCAACCCGCTCTCGCAGCTCAATGCCGTCGACTTTTATGCCGAAGGCTGCGACGAGTCGAGCGTGGTGCTTATCCACGACGATGAAGAGGCCGAGGTCCCGACTGAGCAGCCCGTAGCGGCTGCTGAAGCCCAGGTTTTGGCTAAGCTCAAGGTGCCCGAGGACGTCATTGAGGACGTAGCCAAGACTGCGGAGGCGGAGACGGCGACGGCGACGTCTACTACTGCTGCTGTTACGGATGGCGCTGCTACCGTGGAGGAGCTCATGTCTAACCAGCAGAACGGCGAGGCCGCTGCTGTTCTGCAGCCGATGGAGGGAACCGGCGAGAGCTTTGATCTGTGGGAGAGCAGCAGCGCCAAGGACGACGACACCTCGTCTCTTTCGCAGCCCCTGTAAACAGCATAGCTTATGGGTTCCGGTTCCTTTGCATTTGGCGTTCAAACAGTGGCTGGCGTTCGTCTCGGCGGGCAGACTAGGATAAAAGCAGACGGCCTGGTGGGATTGGGCTTGGCTACGGCCTTGGTTACGTTTATGATTTGGTTGGCGAATTTGTCTGGATTTGATCGGTATGGTGATGGTTTTTTTGGTTGATTTGGCTACTCACTTGAGTTGGATACGGGTATTAATGCAGCCAGTTGGCGATGCTGGCCATCTTTTATATATTTCTCGGGACGGATTTTTGGATGTATGTTTCCCCACGGAGGTCATTAAATTGTTCTTGAATGCATTTTATTGTTTTTCAGTACGCTGTTCTGGTCGATTGCTCGATCCAAGTATCCACCACGTGATTCTATTAGCGATTAGCTATGGTGGGGTGATTGCTCTTAGACCATAGCAACCGAACTCGACCACCCTCTTCTCTCTACTGATTTCCCATCTATGGCTCGCTGATTCTCTCTTGAACCTTGTCAATTAGCGCCGTTCACCATGTCTGCTGCCGAGACTCAACCGCCAGTGCGAGGGGCATTTATAGTTCTGGAGGGACTCGACCGCAGCGGCAAGTCGACACAGGTCAAGCTGCTGGGAGAACGGCTGACCAGCCAGGGCAAGAAAGTCGAGGTGATGCGGTTTCCAGGTAGGTCCCTTGTGTTGTTCGACTTTTCCCTTTTCTGCCTTTCGGCTCTCTCTTTTCCTGTCTTTTTCTCCAGTCTTCCTTCCTCCCCTGTCTTCCGTACCTGCTCTCTCTCCCTCCTCCTTCTCTTCCTCGCTAACCCCCAGATCGCACAACTCCCATCGGCCAGATGATTGACGGCTACCTCAAGAGCAATGTCGACATGGACGATAATGCTATCCATCTCCTCTTCTCGGCCAACCGCTGGGAATCTGCGTAAGTCACTCATTCCACCTAAGGGGAACTGCTGCTGACCCCCAGAAAACGGATCACGACTCTCCTGGCGCAAGGCAACACCATTGTCTGCGACCGCTACTACTACAGCGGCATGGTCTACTCGGCAGCCAAGCAGAACCCGCTGCTGCCGCTGCATTGGGCCCGCGCGCCCGAGGTCGGCGTGCCGCGCCCCGACATTGTGCTCTTCCTCGATCTCGACGAGGAGCAGGCCAAGGCGCGTGGCGGCTGGGGCAACGAGGTGTACGAGAAAGAGGAGATGCAGCGCAAGGTGCGCGGGCTTTTTTGGGGCCTGAGCATGGGGCGCATCCCGGTGTCTGGGACGGGTGTCGTGGAGGACAAGGAGCCGGCGGCCACAGGGGCGGAGGCGGTGCCGAAGGGGGCTGAGCTGCACTTCCGGCAGGAGGAGGAGGACCTGGTGGTGGTGGACGCATCGCCGGCGGTCGAAGAAGTGGCGGCAGAGATCTGGAAGGCCGTGGAGCCGCGCGTGGCCGCGGTAGAGCGGGGCGAGGTGGGCAGGGCAGTACGGCATGTGCAATAGCTCTTGTCACGGGCGGCTCCTCTTCTTCTCCTTGTTCTTCTTGCACGCAAGCCTTCTTCTGTCTGTTGTCATGAGCTGTGAATTCGACTGGGACGAACACGCTACTTCTGTACGATATCTAAATGCCCATGGAGCCCAAATGCAAACAAAATACTAGCCATACAATTAATCCATCCCGTCTTTCCATGCTTGTCTGTCCCTGACGCAGTGTTGAGCCTACCGCAGACCGTACCCAATCCGATGCCCGATGAGCAAATAGCAATTAGCAATAGCAATAGCAATACAAAAATACAGAGAAACAGCAGTAAAACAGATGGCCAGCAAAGACGCAAAACCGAGAAACAGTGAAACAATGCCCGTCGCCGGTGCCGCATGTGCTGTTGAAGTACACATGGCGGCCGCTAAACGCCTGTAATGATCGTAGCTTGCTGGTGGTCAGCCGCGCGGAGGCTGGCCTACGAATTGCGGTTCACGCCGACGAGGCTGAGGAACTCGTTGCGGGTCTTCTCCTTGCGCTCGAAGCAGCCGAGGACGCAGCTGGTGATGGTGGTCGCCTGGGGCTTGTGGACGCCGCGCATGACCATGCACAGGTGGCTGGACTCCATGACGACGGCGACGCCCTGGGGCTGCAGGACCTCCATGATGGCGTTGGCGACTTCCTTGGTGAGGCGCTCCTGGATCTGCAGGCGGCGGGCAAACATCTCGGCGATGCGCGGGAGCTTGGAGATGCCGATGACCGAGTGGAAGGGGATGTAGCCGATGTGCATCTGGGGGGTTAGCCTTGTTCGATTTTCGTCTCATTCCCCCCTTTCCTCTTCCCCTCCTCTCCCACTCACCTTCCCGGTAAACGGCACCATGTGGTGCTCGCACATGCTGTAAATCTCAATGTCCTTGACAATCACCATCTCGTTGTGCCCTTCGTGGAAAATGGCATTGTTGACAATGTCCCGCACGTTCTGCTGGTAGCCCTGCGTAAAGTCCAGCAGCGCCTTGGCGTACCGCGCCGGCGTGTCCAGCAGCCCCGACCGGCTCGGGTCCTCGCCCACGCACTCGAGAATCGTCCGCACCGCGTCGCGCATCCGGTCCAGCCGCTTCGCTGCGCCGTCCGCTGACTCGTCCAGCCGCTCCCGCGTGCCAACGCTCGGCCGGCTGAGGCCGTCAAAGTCGACCACCGGACTCGGCGAGCGCGTCTTGGCCGGCGAGAGGGCCTTGCTCGAGGACACGGACGACGGCATTTTCTCGGCCGCGGCCGCGGCTTCCGGGTCGTCCCGCGGGTCCCGGGCTGCCTGGCTCATGCTGTGCCGCCGCTTGCTCTTGTGGCGCTTGCTGTCGTCGCCGTTGTGGGAGCGGTGCTTGCGCTTCTTGGCTTTTCCGGCGGCGAAGGCGGCCGGGGAGGCGGCCCGGCGGTGCTTGTGGTCGCCGTTGGGGGCGTCCCCGGACTCGCTGCGGTCGGACGGCATGGTGGGGGGTCGTGAGAGGAGGTGTAGCACGAAAGACGTCAGAGGAGGGGAGGCGTGAGGCAAGTCGGGCCGGTGAAGAAAGACTCGGTTCGTCCAAGTGCAAGTCGACCAAAGCCAGCGTGTGAGTCAAGGGAGAAACTGGTCGAGAAACGGGCACCGATGGATTCTGCAAGATCAGTGGAGTAGCCGCAATGGTGTCTACTTGTCGGGAGAGCGAGAGAGCGCCAATGCATGGTAGTACGCCCGTAAGTGCAGAGCAATTTTTTTTTCCATATGGGGTCTGCTAGCCTTAGTTTTCTACTGGTGACGGCGCGATGGACCGCCTAGCAAGTATGATGTGGTGGGCTTGTGGTTTATCTTATCGGAGCTTTTAGCAGGTGGGGGGACCTAAATGGTCTCAAATGACTAATCGCTCCTGAATGGCTCGATCCATTAGGTACGCTAAAATGTAGTGCTCTGGAGTGCGTCGTAGTGATCTTACATAGGCCTCACTTTCAGCAAACGGTCACTTCATCGGCGCATCACCACCACCGCACCAGCCCCTTATCAACCCCAAATATCCCCACCTAGACGCGTCTCTCACAACGCCCTGATATACGCTCCACGCGCCATGGTCAATAAGAAACGCACCGCGGCGGCGGATGGGTCGCCGGCACCGGCGCTAAAACGGCGTAAAGCCTCGACGATGTCCATCTCGTCGCTGGCCTCCGCGCACCCGCTACGCCAGACGTCGTTCCCGCCGCCCGAGGACTACGGCACGCCGCTGGGTAGCAGTGTGCGGTCGCCATCGGTGGACATGGACGCGGCGAGCTTCGTCAGCGGTGACCAGAGCGTGTCGGCGGCGCCCATCAAAAAGAAGCGCGGTCGCAAGCCCAAGGCCGACAAGTTGCGCGAGCAGACGCCGAGCGTGGCGGGCGGCAAGACGCCGTCTGTCGTGGGCGGAGCCGGCGGCAGTGGCGCTGGGGGCGCCGGCGCGGGTGCGGCAGGAGAGGGCGCGGCGGCCGACGACGACGACGGCGAAGGCGACATGCCGGACGACGGAGCGGGCAAACGGACAGACGAAGAGCGCAAAGAAGAAAAGCGGCTGCGGGCCGCCCTGGTGGCGTGCATGGACTTTGACCAGTACGAGCGGATTTCGGCGTGGCGCGCGGCGAAGCTGCCCGACGCGGTGATTCGGAGGGTGAGTGGGAAGGGTGGATGCTGCCGGGGATGCGTTTGATATGCAGAACATGCAGGCGGACAGGGGAGACACGGCCATGGAAGCATGTTGACTAACGTTTGCAGCTCGTCAATGCCACCGTGTCGCAGTCGGTGCCGTCGTCGGTCGTGACCGCTGTGCGGTCGGTGACGAAATACTTCTTGACGGACCTCATCACAAACGCGCAAAAGGTGCAGGAGCGCTGGATCGCGGCCGATGGCGAGCCGCAGGCAGACGCAGAATGGCCTGGCATGGTGCTGGCACGCGGCGAGCCAGGGGTGCAGGAGCTGTACGAGCAGCAGGCGAAGCTGGCGATCCCCGACTGGGAGCCCGAGACGGCCGACCACATTCTGCGGGAGGCGCCTAGAGGGCCGTTGCGGCCCGACCATTTGCGCGAGGCGTGGAGGTTGTACAAGTCGTCAACACAGGGGCGGACAGCAGGAGCGCTGGATTTGTGGCATGCGCAGCAGCATACGGGTGTCGAGCGGTTTCCCGCGAAGACGGGGGGGCGGCGGATATTCAAGTAGGGGTGCGGTGTGAAAATGGAGATGGGATGGCACTTGTCTGCATGTGTACATTACATTACTACCTAATTCATGAGTTACGATCAAGAGGTGGCGAGAAAGGGTGTAGGATGTAGGAATCGTGCTGAACAAAGGCAAGAATGGATGCAGAATCAGGCGAATAAATGGCAGGAACAACGAAAAATAGCAAAATACGTACAAAATCAGCAAAGAAATAGGACAGAACGAATGAGATCATGAAATCAAAGCAGAAACCACGAAGAATGGCAAAATACGTACATAAATATACCAAGAAATAGGACAGAACGAATGAAATTAAAGAAACAGACTACACAACCAAAATAGAGGTAAAATAAACAGAGAATACAGAACGGAAAATAATGGACAGCAAGAACAACATAGCAGAAGCAACCCGAGAAACAGGAGCAACAGTGCAAGGGCTAACAGCCAATTCTTCAATATAAAGGTCATGTAAGTGCTAAAGGAGATGCGGGTTGCCGGCGTTTGTCGCGGAACCGCTCGGTTTTAGTCGAGGTTTATTGACACCATGGCAGTAGGAGTATTTGAGAGTTCAACAGGTCAAAATCTTCTAGCCTTACACTACATCATGGAAGAACCCAGCCGGCAGACCTTGATTGTCCATATTCTGCATGGATCTATGCAAAACTTTCCAATTCCAGTTCCAGGCTTTGATGTGGAAATTTGTGTCAAGTTGCCACGAAGTCAGGTTCGGCGTCAGCGTATGTATGGGCGAAATGGGATGTATGAGAGACGTGATATCTGGAGGAGTTGAGATGTGGCCGGAGCCTCGGCCTTGAGATATATGTCGACACTTGGGAAGAGTGTGGTCCCGGCCCTGGTCTGTTTTATTTCTCGCCATGCACATACTGTCTATCTTTTGTCTCTCGGGCTTCGAAGCTGCCACCACAACTGAAAGACATCCGAAAAGATGGCCTCATGCAGACCAAGGACTTCAGCCCCAACATCGGACCGAGACCGTAGAGTTTGTAAATCTGCCCACGATGCTCCTCAATCCGGCAAGCATGTCACGGGTCCGCCAAGTTCCTAGACGGAGTCGCTTGTTAGCTACAACTCGTTGTTCTCGGGTTCCATCTCGTTCACGTGTACATTCGACAAGACACGCAACTCGTCGGCTTCCCCAAGGCGATGCTATACACGTCCTGGCACGACTCGACGACATGGATGTATATGTGCTGATCGATAAGCTAGATGGGTTGGGATAGTGGGTGAAGAACCTGAATAACCTGTGGAGCGAATCCCCGGTCTCGTCGTTTGACGGGCTCTAGCCGGAGCAGGAAGCCGATACAAGAGACCCGTGGGAGTCCCGCGAGCGTCGATTAGGGCGACCAATGAGACTAAGTCGATGCATCTGAATTGGTCATGTCGTGTGGATGAAAGGAGGGAAGGGGCCCCTGGAACGGTGGCTCGATAGATACGAGTATTGTGATCTGGGCGACAGCATTCGAATATGAAGCTGGCGAAAGCCTCAAGGCACGCGTCAGTGGGCGTAGCTTGCTGTCGTCAACCTTGGAACGTTTGGCCATGTCAAGAACAGGGGGGCAGTTCTCCTAGCCACATTATTTTGCCATTTATTCGGGATGTACTCGCGACTTCCGTAGCGACATTGAAGCAGCATATGTTGAGTTACGGAGGACGGAGTATCTAGGAGATATACGCTATAACCACCTTGCATTAGGAGAGATCCTCTGTTTACAGTGGTCTATGATAGTCACAACTGCCACGGCGCACGCTCCCACGGCTCCACTCACCCATGAGGCACAGCTCTCAGGCAGCGCATCGGGACACCATATGCAGTATTCCGTGCTCGTGCATCCCACTATCGCAGATAAATCAGCGCATCTGCTCGTCGTGAAGCCGGTGAATATTCGTATGGTTGTCTTTCGTGTCTTGCACCTGTCTTGAGCGCTTGTTTTCCTTCCCGTCGTCGTCGTCGTCCTCCTGCTCCCCCTCAGTCTCCCTCATTATTTCCCCCTCCTCATTCTCCCCTCCGTCACCCCCCCCTCATTCTTTCTCCCCTCACTCTCCTCTTTCCCCATGGCCGAACCGTTCAACACTCCCATGCCCGGGAGCACGCCCGTTCCCGGCGCCACACCGCGTTCGACGTCGCCTGTCGGCGCCGGCTATTCTGCGCCGGCACCCGTCTCTATGGCCTACGACTACGACTGGGACAGCGTCCGTCTGCCGGGTCTGCGCGAGGTCGCCATGCACCCAAAGCCGGCCGCGGCACCACCCAAGCCCATCGTCCTCCACATCGGCGACCCTGTGCGCTACAACCCCGCAACCTATGCGGCCTTTTCGCAGGCCTTTGACGTCGTGCGGCCGAGCGCGGCCGAGCGGCAGCGCGATGTCTTCCAGCAAGCACTGCAGAACCGCGTCTGGGGCGACGTGGCCGCGGTGTTCCGGCCGTTCTGGGGCAGCGGCGGCGAGATGGGCCAGTGGGACGCGGAGCTGGTGTCGCTGCTGCCGGCGAGCTGCCGCGTGTTTGCCAGTGCCGGAGCTGGGTTTGACTGGGCCGACACGAAAGCGATGGGAGAAAGGGGTGAGTCTTCTTTCTTGTCTTTGCCTCTTGCTTTGCTTTGCCTGTTGCTTTGCTTTGCCTCTTGCTTTGCGTTGCCTCTTGCTTTGTTTTGCCTCTTAGCTTTGCTTTTTGCTTCTTTGCTCCTTTCTTATTTACTTCTTTTCTTTGCTTCTTGCTTTTTTCCCCTCCTATCCTAACACCCCAGGCATCATCTACTGTAATTCCGGCTTGGCCGCCTCCGAGGCCGTCGCCGACTTTGCCGTGGCCATGGTCATTGCCACGTTCCGCCAGCTGCCGTGGTGCATGACGGCTGCGGCGTTTCCGTTTCCTGCTGCCTCCCCCACGGCTGCCCACAACGCCTTTTCGGCCTGCCACTCCGCCGCCACGGCCGCCTCCCGCAACCTGCGCTCCCAGGTCCTCGGCCTCATCGGCTTCGGCAACATTGGCCAGATGCTCGCGGCCAAGCTCGGCAACGCAGCCTTTGGCATGCACATCCACTACCACGACGTCCAGCGCAAACCCGCTGCCGTCGAGGCCGACCTGCAGGCGACCTTCCATGCTACGCTGCCCGACCTGCTCGCCGCCGCCGACTGCGTGGTCCTCTGCACCCCGGCGTCGCCCGACGGCCGCCCGCTGATAACAGCCACCGCTCTGGCGGCCATGAAGCCCGGTGGCCGGTTCGTCAACGTGGCGCGGGGCGTGCTGGTGGACGAGGAGGCCCTGGCGGATGCGCTGGAGAGCGGCCACCTGAGTGCCGCCGCCCTCGATGTGCACGCAGAGGAGCCGCAGGTGCACGCGCGGCTCCGGCGGCTGGCGCAGCCGACGCAAGAAGAGCTGGTCGCCGCGGGGGCGGCGGGCATCCCCTGTCGAGTGATGCTGACGTGCCACAATGCGGGCGGGACCGTGGACACGCATATTGGGTTTGAGGAGCTGAGCATGCGCAACATCATGGCGGTGTTGTCGGGGGAGGAGCCCATCACGCCGGTGAACCTGCAGGACTTGAAGGGGGTGTGAGGAGGCGAGGATGAAATTGGCACGAGGACGAAGACAACGATTTTATTACGACAGAATGACAATTGGTATGACACAGACACGGTACATAGGCCCCTATATCTTCACCCGCAGCAGGTACCGCAGCCGGACCTGGGACATGTCGTAGACAATGTACTCGTTGTAGAGGAGGTGGGCGCCGTCGACGCCGGTGTCGCCGGGCGGTTGTGCGACGTTGGGCTGGTTGTTAGCGGGCGAGACGAGGCCGCAAAAGACGGGGCGGGGAAGGCGGAAGGGAGGGCACCAGAGGGGGGAGAGGAAGGCGAACAAGCAGAACACGACGGTCCAAGCGAGGCCGAACAGCGCACAGAACACCGGAACTCGGCAGCAGAAGAAACAGCACGGACTCACCATCTTGACCCCCACCAGATCCGGGTGCACACAGCCCGCGTCCATCCAGGCCAACGGCGCCGTGCGGCCCTGGCCCAGCGTCGAGAAGCGGCCGCTGCTGCGGGCGTCGTCGCCGGCGGCGTAGTTGGCGTGCACAAGCTGCTGCATGGGCGCGCCGAGCTCGACCTCGCACAGCAGCAGCAGCGCGGTGCCGCCGGAGATGGAGGACGCGCAGTAGTTGGCCGACTTGCTGGACATGTCGGCGAAGTAGATGCCCTTGCCGAACATGTAGCCGCTGACGGGCGCCTCGGGCGGCGCAATGCGCAGGCCCTGGCTGAGGATGCCGCCGTAGTTGGTGACGCGCGAGCCGTGCCAGAGCAGGCGGCGGTCGCTTTGCACGGCGGCCGTGGCGCCGGCGCCGGCACCGGCCGCGCGGACCACCCCCCCGGCGAACCGCGCCTGCTCGCCGTCGCGCTCGATGCGGAACACGTCCTGCACGCGGTAGTGGGCGGCGTGCGTGGCCCCGCGCGTGCCAAACAGGTAGTCCGCGAGCCCGGCGAACTCGCGGCTCTCGGGGTCGAGCGGCGTCATTTCCGCCAGGCGCAGCTCCGCAAACTGCTTGTCGGCCGGGTGCACGCGCGGGCCGCCGTCGCCGCCGCCGCCGCGCCGCTTCTGGCTCACGCGCAGCAGCAGCTCGGCGTCCTTCATGTCGCTGAGGCTCTCCAGCAGCTCAATCTCCTTCTTGAGGCGCGCGTGGTCGGCCACCACCGGCGGCCGGTGCCGGCCAAACGCGTGCGGAATCACGCTGTAGTAGCGGTTCGACAGCGTCTCCGTGGCCGCCGCCAGCGACATCCCGTGCACCGACTGGGCCAGCGCCGCGTCGTCCAGCAGCGCCGCCACGTCCTTGAGCGCCTGGAAGCCGCGCGTGATGGTGGCCTTGCTGAGCTTGCCCAGCGGCAGCTTGTTGGCGTCGTAGTTGAAGTCCGACATGGCGGCCGCAAAGTACTTTTGGTTGAAGATCAGGTCGACGAGATTAAGCACGGGCTGCGGCAGCGTGCTCACCGGCGGCTCCTCGTCCTCGTCTTCGTCTTGGACCACGCCCTCGTTGCCGCCGCCCTCGTCGCCGCCGCCCTCGCCGTCCTCGTCCTCGCCGTCCTCGTCATCTTCGTAGTTCTTCTCAATGTACGCATACTTGCCGTTCTTCGGGTCCTTGTCGCGGTCTTTCCACGGCAGGCCCGTCTTGCTGCGGAACTTGCTCTCAAACTGCGACAGCACCTGGTCAAAGGTGCCCGACACGTGCGCCGACTGCCCATGCTCGCCCACGCGGCCCCAGCGTGTCCACAGGTAGAAGCCTTTCTTGGCATCCGTGAGGATCTGGACGTGTGAGACAAAGAACCAACGAATAAACAAAACAGAGCACCCAGCGTACCTGGATCCGGTAGAACTTGTTGTTGTTGTTGCCCGAGTTCGTCTGGTTCAGCCACGCATCCCAGAACACGCCGGCGCTGTCCACATACACCTCGGCCGACGGGATGCTGCAGCCCTCGTCGATGGGAATAGTGGTCTGGGAGGGCGCATCTTTTTTTGCGTCCTTGGTCTTGGCTTTTTTGGCCGCCGCTGTGCCATTGGCGTCGGGAGCTCCTCGCTTTGTGGATTTCGGAGGAGCAACAGGAGCCGCAGCAGCAGCAGCAGCAACAGGAGCAACAGCAACAGGAGCAGGAGCAGGAGCAGGAGCAGGAGCCGCAGCCGCAGCCGCAGCCGCAGCACTTCCAAACAAATACCCGGCCACCGGCTCCAATTTGCCGTTCGCCTGGCAGTCCAGCAGCCACTGCGCATTCACAATCGGGATGCCTTTGGCCGTGGCATCCTGCACCCGCAGCGTCTTGGACGCAAAGCTGGCGGCCGAGCAGACCAGGTGCGTGGCATCGGCGCTGACCCGGGTGCGCAGCACGCCGCCCAGCTGCTCAATGGTCTTCTTGGCCTCGGGCTGCGTGGTGCCAGCCAGCGAGCCACACAAGACGATGTGGCAATTGGCCAATAAGCTGTCGAGTTTCTGGGTCTTTTTGCGAGGCGGCATCTTGGGCAAGCAGAGAACAGAGAGAGCAGAGAACAGAGAACAGAGAACAGAGAAATGCAGCAACGAAATACCAGAGCCCAGAGAATACAGAGGCAAACGCAATGCAGGCAGAAGACACAAGAAGACAGAAAAAGCAGAAGAACGGAACAGTCACTCGCGACAACTCGATGCACTTGGCCTCGTTGACTCCAGCAGCTACAGCTAACAGGCAGCAGTGTCCACAGTGCACTAGCGCATCACGTGGGGCTGCGGCTGGAGTTGCTGGCAGAACTCGGGCAGGAGCTGCTCGTAATTCAGCCAGATAGCAGTCGTGGCACATAAACAGAAGTGCGTACGGCGTAGAGCAAGCAAAATGGAATCGCAGAGACAAAAGATAATAGGCAAACCGGTACTTCGTAGCAATACACAAACACAAACCCAAACAAACCTACGACGTACAAACATACAACATCTACCCCTGCTCTTCGCTAGGCTCGCTAACGGCTCACTAGAGCGACCTCGTTAAACACCTAAGGCGAACGCCTAAACCACCTAAAGCAACGGGCTCTCGACAGCTCCGCCAAACCTCGCCAACGACGTGGCCCTGGCGTCCAGGCAATCTCCTTGTCCACCCTGTCTGCCTACGCCAAAGGCAGCGGCGGCACCGACGGCGGGCCACTCTGCCCACTCTGCCCGTTCGGCCCATTCTCGTCGTCGTCGTCCTCCATCTCCTCCGCGTGCCCCAGGAACTGCGCCGCGTTCCGCATCTCGTAGTGCTTCTTGCGCATCTGCTCAAACCGCAGGTGCTTCTCGCGCTCTTCCGCCGACAGGCCCGCCCACTCGTCCTCGTCCCCGTGCACGCTGCCGTCGCTCTTGTCCACGTCCACGTGCACCTTGCTTGTCCGCCGCGCGTGCGCGCTCTCCGGCCGCTCCGGCACCGCCTCCTCCGGCTCGCCCAGCGCCAGGCCCGGCACGTCGTCCAGCTCGTCGTCCGACGGGTCTTCCGCCGGATTGTAGTGCTGCACATACGGCGTCTTGGGCTCGTCGATCTTCATCGTCGCCGTCCGCTCCTGCTCCGTCAGGTACAGGTTGGCCTCGTCCCATTTGAGCCGCATCGCCGGCTCGTCCGCCTCCGGGTTCGCCTCGTCCCCCTGCACCGACGGCGTGCGGCTCGACAGGCGCCGCGCCCCCGCCGACAACCGCGCCGCCGACGACGACCGCCGGTGGCCCGCGTTGACCTGCGTGTTGAGGATCGTCCGCTCCTTGTCCGTCAGCGGCTCGTCGCTGACGGGCGCCACCGGCGCGGGCGGCGCCACCACAGCCGCCGCCGTCGTGGCCGCCAGCGAGGGGGAGTGCCGGTGCGACTTTTTGAGGATGCCTGGACCCAGGAAATGTCAGATGGCGATCACCATCACAAAATCAAAACTACCAATGCCAGCCAATGCCACCTACCCTTGGGCTTCCGGCCGTCCAGCGGCGGCGGTGTGTGAAAAGGCGACCTGTTGCCTGCGTCCATCTTCATGCAGTGTATGTGATGTGCGTTGCGTGCCGTGCCGTGGTCGTGTGCTGTGTGGATGGCGTGAAAAGGTTGCGACAAGTCTTTGTATGGGGCCATCGTCAGCACCTGCATCGCGGGGTTGATAGCGCGCTTAGTAATCGTTCCACCAGCACATCGATGAGTACCTGGACCGCATATGGTCTGAGTGTACGTCGCACATCGACTGGAAAGTTACTTGTTACTGGTTCATTTATACTGATATATTCAAGAATAACAGGGTACATGTGTGACAAAATCAAATCAAAAAAGGGTGTATTGACTTACGGAAGAACGACATCTCTCTCAAAAAAAGAACTTGGGGAAATGACTGACGACCACAATTGGGCTTCACATAATGTGGCACCGCCACTTCTACAGTTCCGGCGACAGCATGCAAATACGATAATGACTACGAGCTGCCGTGGTTTTCAGCGTCCTCGTTCCCGTCCCCGTCCCCGTCCGCGTCCTCGTGCCCCTCCCGGGTCTGCTTCTCCTCTTTCAGCATCCCTTGAGATGCCGTGTTCAAGGTCGCCGATATCTGCTGCCTCTGCGCGTCTTCCATTTGCTTCCCGATGTCGCTCATCGCACCCGCCATCACGGCCGCGAAGCGGCTCGTAAAGTGCGTCGCGTTCGCGTGCATCCGCGCCCGGCCCACTGCCTTGTCGACCAACTCACCATAGCCTGGGCCCCGGCAGCCCAGCAGAAACAGCCGGTCCTGGATCTGGGTCTGGGCCTTTTGCATCCGCTGCGCCAGCTCCGGCGGCACATCCGTGCTCTCGTTTTGGAGCACCGTCACCACCGCCCGCAGCGATCTCAGCCGCTCCTCGTCGGCCTCGGCCTCCTGCCCCGTCAGCGCCTCCACCTCGAGCATCTTCATCGCCACATCGGTCACCTTCAGCTGTCGCTCCAGCGTCTCGGAATACAGAGCCTGCAGCTTTGTCGCCGCCAGAATGCGCCGCTGCTCCAGCCGCCCCTGCACCAGCTCCAGCGCCGGCGGCACCGCCTCCTGCTCCATGGCGTCGACCTGGGCGGCCTGCGCGGCCGTCAGCGGACCGCACACCGGGGGGCCGTCTACGTACTCCGCGAGCCTCTTGGGGACCACCAGAAAGTTATCTGGCGGCGTGCGGCCCATGGGGTAGCTTGGGTGGTGGCCCGACCGGCAGTAGCAGTGGTGGCAGAAGCCCATGGTGTTGGCATCCACTAGCAGGCGGTCTGTTGGATGGGTGCAGCGGCCTGTCTCATCAAACGTCGAGCAGAACGTCGCCTGCACCAGTTCTTCATAGCCGTAGCCGCAATGCACGCACTTCTTGGTTGTGGACTGGAAGATACACATGTTAGTGAAGCTACTACAGTAGACGGATAGAATCTTGGATAGAGTGCTAAATGGATGAGTTAAACTGGCTGCCGACGTTATGTCATGGCGATTTGAGCTGAACGGGTAAGCACGCCGCAAGCTTTATGTTGAAATGTGTGAACACATTGCTGTGCTTGAACAGGCTGTGACGCGTGAGCGCAGAAGTAACGCGTTGAATGAAATCACTGTGTGACAAAATGGCAAGAGAACCTTCAGAAACAGTCAGAACTGCTAGACGTAAATACAACGCCATTCGCAGCTGAGAGTCGGCTGCAGAAACTATACCCGTGTCAGTCTGCAATCGTATTTGTTAAGGTTCAAATGCATCTATGGATGCTCAGCGTATGGGGTTACCAAGGCTAAGCCTGCCCGATCATCTGCGTTGAACAATCAGGTCATCTGCCACACCGCCTTATCCACTGTACACTTCCGCTTTGTTGTTCTGGTCAATGGTTTCCGGAGCGTCTGCTTCGCCCTTCTTTGTTGGCCTATCGTGCGGACCAACTGCTCTTTCGACATAGCCTTGCGCTTGTCCGACCACTCGGCCTGGCCCCGAACGTAGTGTCGCTACTTCTGCAGCAAATTGGCCATATCTTAGTTGGCACCTTGCCATCACAGGATGCATTGGTTGGAAGCTAGCTCGTGCCCAGACAGTTTTGCAATCTAGGCCGAATGTCCGACAATGCCACTGGACGCATCACTATGCTCAGCGGCAGCTGGGTGGCCGCTTCATCAAGCTCGCTAGACGGATGCCAGCTATTGCTGCCTGTAACTACCTCTTTGCCACAGTGGTATCGAAGAACGAACACACCACCGCTAGGCACGCAGCTTCCTCGACTTGGCGTTCATTGAGGGACCATACAGAGACACAATCGCCGCATTGTGGCCTACATTGCCCGCAGAATCTGTGGCCAGAAGCTAAATCGCTTGAATTCAGCCGTCTATACCCCCCTGGGGCATTTCTGACTACTCCAGTTCACCAGACGTGCTGTGAAATGAACAGCTGGCATTGTAGCAAAAGCGGCGCCAGAGAAGAAAGGAGCCACTGTTGTTTTCTAAACGACTGGATACAAACGCACCGAAAAGCAAGTTTTTTCTTCATCCAAACTTTGAAACGGTAAACAGCTATTAAAAGAAGAAAAAAAAAAGAGAGAAAGCGGAAAGAACAGGTTGCGCACCTAGAATCCTAGTCAGTGTGTTATTCATCGCCAGCTTATGGAGCACGCGATAGAACTTCCCCGTTTTCTAGAGGCACGGCGAAGCTCTGCAATCAAAGCACCCTTGTCACCATCAGACAGCAAATCCGAACCCAGTGGCGATTGCAGCTGTTCTTTGTCGTCTTCTAGGATGTTGAGATAATCAAACTACCTTTGCTTAGCTCTCGAAATAAGTGTTCAGCCTGCACAACTACTAACGAGGCCATCGCTCGTGTTCGTGTCTGAAAGGACCTAGTACAGCATCAACAAAGCGCCTGGGTCGCATAGTGCCGTTAAAATGCCTCTTGTCACGGTAACGATGGTAGACACAACACCAAATACGTAGCCTTGCATAATTGATACAGCCCCTATTATGTTAATGTGACCAGGAAAGAGGATATTATCAGGTTGGCACTAACGGAGATGGGTGGTGGAGAAATCAGGGACCAGTTTTTAAGATTGCACTGTTTAAGGTTGGCACTCCACCATCCGACATTGACAGTAAGTTGCTTACGTATGATCTGACAGCGGCCAATATCACTGCTTTGATTGTAGCACAGGATTCTCCGTATATTCCACGTACTCATTTTCGACTAAATTGAGATGAAAGTCTTATTCGGTGTTTCTGTATATTGATGACTGGAAGAAAGAATGCGTCGTTTCTTCGTGTAGTGTCATTTGTAAGTTTATCTCTAGTATTATGCATCGTGCAAGTAATTAATTTATTATAGGTCTGATATGCATTATATTTTGGTGTTTATTTGGAGAATTATGCTGCCATTTTCCAGCTACCAAATTCAAGTGGCCTGTATGAAGGTTGACCTGGTTGAAATTTCAATTTTCACTATATCTGTCTGGTACCGGCTTATTTTCAATTTTATGATTAGAGTTTGCATATACGGCTCGGAATTTACAGCCAAAATAGCGAGGAAGTAAGTAACGTCTTCATTCCTCAGGACATTAGTGGGAACAATGCTGCCACAAGTCGTAGAGAATATTCTAGACTATCTTGGAAAACCAAAACAAGTTTGAGGAGTGCCCGTTCTACCCACGAATTGCCATCGCTGTACTATTGTCCGTATCGAGCATTCAATTGAGCTCTACCGAAGAAGCTGGTTCATATTATCTGCACTTAGGACCACAATATTGAAAACGGTTGTTCTTCGACACTGATTTGTCTAAAAAAAAACGGAACTACTTGTAGCAAAATGACTTGGCATATAAAACACTAGTACAACAGCATGCTGTTGAAAATCTATGGAATACAATTGCACGCGAGTTATCCAAATATACCGCCGCAGAGTATAAGTAAGCGAAACAACTCCTAGAAAGTTTTATATACAGAGACAGCCCAAATGTAGTAACCGGACAGAAAGAGACAACGCGGCTAACAGATTGTTGCAAAGTCTACTATCTATACATTGGTTACGCTGGTACAAAAGACAATACAGACCCAGAGAGAGAACAGAACGTACACCTTGGGGTGGAGAACTCGTTCCCCGAAACCTCCCAATAGCTTCCATTCGCTTTGTTCCCAAGTCGCGCCACCACACCCGCCGACGTCAACGCCCGCGGCAATAACTTAGACCATTTCCCGGCTGCCTGCACGCACTTCCTTGGCCGACGTAACCAGGTTGCGCTCGCTGCCTTCGCGGCTGGCCTTGCCGTCGCCCTCCTCGAGGACCTCGAAGGTGTTTTCGACGTAGATTTCGCGGCCGTTGCTAGCCGAGACGCCGTTGGTGCCCTTGCCCACGCGGCTGGTGGACTGCAGCGGGTAGCTGCCGACACGCTCGCCATAACCGTTGGAGCGGTTGTTGGAGTAGCTAGAGAGACCCAGCAGCTTGGGAGAGATCTTGGAGATCAGGGGCTTCAGGGCCGGCACCGAGGCGCAAATGATGGCCATGTTGATTTCAATGTTCTGAGATGTTAGAATGCGGCAAAGAATCGCATTTTTCAAATGACGAGGAACTCCAACTTACACTCCAGAGAGCGATCTCAGCGCCGTCGACTGTGCTAGGTTAGCGTGATATCAGGCAAGGAAAGACAGAAGCCGCACCAGACACATACAAGTAGTATCCTCAGATGTAGAGATGGACAGGAGAGACTTGAGACGGATGATGGACGTGATGCAGACGCTGAGGCTGGTTAGTAATGCGGGTGGCTCTGGAACCCGGAGGGGGGGCCGTAAGGACATACACGGTACCAAAGGCGAACACAACAATGAGCACAATCTTCTGGCGCAGAGGAATGCGCAGGCCCTTGATCAGCGGAATGGGAATAGAAATGAGCGCAATGTCGGTGGCAATGTTGACGGAGGCGTTGGAGAACCAGAAAGCCAGTCGGTTCATGCACGAGCCCTTGCCTTCGCCCCAGAAAAAGGCCACGGGAACACACATGAACATGGAGCCTAGGACGGTCCAGAAGCCGTAGATGACTAGGAAGATGAGGAAGATCTTGCAAATTTTCTGGACTACGGGCACCGCGAACACGTGCTTGTACTGGAAGATGATGGACAGTTTGGTGAAGCTCAGCGAGAAGTTGTACACGGGGATCGTGGCCCACAAGCACTGATGGATTAGACGGTATCCTCGTGAAGGAACGTAATTGATCATGACCTACCTGGAAGAACTTGATTTGGTTCTCTTGCGAGAGATCACCGATATGTTCACCCAAGCCATACCTGATTTCTGTGATGGACCATGTTAGCCAATGGCCGCGGTAAGGCTGCCAAGAAAGTGGGAAATACGTACGAAACATTTCCACGATGAGGAAACCGATAGCAGCGGCCTGGAGATGGGGAATACCCTGTTAGCCACGGTCACGAGAGTAGGTTCATGAAGGGGGGTGATCAACATGGAAGGCCCCCAAAAGGGACCGCTCCCATTTTTTCAGCGGACCAAAAAGAGGCGCGGGAAAAAAGTGACATATCGCTAGCCACTGAGAAAAGACGAAAGCAGAGGAAGCAAAAGAGAAACACCTACTAGGGCCACAACAATCAGGTAATCCTCGACGCCCGCGGCGTGGACAATGAGGGTTCGCGTGTACAGCCGGAGCGAGACAATGACGAAGCTGAGAGCAACAAAGAAGTTGCTCAGCACCAGAATGTGCTGCACTCTCTGTGGGCCGAACATGATGCTGTGAATGGGTGGAGGGACGTCTCCTGTTGCCTTGCTCGGTCTTTCCCCGTGGTGTTTTCGGTTTGTTGCTTTTTCTTGTGGCGGAGAAAAACAAAGGAAGGACCGGAGGCAGGAACGAGCCTACATTTGTGTTTTGGATGGGCTTGCTGGCAATGACCAAACGGGCAAGGAGAAAGGAGGCAACGGCCGATGGCAGACGGGACACTGACGTGCGCATGAGGCGGCCCTCTCAGTGTGGACGACAGATACTTGGCGACTACAAAGACTGTAACTACAGAGTCGCTACGAGTCGTTACAGCTAAATTGTAGCGAGGAGTGGACGTGGGAAACAGGCACGGCGATGCCATATCTGGTGGCTGGTACGAAGGAAGAGTAGCAGTCTTACCGGACTAGGACCGACGAGACGAGAGATCGAGTTCTTGCTGGGCCATGGCCGATGTACATGTACATGATGTAGTTGTACATGCAGCCAATTTCGATTGTGCATAGTCGTAGTAGGGGGCATGGGCTAGTCCAGCAGTGATACCCGAGTCTCTTTCTTGTTTCGTCGTCAGCACATCTAAAGAGGATCTCGGCCTACCAATCACAGTGGCAAGGGAGGATGAATAGTGGCAGGGATATTTAAATCCTGGGTCTTTCCTCGGCATGCCACTCTGTGTCTTGGGCAACAAGGAGAGATTATGTCCCTCTGGTGGTTTCTACGTAGATGTACGGGAGCAGAAGGACTACCCTTCTACACTACAGAGTATACAAGATAACATTTGGGGCAAAGTCGTCAAGAAGGAACAGCACAAAATCGTGCATAATATGTACGTACTCGTACAGCATCCAATACGAGTGGCGTTTATTTGTACTAAAAGATAAGTGGTGGAGCAAGTCGACGAGCCCCTGTACGAGATTGTACTGGTATAATTCGCACGAAAGAAATACGTACCAAGAGTTGCGGCACGGCCAGGTTCCCCGGCGCGTTGGATTACTTGGCGACAGTTCTCTGCAGCATATGGGTACTCGTATGTACTCGTTCTGGTACAAATGCAATGCTGACGGCAGGCAACTCGTCGTACGAGCAGGGTTGGGCCTCCTATGGCTTGGAATACCACTTGGGGTGTCTTTTCACCGTCGGTGTAACTGTACGGAACAGGTATCACAACGAAGGCATATCTTGCACATGCATGCAAGACGGAAAAGGGCTTGCCGGATATAGATACTATGTGTAAACGAGACTGTAAACGGAGCTTGTAGTCGTACTTGTAGGGACATAAGGGGCTATAAAGTGAGGCTGATGCGGCATGGGTCCGAAAACCTCCGATGTATCCAAGCCTGTTATTGTATTTCCCAAAAATATAATGTGGATGTCGTGAATCACTTGCTCCGTTCATGCGTCCATCTCAGGGGGTTTGTGGCTGGCTGGCAACCTCTTCAGGGGCTCTATCAGACGCCCAAGTTTGGTGACAAGAAGTGTGCCACGCGACACATTTCCATATTGACGAACCATGGGCAGAGCCATACAAAGTGGAGGGACCTTCACACCCCCCATTATAGTGTGTGCCTTTTTTGCGAACGTGGTGGCTGTTGGGGTCTGATCAATGATGGTATTCGTGCAGGTAAGCGCAGATAAAGCACTGATCACCACGTGCTGCCGGGCGATGGTAAGCCCTGATGAGAAGACCCGAGATCCTGAGAAATTCTCCAATGCCGTGGCCACGAGCCGAGAGGATCTTTGGGTGGCGGGACTCCCCTCAACAACCACAAACGCAGTATGAAAGGTCGCAATCGTACGTCGTACATACGAGTATACAGAGTACTCGTACCTGTCAGAATGCTAAGCGAAGTTTACTGGCAGGGGACATTCGTGCCCAGACTTCTATGAAGAAAATTTTGTGGCCCCAATGCAGGGCGACAGAAAACGGGCATGAGATTGTCGCCATGGACGTACTCGTAGTTGTACGTAAGTACGCGTACTTGTACTACGATTACGACTACGACAATGGCAGCGTAGCGCAGTAACACGACCAATTTCAGCAATACTCCGTACACCGGGGTCACATTCGTATTGGGTGCCCTGTGGGTGAGAGGCCCCCTTTGTTTGGACCCTGGGTGCCCAGAGTCAGCATTCAGAACAAGGGGAGCCATGGTGCTGGGTACTTGGTGATGGGTGAGTCCAGACAGAGTAAATATCCCGACACGCATTTCAATCGTTGTATCCCTGTCGGATTATGACTGCAGTCCGCGGTCCCACGTATTAATCACGCATTCTATACAAATACAAGCCACTGTTGACAACCACTCGAGACGTTGATTTTGGCGAAGAGGGTCCGCCTAAATAAGACGACCGCTGGGAGCGAATGGCCATGGTGCAGAACATCCTACCTGGTTGTTTTCGGCGGAAAACAGGCAGGAGCGTACGCTGCTGTAACCGAGGGGCGTATAGCAACGACGCCAGCGGTCTTGGCTTTGGGAGGTAGATACTCTTACTTGAAGTTCCTCCGTGATGTTGCAGTCTTCGCTGTAGTCGCACATACATAGTCCGTAGTCCAGTCGTAGTCGTACTCGCATGGGTTTTCGAGCCACGCCCACAAGGAGACTCCGCATCCGAGAACAAGTGCTGGCAGCTGAAGCATTTTGGCTTTTTGGGGACGGGGGCGTGCACGACTCCATCAGAGGAGTCGCAAGTACCCAGAAACGAATAGTGGGCGCAACTGGGCCAAGGCGCAGGTCATGCAATGTTCAGGGGCAGTCACAACAAGCCACAGAGGGCCGGACGCTGTTTAGCTCTGGCCAGTGAAGCGGGATGTGAAAATCCTTCGCCGAGGTAACTGCATGGAGCGTAGTTGTACGTCGTACTCCGTAGTGAGTACCAGGCCTGTCGTGCACACTACGAGGATAGCATCTGTAGCCGCCGTCGTACTCGCTGAAGGATACAGAAACAAGGACTGTCGAGGCTAACCTCCTGTCTATTTGGGTGGATACTATTATAAGGTGCTAGGTACTAAAAGAGAGACGTGCAGCAGGGCCCTATGCCTACTCCGTACGACTAAGTCTTGAATAGCGCCGGTAGCGGGACAAGGGCCCGGGCAGCGTATCATTGGAAGTGGAAAGGGTCGGGGTGGAGACTGGGCCGAGACGTCGAGAGAGGCAGACTTTTGGGGCAGCGTCGCCCAGCAGGCGTTCCAGAGCAGGTCTAGCCTTGTGTTTTACTGGTACAGGTCCTCTGCCTTTTCCGCCGGGGCGTCGATGTGGTTGTTGAACTCCTTCTTGGGGTCGACCAAGAAGGCAGCGCCTGGGGGTGTTAGCTCTGCCATATTGTCCACACAATGCGTCCCAGACACGCCTGTAAGGGGGCTTACCGATAGCGGCAACAACCGTAAAGGCGCCAGCCGCCACCCACACCCAGCGGAAAGCCACGCTGTATGTGCTCAGGAGCGCACCGGCACCGGCCTGGATGATGGAGGGGGAGACGCCAGAGACCGCGAGGAGGGCGTCGGTGTTCTGAGCAGCCAGGGCGGTGATAAAGTCGCCCAGGGACGTCTCAGGCAGACCCAGCGGGAGCACGGCGGCCGCGATGTTGGAGCCAAGGTTGCTGTTGAGCTGGCCGGCAAAAATAGCGTTGTCTAGGGGCCTTGTTAGCAGACGGACGGCACGGACAATCAGAGCAGACGAGACCACGCACAGATGGCCAAACCAACGGAGCCGCCCAGCGAGCGGGTGCCGATCATGAGGCCGCTAGTGATGGCAATCAGCTCGCGCGGGGTGGACAGCTGGGCCACGGTGACGAGGGCGCACAAGCAAACGCCCAAGCCGGCGCCGAGGAAGACGGGGTAGCCCCAAACATTGCGGGAGCTGGTGGCGGAGGTGTTGGCGGTGGCCATGAGGACGAAGAAGACGATCATGGACACGAAGGCGGCAAACGCGGGCCAGCGCACGTTCTTGGTGCGGGAGCAGTAGAAGCCGGCCAGGACGGCGCTGGTGCCGTAGAGCAGCATGTTGACGGTGTAGCGCAGGCCGACGCGCAGCGAGTCGGTCTCGTAGAGCACGCTGGCCTCAAAGGCAAAGTAGTTGTTGGCGGCAAAGAAGACGAGGCCCTCGACGAAGACGCACATCAGCGCTAGCGGGAAGTTGCGGTGGGCAAAGAGGCCGTGGTGCAGCATGCCGTCGGCCTTGAACCAAGTCTCGTAGACGACGAGGCCGATGAGCAGGGCGACGCCGATGGCAAACGTGGCCGAGGTGTGCGGATCCGACCAGGGGTACGGGTTCTGCGACCACGAGAGGCCCATGCAGAAGAGCACGAGACTCGAGGACAGCAGCGCGTAGCCGATCCAGTCGAGCTTGCCCAGCTTCTCGCTGTTGGTGTAGTTGAGCTGGTTAGGCGTCTTGGGCGGGCTGTAGAGCACGGCCGTCAGCAGCGTGGCCACAAAGAAGATGGCCGTGGCCATGTACCAAAAGTGGCGGAAGCCCTCGAGGTTACCGTGGCGCGTCATGGCGCCGCCGGCCAGCAGGGCCACGACGCCGCCGAGCGCCGCCGACAAGTTGGTGAGGCCCTGCGCCCACGGCCGGTACCGACGGGGGAGCACCTCGGAGGCCACGGCGTGCAGCAGCGGCTGGGCGCCGTACGCCATGCCGGTGACCGTGAAGCCGGCAATGGCCATGCCCGGGGAGTTGGCGCGGGACACGACAATGGAGCCGACGACGCCGCAAAAGGTCAGCACCATCAGAATCCAGCGGCGGCCCCAGTAGTCGGCGGCCTGGGACATGATCGGCGAGAGCACCACGGTCAAAATGGTGATCGCCGACGTGAACCAGACGCTGTCGGTGCTGCCGCCGGTGACCTTGACGATCGTCTGTGCTTGCTGGGGGGGTTAGCATGGTCTGTTGCTGATGGTCATTGTCTCTATGAGAACAGAGCAAGACAAAGAAGACAAAAAACTCACTGCTCCTGCCCCCACCACGTTCACCAGCTGCGCAAAGTAAATAAAACACACAGCAAAGACCGTGAGAAAGGTCTTCGCGTGCAGATGTGGCACGGGCTCATCTTCAATCGAAGGATCGGTGCTGCTGCCCGTGTGCTCGGGCGGCGTGGCCGGTGCCTTCTCAGACAGACTGGCGTCTGTGGCCGGTGATGGTTCTTTGACAGATTCCATTGCGTGTTCTCGAAGCCAAAAAGGAACGCAAAAACGTGGCTGGGACGGGATGAGAAGGAAGGAGCGAGCACGGGGGACGCAGGCTAAAAAAAGGAAAGCAAAGGAACGTATAAGAAGGAGGGAAAGACGAGAGAGCGTGTGCCGAGAAAATGGCCGGGTGATGAAAGCTGCGGCTTATCTGCATGTCAAGTACACGCTTGCCCAGGAGAACGGGGGCAGAAAGTGACAAGGAACGACATGGAACGGCCGGAAGGAGAGACCAATTTCCAGCAAATACAACGGCTCTTAGCATATCAATACAATGATAGCAAAATTGGCTGCATGCGACTCTACCTTCTTGGACTATTCCCTTTCATGCAAACATACGACGTGTGAGTCTGATGCAGCTACCACGGTGCTAGTTCATACGAGGACGAGGACGGACTTGCGAGACGTGTGCGGAAGGGCCCCGGTAGCATCGTGGAGACTAGTAGTGCCCTGTACGTCGTAAGGATTATTGGCCAAGACGGGGGTGACCAACGGGGCTCGACCCACTACCCTATGTATGTACATGTACATGAGCGTGTGTTGTACTGATACATGCGAGCATTTGCGGACTCTCCTGGGTGCATGAACGGTTGCGCCAGTCCTGGGTGGCTGCATCAAAGCGGTCCATGGCCAGCATACCAGCTTTATTAGACTCGAACCAGACCCTCGGACCAGACCTGTTGCTGATCCTGCCGTGTTTGTCACAGTGCCGAGCCGCGAGAAGAAGAAGAAGAAAGACGAAAGAAGAAAAGAAGAAGAAGACAAGGAGAGAAGAAGTAGAGAAGAAAAAGAAAGAAAAGAAGAGAAAAGACCAGGTCCCAGCTAGACGAGAACATGGCCCTCCACGTCGCCATCGTCGGCGGCGGCATCGCTGGCTTTTCCGCCGCCACGTCGCTGCGTCGTGCCGGCCACGTCGTGCACGTCTACGAGCGCTCCGAGCACAACAACGAGGTCGGCGCCGCCATCCACGTGCCGCCCAACGCCTCCCGGGCGCTGCTGGCCTGGGGCCTCGACCCCGTCCAGGCCAAGTTTGTCACCACCAAATCCAGCTTCCGCGCCAACGCCCGCACCCTGGAGACCTTCCACATCGGCACCACCGAGGCCCAGATCCCCATCCAGTGCGGCGCGCCCTGGTTCTTGGCGCACCGCGTCGATCTGCACGAGGAGCTCAAGCGGCTGGCCACCGAGCCCGAGGGGCCAGGCCGCCCGGCCACCGTGCATCTGCGCTCCAAAGTCGTTTCCTACGTGAGTCCCCTGCTCCGGCCCCCGCGCCTACCGGTGTCCTGACCGCCAGAACCCCGACGCCCCGTCCATCACGCTCGAGAGCGGCGAGGTCGTCGCCGCCGACGTCGTCATTGCCGCGGATGGCATCCACAGCGTGGCGGTCGAGGCGGTGCTCGGACGGCCCAACCCGCCGCAGGCCTCCAAGGACCTCTACAACTTCTGCTACCGCTTCCTCATCCCGGCCGCCGACCTCGAGGCCGACCCGGTCACGCGCTTCTACAACGTCGACGACGACGGCCGCATGAAGTTCTTTGTCGGCGACCTGAAGCGCATTGTCTCGTATCCATGCCGAAAGTAAGCCCTCCCAACTGCTCGCTAGCATCGCCCCCGCTAACACAGCACGCCAGCAACGAGGTGCACAACTTCGTGGCCATCTTCCACCAGCCGGACATTGACCTGATGAAGCGCGAGGGTAGGCACCCCTGTGGCACGTCGCCGTACCGTGCTAACAACACCCACAGACTGGCAGGCGACCGTCGACAAGTCGAAGCTCGTCGAGCAATATGCGGATGTGCACCCCGACTTCCTGGCCGTCCTCCAGTATGTTGCCACGCCGTCCCCGGAGTGCCGGGCCCGGCCCGACTAACAAGACAGAAAATCCACCGAGGTCATGCAGTGGCCGCTGCTCTATCGCCCCCCCATTCCCACGTGGACCAAGGGCAGCATGGCGCTGGCGGGCGACGCGGCGCATCCCATGCTTCCTCGTGAGTCCCGGCCGCGTCCTCTGCACGCACTTCCGCTGCTAACACGCACCAGACCAGGGACAGGGCGGCGCCCAGGGCATCGAGGACGGCGTGGTCATCGGCATGGCCCTCATCGGCGCCACCAAGGACAACGCGGCCGAGCGGCTCAAGCTCTACGAGGCCGTGCGCCGAAACCGAGCCAGCCTGATCCAGATCTTCAGCAATGCCGGCCAGGACGAGCCCGAGCTGATCCGCAAGGACGCCTCTGCGTTTATGCCGGCCGACCAAGTTCCCAGTATGTCATGTGTCGACGCCGTGAGAGACGTGTGCGTGGGCTAACAAGACAGCCTGCCCCGAGGACTTTTTCGACTACAACTTCAAGTACGACGTGGTCCAGGACACGCTGGCCCAGCTCAAAAAGGCGGACGCCTCGTTCACGCTGCCCGACAACTTCTTCCAGAAGGAGCCGGGCCGGATTGCCGCCTAGACGTGGACGCCCAGTCGAGAGTGCCTGATGGGAAGGCTCCTGCGCGCCACATGCGGCCAATTCCAGGTGGTCTGCGGCTGCGACCCCGCGACAGCCTATCTGAAGCGACCTTTCTCTTCTCCGGCGGCTGCCGTCTTGTTTTTCTGCTTCTACCCTCGAGCCACGAATGACCGCTCAGTGCCATGCTTATAGACACAAGGGACACGAGGGGCTCTATATTCCATGTTCCTATATTGTGATAGACTCTTTTAGACGGAACGTTGTCGTGTTGGTGACCACTGGCTAGGAATCGTCCGTGCTAACCAATATCGCCTTCCTATATGTTTGTATACAGCCTCATAAAGAACGCATTTCGTGCCCGGATGCAGCCTTGCATTGATAAATCGGAATACGTGCAAAGTATCCTGGCTTAGCAAAGAGTAGAGGCACCGCTTCCCATCCGCTCCACCAATGTTCCCCATTGGGTCCTCCAGTGTCCTCCATCCTCCATCACCCATCCGCCAACGATCGAGTGACATCCCAATCAAAGCCCGTAGAGTCACGAGGAGATTCAGAAGTCCCAGTGCAAACTGCACATAGAGGATCTTCTTGGCCGCCGTGAACCTCGAGCACAAAAATGGAGCGCCGCCCCGATCACAGCTCGTAAAGAGTCACAAGGAGACCCAAAAGTCCCGGCACAAACTGCACATAGAAAATCTTCTTGGCCGCCGTGAACCCCCCCACCAGTCCGGCCACGGCCACGCAGCCCAGGAAGAAGATCCGGATCTGCGCCTGGAAGGACGGGTCGGGGTGCAGGACGCCCCAGGCTAGGCCCGCCGCTAGAAAGCCGTTGTAGAGGCCCATGTTGGCCGCGAGCGCCCGCGACTGGTGCGCAAACTCGGCCGAGTGGCGGAAGGCTTTGCGGCCGGCCGGCGCCGTCCAGAAGAACACCTCCAGCACGAAGATGTAGATGTGGAGGAGGCTGATGAGGGCCGTCACGGCCGTAGCGAGCAAGGGCATCGTAGTGGGTGTGTGGAGGTGTTGAATAGGTGTCGTTTTGGGTGTCTTGATGTGGACAAAGGAGGCGGTGAATTTGCAGCGCGAAAGCCATCTAGGGATAAGCAACACGCCGACGGAGTCGTTACGGATGGCATTACATAATTTTAGCTTTCTGTCTCAGCTTTCTTGTGGGGAAGCGCTAATTGGCTGTGCACAAGAGCTTTCTTTTGCTTCCGAGGGCTTGCTTTTCACGACGAGGGGTATCATGGATAGATACGATGCAACGAAGCGTGGCCTCGGTGGGCTGCAGCTCTCGTATACTTCGGCTTGACCGGCTGCGCTGTCAACGCGGTGTGTCCGTCAGCTTGGCAAAGAGCCATCGTATATGACCGATAACCATCCCCCAAAATGCCCATCTTTTCCCATGTGGCGGGCTGCCCGCCGGACTTCGGACACCACCGCAGAGTGACTCAAATCGGACTCCGAGTCCGAATCCAGGCCTTTTTCCATCCAGAAGTTCTCCATAATACACAAACGACTGCAACCTTTCCACGCCCTTTGCCATCTGGCGCCTTTGGCAATTTGCTAGCCCCAAGCTTTAGTACGTTTTCCCCGAAAGTTGGCCATTCTGACTCGGCTTCGGGGTAGTCTGAGAACACACTTCTTGGCTTCAGCTGAACGGCATGTCGTGCCCCCAGAGCTGTGAAAGCTGGGTAGATCACGGAACAATCGGTCAGCAGCGTCTGAGCCGTGCTTATCAACCTTTATCGCTTGCGGGGATATTTTGTGGTGATGAGCTGACGAGTCCGGGTGCCCTGGTCACCATTAATTACACTTGAGTGGGCCGCTGTGAAAAGCTACAGGCATCGACGGCCGCAGATCATTCGCAAGCTTGCCTTCTAGCCCCCGGATAATGGATTCGTATCCGGCGAGATAGCGGGGGAAAACCCGGTCTTTCTGCGCCGCTAGGTTGACATCTCATGTTTTTCGCAACTTGGCCTACGATAGCTACTTCTCCCCCACCCTGCCTTTGTCGGAAGATACCGTCATGGCTCCGTCGTATGCGATCCGGCTACGGCAGGATTTAAACTTGGCCGTAAACTCCCCGTGTGTGGACGGAGTAGTGAGACCTGCGGATGCGTCTCTGTTTGTACGTTTATGCCGGCGGTTTACAATTGCCCGTTTCCCACCTATTTCATACACTCTCGAATTTGCAGCATGAAGAGAGATGCGGGGTGCTAGGGATAAGCATGCAAAAGTGCTTTGTAAAGCTGCTGCGTAAGCTTCGTCCCGAAAAGATAAGTCCAGTCACATCGCGGGATGCATGGACCCCCAACCGCGGAACGTGTGGAATAAAGCTCGCAAACGGCAAAGCCAACAAATCGAACGCCGATGCCCGGCAGCCGTATTGGGAAGAGCACGCAAGTGCACACCTTGTTCATGGCCATTCGATGCAGGAACCCAAAGCTCTGAGCTCTCAATTACTAAATGGAATAAGGGCTAGATAACAGTTGGTTGGTTTTTCCATCGCAGAAGTCCACTAGAGCTGTCCCAACACACCTAGATCCAGCTTCTGTCGATCTGCCATTCGGCATACACCTTCCTAAACAAGAACTGTTCCACTGCCGATATCGACGGGTGTGTATAAACGCGGCTCTGTTAGTTGCCCGCCGCCGCTAAAGAGCCATGAGCGCTGATCGGGAAACCGTATACGGCGTATTCCAGACTAGAGTCATACATACGGGTAATTACTAGGAACTGCATGCTCGGCTCGACCTGCCACACCGTGGATCGACAATCATGGTCAGAGACGTTAAAACCAGAGCTGGGGTAGCTCTCCGGCGGATCGACCTCGAGCAGCTCTTGCATCTGCATTCGTCCAAACAAGCTGTAGCTTAGCTCACCCGCCTCAGAATGCTTGGCCTTGCTGCACTTCTTCTCTTGGGGCAGGCGGTCTTTGCCGTGCCGACCTATCCGGTACAGCTCGAGACTCGCTCCGGCCTCGACTCTCGCGTCGCCAACATCCACCTGTCCTTCACCGAGGTCATTGGCGGCGTCATCAGCTACTCGTACGGCTTCTGCCAGTCCACCAGCCGTCGCGGCGAGCACCACGTCATTGCTCGGAGCCAGCATGGAGCAGACAGACTCGTCTGGGTCATTCCGGAGAACGCCTGGTCCGGCGGCTGCATTTCGGCTTGGGACGAGGAGGGCCTGCTGCTCGGCCGCAGCGAGCCGCAGCACCTGCGTCCCAGCAAGACCAAGCGCGGCGTGAACAGCATTCCCATGACCAATGCGTCGGGCATCAATGCCTGGGGTCCGTGGTTTGACGGCGTCGAGCTGCTGAAGAGAAAGAACCTGAGCGCCATCGACGTGCGAGAGGCCAAGAGCAAGCATGTCGCCATTGTTGGCGCTGGCATGTCCGGGCTGATGACCTTTTTAGCTCTGACGCAGGCTGGCATGGCCAACGTCGAGCTCATCGAGGCCGGCGAGAGACTCGGTGGCCGTGTTCATACAGTGTACCTCACGGGCGGCCCCTTTGACTACTCCTACCAGGTGGGTTTTGCGTGTCTTGTTTTCGAAAAAGGCTCGTCTATGCTCATACAGCACAGGAAATGGGCCCCATGCGTTTCCCGTACACCTACAAGTCCACTTCCACCAACCAGACCTACAACATCACCGACCACCAGCTCGTCTTCCAGCTGGCCGACGAGATGAACAAGATCAACAACCACGACAAGAATCTGAGCGTCGACTTCATTCCGTGGTACCAGTCTAACCCCAACGGCCTCTACTACCGCAACGGCATCAAGCTGGCCAACGGTCTGCCTCCTACTGTGAAGCAGGTCGCCGAGAACGCGTCTCTCAAGGTCACCGAAGTGGATGACGCCTCCACAACTGCGCTCAGCGACAAGATCTCGGCTCTTACCGGCGATGACTCGTTCTACGTCAAAATTGCCCAGAACATGTTTGAGGCGCACGCCGCTTTCCTCAGTGAGTCGCGACAGTCTAGCACTGTGTTGCTACAGACACTGACATCCGGCAGAGGACGGCCTCAACGGACTGCCGGGAGACCAGTGGTCTGACTTTGCCTACATGGTGAACTACCTCAAGGCCAGCCTCAACGACACCGATATTGTCAGCGGGGGTGATTTGGGCAGCTCGTTCTGGGACTCGATCTACGAAGGCCTGTACTTTAGCGCTGCCACCTGGCGCACCATTGATGGCGGTAAGACATTCTCCGAACGCTACTCGCTCCCACGTACTTATTAACAAGCAGGCCTCAACCGTCTCCCGCTTTCGTTCCACCCGCTGGTGAACAACTACACTACCATGAACCGCAAGATCGAGCGTGTCGAGTGGAACGACTGCTCCAAGCAGCTCAACCTGCAGTGGCGCAACAACTTCACCGACAGCAGCTTCGGCAACACCACCACGGACTATGCCATCATTGCCGTGCCCTTTTCTGTTATCAAGAATTGGCGGTTCTCCAGCGGAAGTACGTCTCTCTCCTTCTTTCTGTGCGTATCGGGGCGAAAGCTTACATTCTAGGCCTGCCCGCAACCATCAGCAACGCCATCACCAACGTCCCTTACGCGGCCGCTTGCAAGGTGGCCCTCGAGTTCAAGACCCGCTTCTGGGAGCACCTCGACAACCCTATCTACGGCTCCTGCTCCACCAGCACCGACATTCCCGGCATTGGCTCCGTCTGCTACCCGTCCTACAACATCAACGGCACTGGCCCGGCTACTATGCTCGGCAGCTACATCTCGGGCAACGACTGGGGCAACTACTGGGTCTCCGCGTCGGACGACGAGCACATGCAGTATGTGCTGGATGCCATGATCGAAATCCACGGTAATGTCGCTCGCGAGCAGTTCACCGGCAAGTACAACCGCCGCTGCTGGATGCAGGATCCGCTGCAGAAGGCCAGCTGGGCCAGTCCCGAGGTCGGCCAGCATGAGCTGTACATCCCGGAGTACTTCAAGACCTACAACAACGTGCGTCCTCCCAGCCTCGTCCCGCAAATGTACCGTGGAGCTTGTTCTAATTGTCCTAGATGATCTTTGTTGGCGAGCACACGTCATATACGCACGCATGGATTGCATCGGCTCTTGAGTCTGGTATTCGTGGCAGTGTTCAGCTGCTACTTGGTAGGTCGGCTTGTCCCTCTCATCGCGAGTGCAGATACTAATCCGTGCAGAACTCGGCCTTGTCGACGAGGCCAAGGCCACTGTCAACAAGTGGATGGCGAGATGGATTGATATTGTAAGTGTCCTAGTGTTGAAGATGGACCATGCTGTGACAAATCACTAACTTGTATTAGTAAATCCATACCCGACCGCCCAAGCATGAAGTACGAAGGCACGTGGAATGGAAAATACTCGGCGACGTTTAGATAGATAATGTCATGCATCTGAATCACAAAATAGAGCCGCTCCCATCCCGGAGCTGGCTACAATTTGGAGATATACATTAATAAGACTCCTTCATAACCTCTTGCAGATGCTTGTTAGCCCCAAATATCGTCTTCAGATCGGCCCAGTACATGCCATCCAGACGCAGCAGCCCCAGACTCATATCAGGAAAGCTTTTCGACTGGTAGCGGAGAATCTGCCGCCAGCGCTCTATTAGTGTTTTGGCGGCCCTGGTGTGCTCGAGATTCGGTGCTTGGACAAGCAGGAGAGCAAAAAAGCTGGTAGCCGTAGGCCACCCGATGCGAGACCCTGTAAATCAATGCCGTTATTAGTCTCCGCGTTGATCGGCATCGACAAGCGAAACTCACATGAATACCAGAACCCTGCAACGTCCCAGGACATCAGTCCCGATGTAAAATCAGCCACCACGGCTGCACATTTCTCGGCGGCCGTGATGATGAGCTCCACCTGGGTTTGCAGGCTTGGGTTGCGACTTTCCTGAGAGGCAAAATCACCACGGGCTCGGCCGATATCTGACCCCCGTTCGCCGGTATTGGCACCGAGCGGTCGGAGAAGAGCGCGATACAGCAGCATCTCCACGGTTAGATACGCGAATGTCAGGCATGCCGAAGAGCTCGGGAGTCTGAGCTCATCTGAGCCGAAATCGCTGGGTGTTTTGAAAGACGTTGGCAGCTGGGCATACCAGAGTGCCAGACTTTCCCTAAGCGGCCGTATTTCTGCAATGGAGGCTTCAATATCGCCAGATAAAGCCCCGGCCGCACGCACCGTACTACACAATGTCAGGTGGGCTTGCCGCAAAGTCAGGACATCACAGCTTACAAGAGCTTGCTATGGACATCGTCGGCGATACAAGCCAGTGATGCCATGGATTGAGAGATATGACAGTCGGCTAGATATTTGGCCGCTCTGGCTGCATTGAGCAGGATCCTGAGCTCAGGAGAACTGTCTGCTGGGTCGAGGACATCGTCAAAGGCAAAATCAGACGCGGTCAGCTCGGACACCGCCCAGCTGTCTCTAGAAATGAGGGATGGCCGTCCAAGCAAGAGAGCGTTCCAGGTTGTTTGTGCAAAAGTCATCCACCATAGCCGCCGTCGCAGGCGCTTCTCCCATCCCGGTATAGACCAAGATTTGCAGTCCAAATGGAGACCAACACTAGTAGCTAGCCCGACGGTGGAAGATGTGAATGTCCAAGTAAATGGGGTATCGGCCGACACTTGCTGTATGCCGACTCTTTGCCGGTTGAGAAAGAGGAGAGAGGCAGATATGGTTGCGAGACGAGGCGTGTGCAACTCTGCTTGGATTCCCTCGTACACAATCTGCCATAGCCGCGCTGATGGTTTCTGATAAGCCACAGCAACACTCAAGACGTCATCGTAGGAGCTGAATTGGAGTGCAGAGGCAAATATAGCTGCGAGGAGATAGGGAGGGACGGCATCGTCTATGAATAACGGGCTCGAATGGCGTCGAACGGCTGTCCTTAGCAGCTGCGATCGCGAGACCACCGGAAGCGCTGGGTAGACATATTGCAGGAACCTGGGAGTCAGAAATGGCATGGGACGCACCACCAGCGTTGTCAGGAGGTGTCTTACAGCAGAACAAGTTTTCGGCCGTATTCGTCATTCACAAGACCCCGGAGCTCTTCCATGACACGTTCATGGTCGACTGAGCGGGATGTGGGCTCCTCCTTCTTGAGTTCATCCATAAGCGAGTTGGGTATCGATAGGAACTGAACGGGAATGTCCGGGGGTGCAACTGATGAAAAGTCGGAACGACTGGTAGGGTTATGTGCACCCGTGTGCGTGCTTCGGTATACAACTCGAAGAAATGGGAACTCCTCTGCATCGTTGTAAGGATAATGCCGGAGGAGGTAAGGATCAGATTCACCGGACAGTCCGAAATAGCTGGTCTGACAGCCCGAAGCCTGGTCGATGGAACCGGTAGTATCAAGGTCATTACCCGGAGTCGCTACTTCGTGGCCAACCTCTCTCTGTGGACTGCGTCGGGCAGCGGATATCAATGCCCCATTCTGGACCTGGCTTCGGACGGCGCACGTTCTGTGGTTTGGTGACTGGGGTAAATTGGAGGGAGATATCGAGGTTTTCGGCCTGGAGAGAGTTTTCGTCGATGGGCGCAATGTATTTGGTGAAAGAAGTGGTGATGCGATCTCCGAGCTGGCTATTTCTTCATGCTCTGTTGGAAACCTTAACAGACTGCTAATATCAGGCTCGCTGAGATTGAAATCCTGACCGAGGTATGAATCGTGAGGGTTCTCTGGGCCATCATTCTCGTGCAAAAAAAAGGAAAACGATTCACCCCTTGCTAATTCAGCCTCACCAATACTTGGGCAAGCAGTGCCATTTGGCTGCACATCGATGACAGCATCTGCGGTCCTGGATCGGGGCGCATCCAAAAAACTGCACGGCTGGCCCTTTTTACGGCAAGGAATGCATGGAGTACCGGTTTCTGAATATCGGCAGGAGATCTTGCGGAAGCGGCATTGCTCACACGGCCGATTCCGCTTCGACCGATAAGGCCTGCGGGCCAGAGGAGGGCTGGATAGAGGCTTTTGGGTCGGTGTTTTCGGCATGGCGTACGTGAGAGCCATACATGACGCCTCAGTGAACAAATTGCCAAGGTTTTGGCGAACAGAGATAGGCGTAAGATGGATTGGAAATAAGGGAATTGGCCGGATTAAACATCACGTGGAACTAAATTAGGAATCCGCTCCACACACTAGATTCGGGGCGACTGAGAAATCGTAGATGCCGGATGCCCGATCAAATGGAATTACACAGCATTAAAGTGCGTGTAATACAGTCATGGGATTCATTGGTCTCTGCGCATAATAGAATGAACGGGAAGTAAGCCAGATTTGGCCGTTTTATTGTAGCCCTGAATGAGTTCATGAGCTCGACTTAGAAAGTCGTAACTGGTCATACCTGAGGACGGCATTCAACAGAACCTGTGCACCGTTGCCGCAGTCTTCTGGAGGCGTATATTCCGCCGGGTTGTGCGTCAGACCGTCCCGGCAAGGCACGAAGATCATGGCCGTGGGAACTTGGGTAGACGTGTAGACGCTGTCGTGGCCAGCACCACTGTACATTTTTCGGGTTAAATCCGTGGCCTTTTCCGCAAACAGGGACTCGGAGCCCTTTTCGATGCACTCGATGCACTCTTTGTCGAACTGGGCCACCTTGGCATCAGAAATCAGCCGCCACGACACCTGGCAGCCGCGGCCCTTGGTGCAGTTGGCGTTGAGACCGCCGACGTCCTCATCCTTCGCAATCTTGGCGAAATCCTCTTTCAGGGAAGCGTCCATCTTCTCAATAATTTCGTCCTTGGAAGACCGGAGGTCTAGTGTGAAGGTGACGCTTCCGGGAACCGTGTTGGTGCTTCCTGGACTCAAGCTTAGTGTGCCGGTAGAGGCCAGGGCAGAATACTGCGTGGCCACCTGGTGGGAGCGGACAATCATCTTGGCTGCAGTCAAGAGCGCATCAGATCGGTTTTCAAAAGTCGTTGCTCCCGTGTGGCTTTCACGCCCAGTGACGGTCACACTGAACCATCTGGAAGCCTGAACGCCCTCCACAGCGCCAATGCACTGCTGGGAGGCCTCTAGAATAGGTCCCTGCTCTGTAGTTGTTCTTGTGTGAGATTTTGCATATGTAAGAAAACAAATGAGGGAGATGATCTCCATACCAATATGGAGCTCGAAATGAGCTGCCATCGGAGTCGCAGTGTAATGCGCCGGCGTCGACCCCAAATACCCAATCCGGGTCAGTTCAGACTTGACTGTCGCCCTGGGGTCGTGAATGTCGGGTGTCTCATACACGCGATTAATGTCTGAGATGCCGGCCCAGACGCCCGAGGCCATCATGGGCCCTGGAAAACGCGCACCTTCTTCGCTGCTCAAGATTAGCCGCAATGTTGCATCTCTGGCGGCTGTGTTAGACATACTTTGTCCAATTGACAACGCCCACGGGATACTCTGTCTCTGTTTGTGTCTCATGAAGCGCTCTCAGGGCGGCGACGCCAGAAAGAACGCCGAGAATGCCATCGTATCGCCCACCTGCTGGTTGGGTGTCGAGATGTGAGCCCATCATGGTTGGAAGGCCTTCTTTCTTCCCTGGACGGACGGCAAAGATGTTTCCCATGGCGTCGACCGTTACCTTGCAGCCGTAGGACTTTGTTGTCTCTACAAACCAGTCCCGCACTTGCTTATCCGAACTGCTCAGCGACAAGCGGGCCATGCCAACATCGGTCGGCGACCTATGTATTGTCAGTGAGCGTGTATACATGATAATGGAAGTTGACTTACTCGCCCCATCTCTCTCCACTACCCCATTGCGCTGTGTGATGGATGTCTTCCATCAGCTTTGCCCTATCTACAGGTAGGGATGGTACATTGAGTTCCGCCATTTTAGTGGTATGGTGACGCTCCTCGCGAAACTGCGATGTTTAGTTGGTATTGCAGTGTCGTTCCTTACACAGAAACATGAAATGCAGCTGCTGAAACTATTTTGCAATCAAGCATCTGCGCGGCTTCATTTAAAACCAATGGGTACATTCGCCGAATTAGCTGATACCGTTCGCCGGTTTCCGTTTCGGCGAATTTGGAGCGCTAAGCGTAATAGCCCGCCCCTTATCAACGGCCAAAAAAGGGTGGTTTGCCACAGTACTACCGTCTAGGACAATTAGATCCTGCGCAAAAAGGAAGCACTGCATTATGCATATAGCTTCTTGATAATTGTTGTTAGAGTAGACCATATTCTGGTACGCAAAACAAAAAAAAGTAGAAATGCAAAAAGTTAAATCCGTGCGACATCCGCGAATCGAACGCGGCTCTCCGACTTGGAAGGTCGGAATCATAACCACTAGACCAATGCCGCTCAATAGTGCATGAAGTATTTAATATCCTAACAGAAATTATTTCTCTGGTGCAAAGCCAGTCTCTTGTTTCCTAGAGCGTAGTTTGTCTAGCCGGTAGCGGCTTATTTACCAGCTGCATCTGTGAAATCGCAATTGAAATGGGTGTGGCCGAATGCCCATAGGCCGACAGCTGCATTTGTCCAACAGATATCGCCGCTCAAATCCGAGGAAAATCTCGACTAGGTAGGACTGCCTCGATGCTTCTCGCTGACCATTCACTCATCCATCGTTGGACAATGATTGGTGAAAATGATGATCTTCCTGTGCGACTCTGACTGAACGGCGGCAGTGACTTGAGCGCTCAGCCAGATTACTGCGGTCGGCTACATCCCAGTGCTGAAGCTGCCGCAAGTCGACAAAAAGGCTAGAGACATCTTCGGTTTGTGCATCCGTTACGGCGGAAAAGAGGTGTCATCGAGGTCATAGGAAGTCTAGTCCAGAAGAACATAAGCGTCCAATGGTGGAACGCGCAGACTCTTCATTCCCTGGGCAAAGTCGACCGATGTCGCCGAGCAGAGCAAGATTGGGAGCTGTCTGTTTCAGTGCAAAGCTGTAGGAGGCCTTTGTCCCCTGATGGAGGTCAGAGACGATTTAGAAACAGCAGATACCGGGCTGGACGCGAGGTTCGTTTGCCGTAGCCTTGGCGAGTGACAAGGATTACCAAGGCGACAGTCGAGGGGAGCTAATGGGCCAAACGGGGACACAATGGTTGCTTGCTGAGGGGAGCGGGCGGGCCGAAACGGGTAAGCCCCAGTCAGAGCTTCCATGACTAAGGATGATGCAACTGCAAGTTTGTCATGAGCGTAAGGTATGTTTCGCTTGAGAAAGGACGCCGACTTCACGAGGAGTCCACGGAATATGCCAACATGGGAGTTGTACACAGTGACCAAGCCACACTTGGCCTGAATGCATCGATGAGGTAGGGAGAAGCCCGGATTGCCCGGCAGAGCAGGAAGTGATGTCTACGGAATAATGCAAGCTCATCCTCGTGCACCAAAAGAGCAGAATAGGTGTTGAGTAAGCGTTGCCATATCCCAGGAATGGGCAGCACATCAACACATCTTTTGCACATCCCGAAGGCGCATACGAGTAGCTTTACGGAGAACCTGCACTTCGTAAGGCCGTGAACATTCAGCTAGATCCTCTAGATCGGCGCTGGTGCCACGCGGCTCACCATTAACAAACTTGGCACATAACCGGGTTTGTTGTCGAACCCGGCAATCTACAGCAGCTGCTACTTGTACGGAGTACACCAGCGAAAACCGCCATAGTGCACCATACATACCGTCTCAATACGGGTAGCTCGGGAGCCCAGGGGCATGGTGACAGCTTACAATGGAGCTAGAAGCCATGCCTACGGAGTACGGAGTACGCGTATTATGTTTTAGCGAGGAAGTGGGATGTGGAAGATAAGGGTGTATGGGAACTGCGGATGTTGGGAATAGTGTGGAGTCTACTCCTAGAGCATAAACTATTGGTTTAGATGTGGGAAAACGAGGTACAGTGCAGTTAGGACTCGATGGGCTAGAACGGGTCGGCATGAAAAGCAAATAAAGAGCGCTTGATGCGCTATTGCCTCAAATCGCAGTCTCGTATCCATGCAGCTGGAAAGAGTGGAATACTCGTACTCGTACGTGCATGTACCCCGTTGTTAAGCCCCTTTTGTACAGAGAGTGCCCTGTTTCGAAACGCGCGTGTGTGGCAGGATAGTGCAAGGAAACTAGTCGATGACGTGGAAGATTTAGCGGGCAGGGCGCCACCAATCTCCAAGAGGGTACAGTACAATTCGTAGTGCAACTGTGGCTGTCTTGGCCTTTTTTTCTATTATCATGAGCTGCTTGCCGACCTGGTCGCTCCTGATACAGAGCCCCTGCCCCCACGTTGTCTCCAGACAGTCCACGGCGACGAGTTCTGGCCAGTGCAACGAAACTCAGAAGCCGTTGGTATAGGGCTGAATTGCGCGGACACGTCTCAAACCCAGCCAGTGTGGAAATATGGATGTTTGCATAATGAGGCATGCACTCCGTAGTGTACAAACACAGCTCTATAAGGAAGTCGTGGTGACATTAAAACATGGGCGGATGTTTTTGCGATCGACACACAGTGCTGACATTCCATGGTGCAATGCGTGTCTTACTCAAGGATTCACCGCTTTACGAACGGGATGTTGTGATTGGGCGGATTAAGCCCCCTGCTGGTCAGCGCAGCCATTTTGACCGCTGCCGTCGTCGTGTTGGGACTCGGGAGTTCAGCCCTCTTGCCAAGTCCGAAGGCGATTAAAGGATAGGACGAATATTACACCGCAGGAGGTGGTGGGGGGCCGCTCGGAACAGGAATTTACTAAGGTGGCTACGAGCCGGACATTGACGCTAGTAAGTGGTGTCGTATATCGTATGCGTCTTCGCATCCCAGGTAAGCAGACTGTGAAGCAAAATATACGTCTTTGTACGCGCGTGCTCTAAAAATATGCCCCTTTATGCTGTGGCGTCGATAGGGATATTCGACTGGTTTTGTACCACTACCTCCCTTTCGGGAGCCAACTATCGACGCCATCTTTATGCCAATACGAGCACACCCTTTCTTTTGGGCTGGCGACTCATATGTGATACCCAGGGGACTGGGTTCATGAGCCACTGCTGCGGTGGCCCAATCATATGGTGTGAAATTCAGAAAACAATGAGGACGGGAGGCAACTGCTGCGTAGCTCTCAGCGCTCGTAATCTGTCTGAACTGTCTACTCCGTAGCCACCTCCCCCTTCCCCCTTTTATGGTGTACTCCAGATCAGCTCCCAAGAGCCCCTGTTGACCCTCTGCTTCCGTTGCCGGACTCGTGCGGGTAGTTAGTCCAACAGATGTTTTGTTCCTGCTCTTTCTCTCTCCTCTTCGGCCATGACGCTTGTGGCCCAATGTTTAGCAGCCTACGTATGTAGTTGATAAACACACCAGCGCACTCAGCAGTATTGCTTGTCCAGCGCCCGGTCTCTGCCATCTCCTCTTTGCCCTTATCTACACCTACATCCTTTTCCCGTCCCCTGGGGATTGCCACTCGTTTACAATGAGCAGCTATTTGCTATTTCTTTCCAACCCGCGAGTCACTCGTCTTGTCGGCTGGCTTGTGGCCGGCATTTCCATCGTTGCCTTAATACACATCTACCGCTACAACGAGGCCACCGGCGCAACATGGGACCGCTTTCGCGAACATGCCGCCGACATAATCCGGCCCTCACCCCCGGAGACTCAGGTCCCAGTGACCGAGCCTGCTCCTATCGTCCCCCAGTTTCGTGATCTTCCGGAGAGCTTCTTCGACCGGACAGATTTTCAGAAACGCTGTTCCCGATTCTACGGCACCGACTACCTCAAGAACACCATTGAACGACGGGTAGAGTTTTGTAAAGACGCGACCGACACGTCGCTCGTCTGCTACCACACCGAACACAATGATCCGCTCTGTGTTGCACGTGGCGTGCACATCACCGCCAAAGAACCCAAGCAACCTAGCAGCCACTCCCGCCGTGCTGTTGGCCCCGAGAACCAGCTGTCCATCACCATGAAGTGCGACCTCCGCAACTTCACCGAGGAGCGTCTGCAGAGCAAAGAGGCCGAGGCCACACTGAAGGACATCAAGGGCGTCGACGAAATCAAGTCGTATTATTTCGACACTGGTGCCGGAGACCAAATGCGCGACTGGGCGTTCACGACTGCTGCCGAAGCAGCCAAGCCGAATGATGCCGCCAGCCCCGACCACTGCTCCAAGGACAGCAACGACGGCCAGTGGTACCTCCTGGCTCGCCGCGAGGGCAACGACAACCTCTGGCACAAGCTCATGGAGATCTGGCAGGCCACGCTGTCGGTGCAGGCGCTCTGGATGGCCGTCGACCCCGACACCGGCGCTCCGCTAATCACCCAGGAGCAGCGCGACAACATGATCGTCGTGTTCGAAGACGACCGCAAAGAGTACCTCGAGCCCATCTGGACCATGGTCACCGGCAATCCGCCGATCCGCCGCAGCAATCTGACCAAGCCGCTCTGCCCGGGCAACGTGGTGCTGCCCTTGGCCGGGTCCAGCAGCCCGTTCTGGAACATCATCGTCGACGGCGGCGACCACGAAGCCTGCGAGACGCGCTCGCTGATGAAGCATCTGGTGCCGCGGACCATGGCGGCTCTCGGCGTCGGCAAGCTGCGCACGGAAACCGACATCCACTTCCACCCCGTCGTCACCATTATCGACCGCAAGAAGACGCGTGTTTTCGAGCACCTCGACATTCACATGAAGAAGCTGCGGGAGCGCAACCCCAACGTGACCTTCAACGTCGTCGATTTCGCCACGCTGTCGCTGCCCGAGCAGGTCAAACTCGTGCAGTCGTCAGACGTCCTCGTCGGCCACCACGGCGCCGGTATGACGCATGTCATGTTTTTGCCTCCCGGAGCCGCCGCCGTGGAGATCTTCCCACCGCCGAAATTCCATATTGTCGGCTTCCGGCACATTGCCATTATGCACGGCGTCACACACTTTGTGGGCCATTCGGTGTGGAAAGAGCAGTGGGACGAGGCCGTGAACGGCATACCGATTCCGGCCGACTTCCATCCGCCCGACGAGGACAGAGCATGGCAGAACCGGCCGGTCAGCTATGTAATGGAGGAAGAGTTCATTCGGCTGGTGGAGGCGGCCATTCGAAGCCAGACATACAAGTCGTCCAACATTTGGGCATAGGGCGCCCGACAGAGGGCTATGTGTATACGTTGGTGGGCGTTGTCTTTTAAGGGCGTATTAATATGTTTTTACTATTCAGCTTGGGGAAGTTTAATACCAGTTATTGGCGGTAGCTACTAAAAATAGGCCGGGTATGTAGTTCAACGACAAATAGAGGCAGTGGACCTGTCTTTTACCTCGATCTGGTGGAAAATAGTTTCGATGTCTGGAAGCATTCCTAACAAGCGTTTTCGGCACCTCCCATACACTAACTGCCAACGGCTAGGAGAGAAGCTCGAGAATAATGGCGGTAGCGTGAAAAAGCCCTTCTTAACCAATAAAATGTCTAAACGTCGGTCGGAACTCGGGGCGGATGACGGCATCTCTATCTCCACTTTGCCTAATGGTCGGATCTAGTCCGAAGCGAATGCTCCACGGAATGCAACATCAGTCTGCCCGACTGTTTCTTCAACGCTGTTCACAACCGAAAACCAAAGATAAGGAATCACCAGTTCTGTATACCAGATCGAAAATGGGAAACAACATATCTTACACTGAAAAGCCTGTCGAGCTGAGCCTCGGCGACAAGGGCGCTCTTCGCGGCGTCCAATACGACGACAAGTCTCGGCGTTATGCCGGCGTCCCATATGCCCTCCCGCCGACCGGGGAGTACCGCTGGAAAAAGCCGCGGCCGCTTCCGGCGTCCTATGTCTACGGTGCAGCCGACGGCAGCCCGTTCGATGCCACCATTTTCAGGTCCGTGTGCCCCCAAAAGGCATTCCACGTCGTCAAGGCCGAGGGCGACGCCGACAAGTTCAGCGAAGACTGTCTGTTTGTCAACATTTGGACGCCGGTGCCCAAGGCGGGTGAGGACGGAGAGAAGTGGCCTGTGATGCTCTGGATTCACGGCGGCTGGTTCCAGATGGGCGATCCCTCGCAGGATGTGGCCATGGACTCCACCGAGCTGATCTCAACGGGCGGCCTGAACGCCATTGTTGTCGCCATTGGCTATCGCCTCAACGTGTTTGGATTCCTGGCTGGTAAGGCTCTGCTGAGCGAGAGCGGTGGCGTCTCGGCCGGCAACTTTGGTCTCTGGGACCAGCGGATCGCAGCAGAGTGGGTGAAGGAGAACATCTCCTTCTTTGGCGGCGACCCGGACAACATTACCATTTCCGGCCGCAGCGCTGGCGCCTACAGCGTGGAGGCGCAGATGCTGCACGAGTTCCGGCGGCCTGGCCCTGACTCTGCCCTGTTCCGGCGTGCCTTTCTGGACTCCAACGCGATCCCTGCCCAGCCCAAGTCCTTGGAGGATATTGAGGACCAGTTCAGCGAGATCTGCTCGTATTTCAAGATCGACGCCGCGCTGTCTGGCGATGAGAAGCTTGCCAAACTGCGGCAGGTCAGCTCTCAAGACCTCGTGGAAGCCCTTGAGCATCTTAAGAACCACACTTTCCGGCCGATCACGGATGACCTCTTTCTGCATGCAGGGATGGTCGACTACCTCGAAAGCAAAGAATTCGCGGACAAGTTCAAGGCTAAGAAGTGGCGTCTACTCATCGGCGAGGTCCTGAACGAGGAGACTCTCTACTCCACCTACAATGCGCCCACCGAGCCTACTCTGGAGGCCCTGCGGCTCCAGGTGTCAAACTACTACTCGCCAGAAGTGACCGACCGCGTTCTGCAACAGTACGATTTGCCCACATCGGACAACTTGGAGGAGTGGAAGGCCGTATTTGGTACGTACCCTTTCCAGATGCGGCAATGCACAGACTCGTTTTACTCACAATTTACGTTAAAGGCCGCATCGTGTCTGATGGCCAGGTGCGTGCTCCGTCGCGAGCTCTTGTAAAGCACTTGGTAGGCAACGGCGTCAGCATCAACGACATATGGCGCTACCAGATTGCCTACCGCCTCTCCTTCATCGACGAGAAGGTCGCGCCCATCTCGTTTGGTGTTGCACATGCCATGGACAAGCCGCTTTGGAAGTAGGTGCTTCTCCCCAAGGGCCAGAAATGACTCTTAGTACTAATCGGAAACTTTAGCTTCTCAATTTGCTTCGGCCCAACACCTGCTGAAAGGCGCCTCATGGAAGACTGGATCAAGATCCTGGTGGCCTTCGTCAATGACACCAAAACATACGAGTTCGGCACTGGTTCTCTCACACAGATGAAGACGGCAACGCCCAAGGCCACAATTGAGATTCTAGACGACGAGAGATGGGCGAAGCTTCTGAAAATCGGGGACGTCTTCGCTGGCAAGACCATCTAAGCCCGAATGAGATAGTGGCTGCGCATATTGTGTTGCTCATGATGAATCACAGTATTTCGGTTTCTTACAATGAATCTAATGATAGAGCAATTTCATATTCTCAATTAACATTAATGAAAGCGCTAGAAGTAACTGTGGTAGGATATTATACATATTTGAGCCTCATGAAGGTTCATGGATAGTGAATGTAAAGAGTGGACACGAACAAGCTTGTGGCATGATTCATGAGTTGGTATGAAACTCCAATGACTTCAGAACAGCCTCCGAATACTCGGAATAAAGAAGTAGTTGGCGTTCTGCATTAATCATGATAGGGGCGCCAAAACTACAAGTAAACACCGCCTAGATGCCAGAGTCATCCTGGGGATAGACCTGGCCGGGAACGTACGAGTTCCAGGTATTGCACGTGCTATTGCCATTTCCGTCCCAAGCAGCATTGTCCCAGTTGGTGATGGCACCGCTGGTGAGGATACTGTCCGGTGACTCAACAAACTGCATGGCTAGACCCTCCCCGGTGTGCCATGCAATGTGGCAGTGGACAAGCCAGGTGCCAGGGTTGTCGAGCTGGAAGGCAATGGCAAGATAACCGTTGGCCGGCAAGACAGCAACATCACGCCGCGACGGGTTATCAAGATTGAACGAGTCGGTTGTGCCATCGAAAGAAGCATCGGCCTCCTGGCAGAGAATGAAGAAGTCGTGGCCGTGGAGATGCATGGGGTGGTTGACGCCGATGGTGCTGGTGTCGATGACGAGGACGACCCATTCGTTGGCAGCAAAGCCATTCTGGGAGACTTGATTAGCATGAGAAGTAGCGGCCAAATCATGAAGGACACTTACACCGACGGTCACAATGTTCTCCTCCTGCGAGTAGGATGAGTTGCCATCAATAACCTGCTTCAGGGTTGGGTTTTCCCAGTCCCTTGCATTGTTAGCACCGTCGACGGAGAGGATCAAAGGGAGCGACTTACAAGTAAAGAGTGGAGGCGTTCAGAGTCCAAGTGAGGTAGCCCTTGAGAGCCGTGGACAGGCTCAGATCCTCAACAACAATCGATGAGAGGCTGGTGACATTGACATTGAGAACAGGCACAAGGTGAGCCTTGTCTTCGTCGAAGCACGTGGTAGAAACCGTGAGAGTGTCCTCAGTGGTTGGGTCTTCCGTGCTTGTGGCATCGTAGCGGAGAATGGCCGTGGCATTGGCCGAGACGTCTCCGTTGTTGCCAATACCAATGCAATTGGTGTTCCAGCCTCCACGGATCCAGTAGTTGTCGACGTCGGCGTCGGCATGGAAGACAATGTCGTACCGCTGGCCGATACCAATCTGGATCTTGCTGACGTTGTACGGGTCAACCGGCACCAAATCCGTAGCGATAATGGTGAAGTTGTGGCCATCGATGTGGAAGTCAAAGAACCCATCGACAGCAGCGTTGAGCAGACGGAGGCGGTACGACTTTCCCTTCTCGACTACGACCTCAAATTTCTTGCCGGAGATGTTGCCGTCTTCGTCCTCGAATGTGTTTGTGCCATTCATGAGGGTGTTGTCCAGAGTAAACAGACCACCACGATTGCGTGCCCAAAGCTCCATAATAGGCGTGTGCGACCAGTCCTGCAGGAACATCAAACCAAGATCCTCGTCGTAATTGGCAGAGGCAGGACCGTTGATAATTAGGGGACCAAAGACACCCTCGGCCAGCTGGAAGGTGAAGTGGCTGTGGTACCAAGTACTTCCATACTGGGTCAGGCGGAAAGTGTAGGTCATCGTGCCGCCTGGAATAATAGGGCACTGGGTCACACCAGGAACACCGTCCATCTCGGACGAGTTGAGCTGGCGAATGCCGTGCCAGTGGATGGTAGTGCCATTGTCCTTGAGGTTGTTGGTGACATGGATGGTCAGGGTGTCACCCCAGTCCGCCGTGATAAGAGGACCAGGGATTGTGCCGTTGATGGACTGGCACTTGCGGGTAATGCCGTCGGGAGCACAGTCGATCTCCTCGACAGAGAGCCAGTACTCGCGAACGATACCTGTGTCCGGGGTCTCGAGGTAGAAGTTGGTGTTGATGTCAAATCCATCTGTCCAGCAATCACGCGATGTAGGAGAATTTGTGCAAGTCTGGCGCTCCAACAGATCGAGAGACGAGACCTCCGGGGGAGAGGAGGGCAGAGCAGTGGCTGCTTCCCCGAATAAGAGGAAGGCGAGGCTTGTGATAAAGCGAACCATTTTGGAAGGCAAGACAAGCGAGAACGAACGAAGTGAAAGAGTGGAATGGTCAAGATAGACACAAAACGAATGAACGAGCCAAACTTGACTCAGAAAAGAGTGACAGTGATCTGCTTGCTTGGTTGGGTACAAGAGTCGGCAGAAAAAAAAGCATTGCTCACGATGGCATCTTATACCTTTCATGCCCCCATTGCTTCTGCTTGAGAGTCCGCTCTGCTGGGACGTCTTTTCACGATATCGACTGATGGTATCGCTTAGACCTCACAAGACGCGTCATGAAAGGGCCACAGATATGCACAATGGCAGCGAAGCATCACGACCCGCCGTCAAAGCAATCCCAGGAACGGATTTTTCGTACTCGATGGATGTTGTATGAGCAGAAGCTACTCCGTAGTCACTCGATATTGCAACGCTGTGCTACTGGTGCTGTCCAAAGCGCTCGAGAACCTAGCGTTGTAACCTGTTTGGGGCAACCGCTGGGTCTCTTCTCACGGGGCTCCGTATTTACTTTCAAAGAGTCCAAGCCCATTTGGCTTGAATTTCCGGCCTCGGAATATTCGCAACTGAGCAAAGCACCAACACGGGAATTTCGTTAGTAGCTGGTAGCTGCATGTGCAAGATTTACTCGTATCTGCAAATAAAATGTAAAGGCAGCCCACTCTTATAATATGCGAGTTATACGAGATTATTCAACTTACGGAGACTTTTGCTGCAGAAATGCGTTTAATTACAACTCAGCACTCCACGCAACCCGAGTTTGCGGACGCAGAATATTCGGCTTTTCAGGCTTTCCACATGCACTACCATTGCACAGAGTTTGCACGTAGAAGTTGGAGCTATGAGAAAACTTGTAATTAACTATAACACGATGTGCTAAGACCGGCTGTTGGGGGTTCTAAGAGGTTGGAGACATAACAAAACACTACGTGGGACTGCGATGATGTAGGTAGCACCGGTGATAGGTCTGGTGGAATAACTCGACTAGTACATCCGTACTGCCTTGAATACGAAAGGATTCCGTGTCCACGAGACTCATCGTCGCCCCTTTTGTCATTTACCCCTGCATAGGAAATACATGGGACGGGAAGAATGGCCATCGTAGCCAACGGCGACCATGGAGTAGCACAGCGTTGAACATGATGCTTACGTAGTCCCTGAAGATGCTAAGATCGTGTGTTAAGACCTTTACAGGGATCCGTCCACTCGCGCTAAGAGAAACTCGCTGCTCCTGGCCTCGCCATGTCTACGATTACTCCGTGTAGGACTAATCAACCCTTGAGTATGGAATGGCTACCTTGCACCAAGAGGTTGAGCCATGATAGATTGGGTTAGTTGGTTGAATCTGCAGACATAAATACAATGCAGCACGGCCGCTAGCTCAAGCCCCGGGGTTGACGCCGACTATCTTCCTCCTCTACCTTGAAGTCTTCGAGGTACGCGTCATCTCACGCTTCGACCCCACAGGTCAAACTCGCAGGGGGCGCCCGCTTAATGCTACCCTGCGTAAAGCTAGCCTGTACCTGTTTGTAGGGCAATTCTAGCTGTTGTCTTTGTATTTCGTAGTGGAATGCCAATCATTGCCAAGAGAGAAAGAAAGCTGCCATGCTCAGACCGCCGTTTTGTATCGTTTTCTTCTAGATGAGATGCGCTGGGATCGGCATGCGCTGTGTTTCTTCCTTAAAACTAAAGTTTAGATACATGGGCCACCCGCGCACATCGGGCTTTTTCTGTGTGTGTGGATGGCTAGCTAGCTCCCTACACTCATAAGCATACGTGTACGAATTTGTGTGTTCAGCCTTGTGCCGGCCGGAGAACTAAGGCCATGACATGTTCTAAACGAGCTTGGCAAGCCTCCTATGAGAGAAGGCCAATTACTGAGCGTCTCTCGGAGAAGATGGGGAAAAGTCGCTTTGGCAGTGGGGCTTGCACCCCTTCCAGTTCCCCTGCATGACTGCGAGTACATGGACAAGGTACAGTATAAATGCGGCTGGCAACCGCCTTGGTGATACGCGTATGTACCCATAGGAGGGGCCTGTAGGGTTGTATCTGGCCCGGTCTTTCTTGCCCACTGCGAACTTGTGCCTACTTTTTTTTACCGGAGCTAGGATCAGGGGTTACTCTTGGGGCACAGAGGCATTACTTTAGTGTGAGAAAGAGTCCCATTTCCTTTGAGTAGATGCATCCTGGAGCCGCAACAACAGGGAGGAAGGAGACAAAGTAAATAAGCAGGAGTGTCTGAAGGCTAGTGTCAGCACATATTTTATTTGCACGTAGTATGGAACATTTCCGATCACGTTTTTGCAGCTGGGACACGCAAGCAAATTCTCGGCAGAAGCCACTTCGAGAGGAGAACCGACCGGACATGGTGCATCGTAGCTCCATTCACAGTTACAATACAGAATTAGCTCTGTGATAGACACGCGTCACACATTTCCATTCTGCACTGTCTTATCGGAGCGTTGGTGCATTCTCGCATTCGTCGCTTCAAACGAAATAGCAGGAGGAATTCTACCGTCTCACGGCGAATTCAATGGATCAGACGAGTTCTCTCTTATCTGCGAACTCGAGGTGTCGTACTTTTGATTTGATTTCATTGACTGGGTTTTTGTTCTTCTCACAGGCGGGATCTGGCTGAGCAGTTTTCTCATCATACATTGGCCAATTGCTACATTAGCTATCATATTCCTTTCATATACCTAAGGGCACTTGCCCAATACCTAAGAGTTTTAGGCCACAGATATACAAGTGCAGGGTGTGTCAGGTGAGATCTACATCTGACTATATAAGTCATTTAATGAAATGTTATTCGGATTATTTGGGCTACTTATGCTAACTTTTCTGTCATACGCATCAAATATGCGAACATACAACGTACGTTCAGCTTTTCATGTCGCTGGCGATCAAAGCATTTCAACTGAGGCACGGTCAAAGCATACTGTCCTCTTCCCAGTTAACGGCCACTGACAGTCAGCAGGTAGAGGCTACCCGTGGTCGAGTTGACATTGGTTGGAGCACCCAGATAGAGCACATCCGTGCCGTCCGACCGGATCAGAGCCTGCAGCCGCTGAACCTTGTCACTGGACGTCGCCGAGATCACAGTGTTTGTCCAATCAGCTGAACCAATCTTCTCCAGCACATATGCACTGCCGCTGGTATGGCAATAGTAGATGCGAGTTGTGCTGCCAGCATAGGTGATGCCAAGACCGGCGCTGGTGCTGGCATCCGAGTACAGAATCTTGCGTGTCCAAGGGCTTGCCGTTCCAAAAGTGGCCGTAGCCCAACGGATCTGCCACGGGCCGTCGGTCTCATTTTGGAAGCGGTAGGCATGCTGGATGTAAACAGTGCCTCCAGAGACACCGCCGTCGGTCACGGACATCTTGGCACTCTGGAACGCTGGGGCCAGAGACTCGGTAATATCGCCGGTATAGGTCTCTCCGGTGGTCATAGGCTGGTAGACAAGATCGGCCGTACTTGGTGTCACGGGCAGTGACACAGTAGTGCCAGAGGCAACACGGTAGGTATTTGACGAAGGAGTATAGCGCAAGTAGCTGCCCTGGTGGCGGACAGGAGAAGCTGGGTAGATGCTCCACTCCCACTGCAGATGGACATCACCATCGGTGGTGAACTGGATGTCGTCGGGATAGACAGAGTACTTGGTGGCGTAGGCAAAGATGCTCACACGAGCCCAGGTCTTGGTGGAGGTGGTGTACTTGTAGAAGTAGCCCCCCTTGGCCGTTGAGTCCGAAGCTGCTTGGCCGCGCACAATAAGCCACAAATCGCCGTTGGCATCGCGCTTGACCACTGGGTAGGTAATCAGGGCCGTTTTATCGGGCATCTCCGAGCTAGCATTAACAATGGTAGTGCTGCTGTAGGGGGAGGTGGACCGGTAGTACTTCCAGTTCTCGTTGTGCATGCTGGTGAAGACGTGGACATAGCCATCACCATCCAATGCAATGCTAGGAACGCTGTGACCAGTATCGTCGCCGTAGACAGCACAATCTCCTGCAGCCGTTTTGAGACAGTCGCGGACGACCTCTCCGTTGGACTGTGTCCGTCGAACAACCATGACATTGTGGTTGGCAGTAGAACCCCCTGGGGGATTTCTGAGGTAGGCCAACCAGTCGTAGCCTCCATGCTCGTCGAGAGGATTCCACCATCCGGCCTGGTTGGTTGCGTCAACAGCTGTACTAACGGTGACTAAAGTCCCTGGGGTCGCCGTTGCTGCCACGGCAGACGCTCCCACAAAAATCGCAGCCGCCAATGAGCACTTCATGTTGATCAATGATTGGGGTTACACTGAAGATTTAGCAGGTCTGCTCTAATTTCTAGACTTTCTAAACGTTCTCATCTCATGTATATATATATTTCACAGCAGCCCTTCGCTTCGTTTCCTGCTATTTCTCCGCATCCACTTCCCCGCATCTTCTGGGGATCTAAGTGCCCCAGTGAAGGACCATGTGGAACTAAGAAACGGAGGGAGGTGTGCCACGAGATCTACAAATAAGGAAGAGGGAGGATGGAACCGCCGAGTAACTGGGGTCCCCAGACTATAAACGAAAATAAAGTCTATTGAGTAGTGAGGCAAATTCTCACGATGCAAATACTGGGGTTGTTAGCTAGTTCGGGACAAACAGAGAAGCGGAAGTGCCGCTAGATGGAGCTGACGGCGGTTCCGTAGCCGACTGTTATTCCACTTAGCACCCCTGTCCGGAGGCACCGCTCACCGGGCGACTTTTACGAAGAGCAAGAACAACCGGTTAGGAAACAACAAATCACCCCACATGACATATCGCTTAACATGTCCACTAGAATCTTCGGGACTACCATCTACCACACATACATTGCACCTAGTTCCCAATTGCGTCACTTTCGCAACTATGAACCCGCATAATTCAAACCTCGTGCGCATTTCGAAGGGTTCATGAACTTGGTAGACGGAAAATTGCAGACGATCTAACTTCCACCGCTCACTGTCCGTGGTCTTAAAGTAGTAGCTAGACTTCAAGTTGAATACAAAAGTTTGGGGATAACAGGCTCGGGAAATATTCGTGTATTAACTTGGTGTCATCAAAGAAAGCCACATGACGAACTCAAAGAAGTAAATAGGCATCAGTGAAATATGCAGGTCATGCAGATGGTGCTCATTGAGTATTTGCGTGTGGTTCTCTCCGAACTCTCATACTCGTAGAGCTAAAAGATGCCACCCATGATCCAGCAACATATAGTAAGGGTGTAGTGAAAAGAAGCGAGTAAAAAGAGAACTGAAGCATAGAATAAGACTGACATTGGCATTGCTACTTGGGGTTGCGATTTAAAGTAGTCAGTGTATGAGCGAGCTTAGTAGTAATGCATATAGGTCCAGGCCAATATCGTAACCGTGAAAAAGTGACATTTAAACGGCAATTGCGAAACGTTGAACATCTGGAGGCTACGGGAAGTGTCGTGAATTATGCGAAGGAACACAACCAACATTGCAAATTGCCGGCAAGCACATTGGCTTACTGCTAACAAGCCAGTTGTGTGCGACAATTGTAACCATTTGGAGTGTTTCTGTAAAATATTCGCCGACGTGGAAATAGAGATGGTGTAAAGGATTGCCGCGCAGTGCTGCCGTAGTACTGGGGTAGACAATCTATAAAAATCTAGGAGGGCAATTTAGGCGTTGGTTCGTCACGAACTTTTCTCACCAATGTCACTCATATCAATTCAAGATCACTAGAGCTTGGGCCATTCTGGCCAATTGCCTTGCCATTTGTCCCAGCTGCTCCTCGTAGAAATGGACAAGTGGTCATAGAAGACGAGGATCAGAGTGTATTTTGTTCTTGCAAGCTTCGACGACGACCGGATGCTTCTCCTTGGCCGGCCCATGGCCCTGGGAATCCGTCTATGTCGTGCTTTTCCTACGAAAACTACATGTGGGCGGAATGTATGAGAGAGTTGGTATCGGCCCGACTCATTGAACTGAATTTCATACCTGATGGGATGGGGCAGAGAAGGAATAATCTTTTGTGTAGATTAAATTTGTTAGAATGTAGCAGGTATGGTTGAGTGCAAGAGTTGGAGTTGGGAGTATTTAAAAAGTAGAATTGTCGCTACCGACAAGGAATTCAATGAGGATAGAGGTGTTTTACTTTCTAACAAGAATAAATTTAGAAGTGTAATTATTGAAAAAGAAAAAAAAAATCGGATGTGCGACCTCCGCGAATCGAACGCGGCTCTCCGACTTGGAAGGTCGGAATCATAACCACTAGACCAAGGCCGCTTGTTCATGCCAAAACCGTTTTTATTAGGAACTAAATAGCCAAAGTCCGAGGCTAGTTGAGACGTAAGTAGCATCAACAATTAGCACTAGTGCAGGTAGACACCCTCGACAGAACGTGCAACGGAACAAATGCACGGTTGATCGACTCGTAATGACAAATATAAACACGAAGACACATGTATGACAAAACGAGGACATAGACGATACATTAGGATAAAATAAAACTTGAAATACAACAAGATCCGCTAGTTCGGACCTGTTCGATCACCACTTACTCGATCCAGATCAGAACACCCATGCCAAGACCACCTGCAGCGTGCAAAGCACAAGCAAAAAATGGCCCATTGGCACGGCAGACCACGGCGCACTTGGCCCGTTCCGAGTACCAAGCACGAGAAACCACCTCGGCGCCCTGGCCTGTCGCATTGATCACCAGAATGTTGTTCACGCTCGCACTGTCGGCCGGATACATTTCCAGCTGGCTGATGGTCCGGACGTTCGTCTGGAACAGCGGCAGTGCTCGCTCGTGCACTTGGTGAGGGCCGGTGTGGTCCTGGTGGCAGGCCGGCGGGGTGACAAAGACGGGGCTGGTAGGAGCATGTACCGCACGGTGGTGTTGTCGAATTTGAAGACGATGCTGGCTTTGTGCTCAGCCCTCAATGTGCCAGTCCGTAAGGTTTTCGTCTTTGAACCTTTTGGCGTAGGTGCCTTCCGGAGGGAGCTGTTGCAGCTCGATCTTTCGGATCTCATACGCGGCTGGGTCGCGTGCTGGTGGTGCTGGAGCGGACCATTTGCTGGGGTCTTGGATCTTAGCGAGAAAAGAGGGGAGATCGTCCGAAGGCTTGAGCTTGATGGCCTTGTCGCGGTCGTATCTGGAGCCGCTGAACATGACATTGCTAGCAACGGACGGGTCCTTGGGCTTGGTGAGGGGAATGGTTTGTTCTTGAATGCGCACATGGCGTGGCCTGGGCAAGTCGCCCAGGGTGTCAATATGGACAGGAGGACATGGTCCAATCCAACCACCCAAGGAGATAACGCTAGGTAGACACCCCAAAACACGGCCCAAGAACAGAGCGCACGCGCCAGTAGGAGACAGCGAGGTGCGAGACTCCGGAGGTGTAGTGATTGGCTGACGCTGACATCCTCCGCGATGCTTGGTGTGGTCATACTCATGGTCGACATGATCTTGTAAGCAAACCAGTGGCCGGGCAGCACGACACCGATATACCAGTCCGAGGTGTGGATGTTGTAAGACTCGCCCGCTGAGGCCTTTCTGTGCAAGTCTCCCAAGTATGCCCGGAGCTCGTCCATGTAGGGCCACTTCATACGCTCGGCAAACAACAAGAGGCCTTCGGTCTGTCGGTGGTGCACGAGGGACACCTTGGTTATGAATTTGCCGGCTATTGGAAAGTCCTTGTCGAGGAATTTGGACCGGAGGGTGAACTGATTTTCAAGCCGGCATGCATCTCGGGGGAGGCAGCACTGCTGGTGAGCGCGATGGCTCTTTCGAAGCTGCTCTTGGCCATCTTGGGCAGCCCGCGCCAAAACGCGAGCTCGGCTGACAGGGCCCATCCGTCCACATACTGCGGATCCACGATGACTGCCTCGTTGCTGTCATGTTCTGCGTCATCTAGTTTCCACAGAGCTATCAACGCGGTGCACCGTTGGTAGCGATAGACGGGATTGTAGGCGTCGATCTTGATCGCCTCTACATACAGCTCGCTCGCGGCCTGGTAGCTCTTGTTTTGCAGTGCCTCGTCGCCTTTGGCTTTGAAAGCCTCTGCCTCGGCTAGCTCGGCGGCCGACTTGGGACCGTTCTTATCCTTGCGCTTTTCCACGGCGTCTTCTAGCAATAAGTGGACGGTGTTGACCCACAGCTCGGAGACAATCATGGATGCCATGACACGATCTGTCAAGCCTGTGACGCTGCACTAGTGGCCATACGCCTTCATTCGGCGTGTCTGCCAGTTGTTGGACTACTCTTGTTTAGGGCCTCTCCTGGTCCAAGGATTCGAGCCACGCCGCAAATTAGCAGGAAACACCAGCTTGTAGCAACTTTCTCCAGGAATTGGCTCTCAGATATATACGGAGTACATTACGCACAAGTTGACCTTGTCTATTGGGCATGCTCTTGAACTGGCATGATCGAGATTGAGCCACGATCAGCTTCTATCGCTGTGACGATACAGTCACGTAAAGATATCATGAGCCATGAACTATGCCAAATGAACCGTGCAACACTGTACAAAATACTGTGACCCTATGCTCTTCTTAACCATTTTAAGTACCACCTTAACATCAATCCAGCCTTTCATATAAGCTTTCGATTCAACAAGTAGTGATTTGCTATACTCAAGTTAAGTTTAAAATTACGTTGACCTGGTGCTTTGTGAACTTGGCCGGCGCATAGCTAGATCGGGAGTCATTGAAAAGCGGCGAAGCGGTGAGAAATTCCGTTCTTTTATCTATCATCATCTATACTACTTTGCGCCTCACAGAATAGTCCTAGCACAGATTGGCAGACACACGATGGCTATACATATAGCTGCATTCGATTGAATTCGTTACTGTAGTCTACGTCCCCTCATCTCTGCGTCCGCGTTGAAATCACAGGCGCATCGCGCATTTTGGTGGAGTCAGGTTGGGGAAGTTTTGTTCAGGCGCATCTACTGGCGCGCCGCAGCCTCTGAGCTCTCGATCGGACCTCACACCAAGCCTCTTACTAGTATAGCTTGTTTTTGTCCGTCGCAGGTGCCGGAGGCACACTGCCTCGAGCTAACGTATGGTACGCCATAATAGTGTATGGTGACGAAAGGGCACAAATAAGAGCCTACGCCTCTCAGAAGAAGGAGAAATGTTTTTACCAGATCACAGTTTTGTATCCATAACTACGGGCATCGTAACTTGGTGCCTGCTAATCGCCCGCTAAACTTCATGAAGCTACTGGAAAGCTTATGCCTTTTACACCAAATGCGAGGCTACAAACGCCAACGCCGGCACTGACAGGTGTTTACCAGCGTTCTGTTTTACCTAAGGTCTGCGTAGATCCCGAAGTAGAAAGAGATCGAGAGTCTTGAAGTTTCCTTATTCGCCGCATCATCTAGTTTCCCGCTTCCTGCCCTAAACGGTGCGGGGTGTTAAGCGCCTGCTATTGGCGATTTCCGGCAGAGAAACATACTATGTAAAAGTTGGCTTACAGCAGAATCAAATGTCTCTACACTAATCAATGCTTGGGGGATCGGTACTATGTAGGCTATACAGCAAATATACCAAGTCTATCTGAGACCATACAAATTCGGCCATCTTATCACTGGATCCGTTCATGACCCCTTGAGGCCAAGAGCAGCAACAATCTCGTCTACCACTGGTTTCAGAAAATCTCTCTTGTTGGGCACGAAGTGACCGCCGTCGTGTTCGAAGATAGCCCTCTTATCTTCTGGGTACATGGCTGCAAGATACTGCGATCTGACACCAGGCACAGAGTTGTCGTTAGATCCGTATATGAAAACAGATTTGGTCATATAGTCTGGGCCGTCGACGGGTACGGTAAAAGCGCTGCGGAACTTTTCCGTGATCTGGATTTGGCCCTCGACGTCATTGGGTTTTGGTTCCGTGAAGGAATAGCCGGATACGGCAAGCGAGAGCCTAAAGTAGTCCTGGACACCGGACAGTTCCGGAAAGGACTTGATGGTGTTCGCAATGATCGTGGAGACAGCTGCGCCTTGGGAAAACCCAAAGATGCCATCGTATGGGCCATTCTTCTTAATATGCTCGACGACCGTCGTGATAGCTAGTTGCAAATCGAGATTTTTGGAGACATCGTCGTGGTAGAACCAGGCTCTGTTGACACCGTTCTCGAGAATCTCTGCCCATTTAACGTCATCGACTTCAAATGGCAAGTCCTTTTTTTCCAAGACAACGGGGCCGTCGATGTAGTCCATCTTGATGTTGAACTTCTTTAGGAGCTTTCTCAGTCCAGAGGACTTTTCAGAGAAGACTCGGCCATTCTGGAGGAATCCGTGGAGACAAAGGAGCCTAACTTGGGGCACCGACATTATTTTTCTTGTTATAGGTTGCAGTCTTGTTGTATCCAACAGGTAGACATTCAGGGCAACTTGAAGAACGTGTGAAAATTTCTAGCTTTGGGTGTCGAATACTTGGCCTATTTTCGGCCCATACGCCGGGTAAGGCCTTAACTCAAGCCACGGCCCCACTTTATTCGGGTTAAAGGCTTTCGGTCTACATAACAATGACGAGATTCACCGCCACTCAACTACGGCGCGTTATGCGGCACGCTAGCACGATAGTCGAGAATTAACATACGCATTCTATCTCTGAATGGTCTAGATTTGCAACTTTTGGGGGTTTAAGCTTCAATTTCCGTCGAATAAGGTAGGAGCTAGTGGTGAGATCGGTTAAGAGGCCTGTTCTTCAAGGCGAGGGCGACCACTCTACCTAAATCGGTCGCAGTCCTTCCATATTCAACTATAGGAAAATCACGATGTTGTATGACAAAAAAAAGGGAGGGGGGTGAATTCGGCGATTTGAAATACGGTGTGTGCTTGGGCAAAATGCGCAACATCACTGGTAACGCCATCCGCAGCGTCTTCGGCATCTCTAGCAACAGTGGCTATGGGCAATGGACTCATGCCCGACATCATTTTTTCCAGCGCCAGGGACATCGTCCGGCGCCTCGAGAGCTTAGACGGCGATGCCGTCGCGGTCGGGCATGTCTCACCTACCGGCTTCCTTGCGCCTGAGCAAGAATGCGGCGCCCGCCGCCCGCATGCGCGTCTTTCTTACTTTGATACCGCTGAGTGTGTCATCTTTACGGTGCCGACAGCTTATCACGAAACTCCACACTCATGGCTCTTTGTATTCCTGTGTGGCGAAATAGGATCGATGGACCTTTTATTGGACTGAACGCCCAGACAAGCTACAATTTATCGTGGCCAAAACGGCGTTGCGTCCGGCGATGGCGATTCGGGTGGCCCAGCATTGTTTTCGAGTCCGGATATAGCCAGTCCATGCCATCTCTCCACGCCAAGATGCGGTGGTGGTTGTTTAATACGCGGAGAACTTCGGCCTTTTATTTGCTATTGATACCGTTTACGATGCCATAGATAGAGTGCTTTTCAAGGCCTGTCTCTTCAGGTATTTTTGCCTAGGACTTGCCGTTGTCGTGTTTTCCTTCAACTGAATCTCTAGTACAAGGGCTATAATCTTTCGTTTCGACATTAAAAGAAAATCTGGTGGTTTGGTGGTTTTTGAAGTGTGTGTATATATTATTAAGTCAAATGGATATAAAAAAACGCCATACATTTAAGTGAAATTGACCGATACTTTTGAGACCCCATGTAGTTCACGTCGTAGAGTTATTAGTAGCTCGTCTATGAACCAATATCGCGCCGGCAGCCACGTTGTAAGTGGGTGATGCCGTTGTCGTCGTCGTCGTCGTCGGCGTCCTACACACGTTACGGAACTGGTGGTTGCCGTGTCGGTGGTCGAGAGGACGACGGCCGAGCCGCCAGCGGAGCAGTATAAAGTGAAGATATAGCGCGTATGTCGCTAGCTCGTGGTCAGGGACTGGCAGAGCGCGTCAGAGCAGGGTGCGATTGAGTGCGTGTGACAGTGTCATAGTGGCCACGGCTGGGGGAGGGCACCGCCAAGGTAGTCCGGCGGTTTCGAGCCAGCAAGCTGCTTGGCTCACCTCCGTCTGAGGGGGCGGGCGAGGGAGATCGGGAGCACTGCGACGCGGTGCTGCTGGTACGGCGGGGGGTCGCGCTTTCAAAGAGTATTTTTATTTTAGGCAGGTCCGGATTGCGCAGGTGCTCGGCAGGGACCTCTGGGAAGTCATTGCCGGGAATGTCCTTGAAGCCAGAGTGGTCGAACTGGTGCGTTAAGGCTTTGTTAAAGACTTTGTCGGCGCGCTTGAGGCAGCGGGCGATCTTGAGGCGGCTGCCCGGGTCGGGAACATGTACCGGGGCGGGCAGCTCGATGGAGTGGCCTTGGCTGCTGTTGGCGTCGTCACGCAGACTGTCGTCGTCGTCGGTGCGGACAGGCAGGGGAACGCGGCCGTGCTGTTTTTCGTGGTCTTCGGGCCCGTGAGCTCCGGCGGTGGGCGGCGGCTCGGTACCGTGGCAGACATGGGGGTGCGGACAGTGACAGTCCCACGTCTGGTCGCGCAGCATCTGTCGGTCGTCTGCGTGCGAAGTAGGACGGCTGCTGCGTTTGAAGATGTGCGGCAGCGACCAGAGGATGGTGAGGCCGGTGCCAACGACGGGGGCCCACTGGCCGACGTTGCCCATGGGCTCGGCCATGAACAGGAGCTGGGGCGTGGAGAAGTTGCGCTCGCCGGCGACGAGGATGGCGAGGACGGCGCCGGCAAAGAGCGGGATCTCGATGGCGCGTAGAAAGGTGCCGATGGTAGCGTTGGCCTTTGTGATAGGGTTGGCTGGATCGTCGGCGGAGGCAGGCGCGGCGCGGCGCAAGCGCCAGTTGGTCTCGACAATGGTGTTCAGCATGGAGGCGAGCAAGAGGATGGCCGGGATGCAGCATGCGGCTGTGAGCAGGGTCGCGGCGTTGAAATTGAGGGCGGTCGGCGCGGCAATGATCTCGATGTTGTTGCCGGAGCCTTTGCGCATGCGCGAGAAGGGCCCGCGGTCGGTGTCGCAGGTCAGGTTGCAGGAGGCCTTGAGGCGGATGAAGGCCGCCGCAGAGGTGCTAGCCGGGATGGGGGTTCCGTCGTTGTCGTGGGTGCAGGGGACAGAGTGCAGGCGGTAGAACTCGACGGTGAGGCTGACGAGACCGGCGAGAACCATGCCGGTCCAGATGAAGATCGTGTTGCGGCCACGGCCAAGGAAGTAGGTGCTGGAGAGGCGGGCGGTGATGGGGGCGGTCAGGATGCCGATGGCACAGAACTGGAAGGCGCCGTAGACGTCGAGATCCACGGCGGCTGTGGAGTTAGCTGGGCACAAGGAGCCATCGGCCGGCCGGGGGGCAACGGGACGTACCGTCGTCGTGCAGCGCGGCCAGCGCAATGGCGTGGATGGCGGCCACGGCCGGGAAGAGCAGGGCGGCGGCGAGACAGGCGCTGCGGACCCAGATCTCTTTGCGAGCCAGCACGCAGGCGGCGACGAGGATGTAGTACCTTGTGGTCAGTGTTTTTCTAGCTCTGCCTTTACCTCCTCTTCTCTCCTCATCTCTCCTCTTCTCCCCTCCTCGTCCCCCCCCTCACTTACAAGATCCGCGACCCGATACCGTATTGGCCCGAGACTGGCCACGAGCAGATGACCTGGATGCCAATGTCGGTCGTGCTTATGGTCGTGTTCACGGCGGCAGCAGCAAGAGGCGGCATTATGGGCCGAGGAGCCACAGCTAAGACGGTGCTCTGGGGAAGACACCGCTACTTGGGTGGATACAGAAAGGTGAAATGGAGAGGTCTTGACGGTGTTCGTATTAGAAATGATAAGAGGGAAATGTGGCCTAGTAGCTCCGCAGATATGGGGTTGGTGCTTGAAGCACTCACCAGAAGTACTAGCGGAGCTTGAGGCTCAACGGTCAGCTTCGGGCACCAATATGACCAGCACTAAGATAGAATATGAGCCTCGTGTCTTACGGCCCCCCTCCCAAGGCTATCCATAGTGGCGCAGCATGGGCGAGTGACCAGAAGCATCTAATTCACGCACTAGAAGAGCGAAGAGAGCAAGGTAACCGGTTCTGGCGGTTCCTTCCTCGGTCAGATTCTGCAGCGCCACGCCAAGAATGGTGTGGTAAGGTTCACTCCTTCCCCGAGCGGGGTTGGGCACCTTTGCCTCAAATATGCCCGGTTTCTAGACCGAGCCGTTTCCTTGCGGCAACTCCTATAGGGGAGCTATGCCTACATATGTAGCGTACGAATTCCAACCGCCCTTAGAGCCTGAGAATGACCGTCCTAGTTTCAACCCACAGATTAGACTGGTGTCTGACTGCCTTGACGACGCGCTCGCAAGCCACAGCCACCTGGGCACCTCAGCACGCCGTCCGCCGTCCGCTGCCGTCGTTAGCAGCGATACAGCGCCATGCCGAGCTCCGCAGCTAGGGAGATCGATACCTCGTCGATTCAATCACCGCGCGCCATCATCACCCTCGTTGTCTTTATGCTAACCAGTGAGTCTTCTGGGACGGCTGGTCCTGCATATGTCTTGCAAGGCATGGCTCGCCATCTGCTCACGTCTGCTATCCACCCAACAACCCAACGCCCACCCTCACCGCTACTAATGTTCCGGCCTGTCCATCCTGCCCCCTCTCCCCTCCTCTCCGCTGCTGCTGTGCCGTCCTGTCTATCCTCCTCCCTCTCCCACTGTCTCCTCTGCTAACTACGCCCCATCCCCTAACCTCTCCCGTCCTCTCTGACCTACAGACTGCGCTGTCTTGTTTCCCTTCCACGTCCCCCTCTTTGTCCCACGATGGCTTTGCAGCGCCGTTCTTCGGGCACTCGTCGCACTGCGCGTTATCCCACCGCCAGTCTGTCGGCCGTCAAAGTCCTGGCTGTGCTTTCAGATCCCCGTCAACCTCGTCACCGCACCGCTGCTCGCCGACCTCTTCCTACTCGCTATACTCGCCATTGGCCGCGACGAGGTCTATGGCGGCACCATCGGCTCCGACAATATCTCCCCCATTGATATTATGGCCTTTTTTCTCACCCTTGCCTACGTCGCCATCTCTATCGACGCCTCGGGCCTCGTCCGCTACCTCGCCTTCAAGGTCCTCCAGAAGGGCGGCAAGGTCGGCCACCGCCTCTTCTTCTACCTTTACGTCTTCTTCTTCGCCCTTGGCAGCTTCATCGGCAACGACCCCATCATCCTCTCCGGCACCGCCTTCTTGGCCTACATGACCCGCATCTCCACCAACATCGTCCACCCGCGCGCTTGGATCCACTCCCAGTTCGCTGTCGCGAACATCGCCTCCGCCATCCTCGTGTCCTCCAACCCAACCAACCTGGTGCTCGCGGGGGCCTTCAAACTGCGCTTTGTCGACTACACCGCCAACATGATCGTCCCCGTCCTGGCCACCGGCGTCGTGCTGTTTCCATTTTTGCTCTACGTTGTCTTTGCTGACGAGGCGCTCATTCCGTTGTCTATTACCATGTACGAGCTCGACGCGGCCGCCCGCTCCAAGAAGCCGGTCAACCCCAACATCCCCAACGCCCGCGGCACCGCCCCAGAAGCCGAGTCCCGGCAGGCCAGCGACCAGACGGGCCAGCTGCTCTCGCTCGAGGAGATCATGAACCCCTTCCTCGACAAGGGCGGCGCCCTCTTCGGTGCCATCATCATGGCGACCACCCTCGTCACCCTGCTCGTCCTCAACGCCACCAGCCAGAAGACAGGCGAGCACCCCGTCTTCTACGTCACCCTGCCCGCCGCCTTTGTCATGTTCTGCTGGGACCTCGGCTCGGGCTGGCTCCACCGCAAGGAGACCCGCGACCTCGCCGCCAAGGGCCGCGCCGAAATCGCCGCCGCCGCCGAGGCCGCCGCCAAGCAAGCCGAGCAACCCCCCTCCAAAGAAACCTCAGGCGACCATGACAAAAAGCCGGAAACGCCAGCGCAGCGGCGGAGAGCCTCGAGGCACTCTAGGCCCAGCTGCGAAGACACCTCCTCCAGCACCCCCTCGGTTCTGCCCGGTTCGCCGCAGGTCCTCCTGTCGGACTGTCCTTCGAGCATCACTGAAACAGAGAAAAGCAAAGATGTTCCGAATGTTTCCGTCACGGGCGTGAGTAGAGGCCGCTCGCCAGTGCAAGACAGCCGTCTGCCGAGTCCAGCCTGGGACAAGGGAAAGGGGCCCGACATTGGTCCGGACATTGACGAGGACGCGGCCGGAAATACAGGGCCTGCCATCAGCACCACAGCGGGCTGCGAAACAGAGACACAGTGCCAGCCGCAGCCAGCGCCCACGACGCTCCTGTCCATGTGCCAGCAGGCGTACGTCTGGTCCCAGGAGACCTTTCCCACGGTGACGACCGTCCTGGCGCACCTGCCCTTTGCGCTCGTACCCTTTGCCCTCTCGATGTTTGTGCTTGTGCAGTCTCTCGTCAGCAAGGGCTGGGTCGCCGTGTTTGCCTACGGCTGGCTGCACTGGGTCAACAAGACGGGCACCGTCGGCAGCGTCGGCGGCATGGGCTTTCTGTCTGTGATTCTGTGCAATGTGCGTGTTCCCTGCTTCCGCTGCCTGAACCCTGCCTGAACCTTGCCTGCATCCTGTCTGAATCCTGTCTGAATCCTGTCTGATCTCCAGTTCGCCGGCACCAACATCGGCACAAGCATCCTGCTCTCCCGCGTCATCCAGGCCTGGGTCGCGATCCACGACGCACGCGGGCAGCCCATCAGCGACCGCACCTTTTGGGGCGCCGTCTACGGCATGGCCCTCGGCGTCAACTACGGCGCCTTCAGCGTCGCCTTTAGCGCCTCTCTCGCCGGCCTCCTGTGGCGCAACATCCTCGCCCGCAAGCACATACGCGTGCCCAGCCTCGAGTTTGCCCGCGTCAACCTCCCCATCATCACCATCGCCATGATCGTTGGCTGCTCCGTGCTCGTCGCCGAGGTATACATTATGCGCGACGACACGCCTGCCAGGGTATCCCGACTGTGAGCAAATATAGACAAACGTACTGCCATTCAGGCTCGGGTCGAAAGTCCGAGCCATCTGCTGCGTGCTTGTCTCGTCAGCGGCCAAATCGTTACCTTTTTTCACTGGGGCGTAGGCTGCTATACAGCACAGGAAACTACCATACGAGGCATCTTAGCGCCTTACAACATGGCTGGGCTCCCTCACTATGTACAGAGATCCAGCAGCAAGCATCTTATATTTGTGGATGCTTCAGTTCTTTGGACAGAAGCTGATTTAGCAATGCTTGACGAGCTTGCTTTGATCATAATCCCACTATACAATACAGCGATCAAACGTGACTATAAACGTTTTACTTGCTTTAACGTAATACGCTATTACTCAACCTCGATTATCAATGCCACCACCTGGCAACTTACAAGTACTGTATGTTCAAGTAAAAAGGTAAATAGTGTGGCTACGTATATGTTAAAAACTGTTACCAAGTTGGTGGCATAACGACAGTGAATCTCTAGTTCTTTGTTGTGTGATAGGTGTAGATAGTTTTACGTACTGGTGTTATGACAGGGATTTTACCCAAGCACAACTGAAAACGAAATGACTTGGTCTGTAAGGCGATAACAAGTTATCTGTCGCAATGATTTAGATCTTTACCTTTGCGTACTGTACGCCATTGGACGTATTGCGTGATGCCTTCGGTCAACCTCCAACGTTGGATTACTGCTGCGCCCTGTGCGTTAGCAGCAATGCTATGTAGCCGTGATGGTACTAGATTGTTAGCGCCTGGGCGAAAGAGGCGCAGCGGCAGCGCCCCGTACCTAGTGTTGGGGTAAGTGGATACTGGCTTGTGGTATTTAGGCTACTGGTTTCTCAACAGTTGAGCCTCTTGCGCATGGTCTCATCCAGTCTGGAAGACCGAAAAAAAAATGAACATCTCTCGTACTTGGAAAACGAGGTCCTGGCTGGACAGGTTTCACGTCATCCCGGGCCTCATTATTGTCAACGCTTTAGCAATCAGTCTTCTCGTGTTACATCTGTGTGGGTGGAGGAGTTCTCTACATGCTGCTGTCTGGGTAGCCAATAATCGAACGGCAGTCGGTATTATTGTCCAACTCATCTCCAACTTAACCGGCCTGGTACTTATTCAGGGAATATGTAAGACGGCCCCGTGGCCCTCAATTGATAAGATCACCCCCAAAGTCTTTCTAACCCGTTTCTCCCAAAGCCAATCTCATTGGCTTACGAACGAGGATCATTCTGGCCTAGAGAAGCATCGAAGTGCAAAACCTAAAACTGATCAGCGCAATCTGCCATGCGCGTGTCGACTTTTCGCTTTCGATCTTGCGCCTGTTTGGGTTTCTGGCGTACATCGGGCTGATCCTCTTGCCTTCAGCTCTGTGGGCTGGCGCTATCACCCCGGTGTTGACCACGTCTTCGTCGATAACGTCCCTCTCTATTCCTTCCTACAGCAACTCGGATCTCCTAGCTACACAGCTCGGACTAGCCGACAATGGCACATTTACACACATAACCCAGCTGGGCACCTTCACCTACATGCCCGAAACCAATCTGCAGGGACTCATCCTCGACAACGACCAGCAGACATTCAACCCTGTCGAAGGCGTCAACGCCCACCAGAAACTCGATAAGACGGGCTATGTTTATTCCACCAGGAGCTTCGGGGTGGGCTCTGCAGCCGGCTTGACGGACTCGTTCGCACAGCCGGTGATGGCTTACAGCTTCACCGAGAACGGGCTGCGGGCGCGGGTCGACTGTTTGTACAATCAATCGTCACGGTACGAACTGGCGCCGTTCAGCGTTCCGGACGGCTGGAGTCTGCATGTCTATAATGCGGGAAGATATCTGCCCAATGGCGCGCAGGTCATCTACGCCGCTTCAAGCTTGGGCGACGACCAGGTGACCGCCATGGGCGCAGGCAGCCGTAGTGGCACGCACTATGTGGCGTTCGCCACCATGCCCTCTACCAACTATGCATCGCTGTCTAACCTGCAGTGCCAGGTGTTGTACGAGCCGACGCGTTTCCGCGTACAGGTCAACGCCACCGTCAAAACAATCCATGTCCAGCCAGCCAACGAAACTGCCAGTCCGCTGCCCAACAACGAGCTAGTCGCTGCGGTCGCCACACACAAGATCAACAACCTAGGCTCGGTGCTGAGCTCCACGCAATGGACCTCTGTGATTGGTGACACTATGGCGCGGAACATCCAAACTGTCGAAAACGCTCGGGGTACGGGAGATGCGTCTGCGCTGACGGGTGTCTCGACCGCTCTAGAGTCGATTGTGGACAGCTTACTAGAGGCTGTCTCTGCCGCCCAGCTGCAGATCCTCAACAGCTCGGAAACTACCGCCGTGCAAACGGAGTCGGTGGCGTTCGTCTTCGGAGAGCCAGCTTATATGTATGCAGTGTTTGGGATTACGCTTGTCATAACCGTGGTGTATCTTGGCGAGCTCGCCGTGACCAAGGCATGGAACGACGCGCCGGCCTTCAACTTTGTCGATATTGGGGACGTTATTGTGGCGGCGTCGAGCGGTGGCAGCGCCCTCGCCAAAAAGGCCAAGAAAATGGCTGAGCAAGGCTCGATCGATGCCATGGCGGTGACTTTAATCGCCAGCCAGCATTTGCATGCTTTGACGCTGGCGCCGGACGCCTCAGATGGCTGTGGCCCATTGTACGAGTCTGTCCATAATGAGGATCCTAGCTACCGCGTCCGTTAATGGGGTAATCAGGCGGTCTCTGGTATACCACCACAGCGGAAGGCAAAGTCTAGTACACGTTGGCGTTTTACTTCATTTTATTCCTGCGATATAATTGCTAAGCAGTGTTCTATTTTCTAATTTGTGTTCAATAACTATCTTCTGCACCTTCTAGTATATCCAAGTACACCTGCGAGCCAAATAAAGGGCCTTGGATTCTTGCTACTTTCCACTCGTCCGCACGATCTCCTCAATAAGCAATACAATCAATACAGGCAGCTGTTATTTCTAATTATGTTTCCCAAAACTCGCCAAATTTACCAGGGCCGGCTACAATATAGAAATTGAATCGGGTTCGCTGCAAGTTTCCCCGTGAATAGCCTTTGAAACAATTGGATTTAGATCATTGGTATTATTCTTTTGGTTGCCTAGATTTCTGGGATAATTCTAAATTAATATGACCGCACCTTGGACGTGGCGTCTGAGGCGCCATTTGCCCAATGGCTTGTTGTGATTCATCCAGCTTTCAGCTAATTAGAAAAGAAGAAGAGATTGTTTGAATCTAAGTGTTTAAGCAGTAGTATCTACGGTGTACGGGTCCAACGGCGAAAGTGCAAAGAAATCACTGTATTTATTCAAAGACGAAAATATTTTAAGGAGTGTAAAAGCAACGCATGAAAGGCCCCACGTGAGGGCCAAAATTATGAGTCTGTTGCTAGCTCGTCACACTACCGTACACTCGATCAGAAGTGCTAGCAGTTCTGCCTCTCGTCCATTCCGGGCCTGCCCCCGCCACACAGGTACACAATTGTATCTTAAAGTTGCCGGAATTCGTCACTAGTAGGACCGAGCAGAGTTTTGAAGCCGGCACTTGCTTCCAAAAATAGACTTTTAGCGTCAGCGAGCCTGTGTTGTTCCACACGAAGCATGCCGAGATTCATCAATGTATTGAGTGCTGGTCGATATCGGGAAACTGTCTCTGGACTTAGTGCTGTTTTAAAACCTTGAAGCGCTCGCGTGTACATCTTCTCGGCATCGCCTAGCTTGCCTTGATGTTTGTACAAGATGCCAAGATTGTTGACTGTGTCGAGGGTCGAAGTGTGGCATGGCCCTAACGTCTTTTCCCGACCTTGAAGCGCTCGCGTGTACATCTTCTCGGCATCTTTCAGCTTGCCTTTAGTGTAATACAAGATCCCAAGATTGTTGACTGTGGTGAGGGTCGAAATGTGGCTTAACCCTAACGTCTTTTCATAACCTTGTAATGCACGTATGTACATTTTCTCGGCCTCTTCTAGCTTTCCTTGATTTTGGTAGAGGTTTCCAAGATTGTGAAATGTGGTAAAAGCCGAAGTGTGGTTTAACCCAAACGTCTTTTCTCGACCTTGAAGCGCTCGCGTGTACATCTTCTCGGCATCGCTTAGCCTGCCTTGATGTTCGTACAAGCTACCAAGATTGGTAACTGTGTCGAGGGTCAAAGTGTGGTTTAACCCGAACGTCTTTTCTCGACCTTGAAGCGCTCGCGTGTACATCTTCTCGGCATCGCTTAGCCTGCCTTGATGTTTGTACAAAACGCCAAGATTGTTGACTATGTCGAGGGTCGAAGTGTGGCTTAACCCTAACGTTTTTTCCCGACTTTGTAATACACGTATATACATTTTTTCGGCGTCGTCTAGCTTGCCTTTAGTGTAATACAGGTTCCCAAGATTGTTGACTGTGTTGAGGGTTAAAATGTGGCTTAACCCTAGCGTCTTTTCTTGACCTTGTAATGCACGTATGTACATTTTCTCGGCGTCTTCCAGCTTGCCTTTAGTGTAATACAGGCTCCCAAGATCGTTGGCTGTGGTGAAGGTCGAAGTGTGGTTTGACCCGAACGTCTTTTTCCGACTTTGTAATGCACGTATGTACATTTCTTCGGCCTCGTCCAGCTTGCCTTGATCTCTGTAAAGGTTCCCAAGATTGTTGACTGTGGTAAGGGTCGAACTGTGGCTTAACCCTAACGTCTTTTGGCAACCTTGTAATGCACGTATGTACATTTCTTCGGCCTTTTTCAACTTGCTTTGAATGCAGTATAAGCTGCCAAGATTGTTGACTGTGCTAAGGGTAAATATATGGCTTAACCCTAACGTCTTTTCAAAACCTTGTAATGCACGTATGTACATTTCTTCGGCCTCGTCCAGCTTGCCTTGATCTCTGTAAAGATTCCCAAGATTGTCGACTGTGATGAGGGTCGCTATGTGGCTTAACCCAAACGTCTTTTCACAACCTTGTAATGCACGTATGGACATTTTCTCGGCCTCTTCCAGCTCGCCCTGAGTGCGATACAGGTCGCCTAACGTGCAAAAAGCCCATGCCGTTCCATCAATCATATCAATATTGCTGGATATCATGCCTGCACTTCTTGGTACGTGCCGCATCAGCCGCCGTTGCGTCACCCACCAGAATGCAGTGTCCTTGTCCGGCACATGGGATGCGACACAATTCATGGCGAACCTTGCAAGATCGTAATCCACCTCCTCATTGAGAACGTGAACCGTCCACGCGTGGACACATGCATGCATGCTATAGCCCCTTGACTCTACCGCCTCACAAACCATCGCATCGGCCTCAACCAGCCCATACTTGGCCAGTACTCGAACTGCTCTAGTGAAAGCCATTTCATCCTTCGTCAGCTGCTGTACCCATTCTGGGCCGCCTTTGTCACAATGCTGAAGAAGTTCCAACCACACATCTTTGCAGTCAAAGTATGCCCACAAACGAAGAAGTTCGGCCGACAGTGGGTTCTGTCGTCGCACGTGTTCCAGCGAGACCTGCCATGTCGAGTACAGAGCCTGGTTGTACGTCTCTAGATGAGGGCTCATCATCTGAAGCTGGGCCCACGACACTTTGTACAGCCGTAGATACTCCTTAAAGCTAGTTCCCACTTGATCAAGATAGGCCCCGGCCGTAGCCAGCGCAAGTGGAAGCCCGTCTAGCTCTTGGGCGAGCTCCAGTGCATCGGCATCTTGTATATGTTAGCACTACACCTCTCTAGTAATGAGTATCTTGTTTGCCTTACCGTTTTCTATCCCATCTCGTCTTGATGTGCTAGATAGTATAGCCATGCTGTCTAGTGTGTTCAATTTTCGAACTTGGATAAGCTGACCGAACCCCATTCGCGAGACCCGTGTCGTGAGAATGACCGACCCTTGGTCTGTTTCCGGCAGGAAGTTGCGGATGTCGATAGCAGCTGCAACTTTGTTGTCTCGCGACTTCGGATTGTCATAGTTGTCACAGACGACAAGCCACCGCGTGTTCTCCGCTAGACTGAGCCAGGCCCGAACCGCTTCCACAACCTTGTCAAGGTCCTGATCTTTGTCTATGCCATCGACTTGGCTCGCTGTGGGATGCGCTCGCTGGATCTGCGTGGCCACTTTGACAAAGCTTTGCTGGAGCGACGCCTTGTCGTTGGCATCCAACCAAAAGACGGCCGAATAGTCACGCTTGTGCCGTTTCGCATATGCGATCGCCAGCTGTGTCTTGCCGATGCCCCCGAGACCGTAAAGCACAACAATGCGACGGGAGCCATCACTTTGAAGTCTCATGTGGATCTCTGCTAGTTCTTCTTGTCTAGCGATGAAATCTTCGACGCCGGAGGCAATGGTAAGACTAAAGGGGACCGAAAAATCGACGCATCGTATGCCTGTCAAAAACGGTCAGTAGCCGTTCATGAATAAGTTCAGTAAGACGTTCGACATACCATGAGTGTCTTTATCGATCTGCTCTCTGAGTCGTTTGAGAGCTTTCGATTTTCCTTCGCTGTAGAGTACAGTCATGTGGACGCCAAAGATGCCGAAAAGCGAGTATGCCATATCTTCTTCGCGTGTCGTCTGCCGAGTTTGTATCCAGGCCATGCGTTCTTCCACCGTGAAGGTTGACAGATCCTGCTCGGCCCTGAGAGCCTTGGCCGGGATCCCAGTGATCTCACAAATATGGCGCTCCAGAGTCGTCTTGTCTCCCAAGTGCGCGCCTTCTTTGGAAAAGAATTCCACTCTCTTAGGGGCGATCAGCTCCTGGAGCGTCCAGCCGCGAGTGAACCATCTGCTCTTTCGAAAAGCAGGTTCCCAAGAGGGTGGAACAGACTCGTTAGAAAGGGGTACAGAAACGTCAGTCAGGTAGACGTAGCAGACACTGGCTTCGCGATACCAGAGGAACATGGAATTGATAGACTCTTGCATTTCCTGGCTGCTGGTCTTATCGATGCAACAGGTGTCTACCCAGAAGTGCGCCAAGCTGTCGCGCGTCGCCTGGTCTCCGCAGAACGCGATTTTTGTGTACCCGACCTTGCCTTCTGCACCTTTCGCTACATCCTGAAAAGTAACCTCTTCCTCGCCCCAAGTATGGGAGAGAATAGCGTAAGGCGGAGCTTTCCCAGGAGGAAACTCCGCCAGCGCGATCTTGCCGGTGGCATCGCGATGCAGAAGACGCATCGCTTATGGAGTGAACATCAGTAGAAAGGTTCAAGCGCAACTTTAATAATCGCTTGGAGATGCTCGATGAATCGATCGATAGCCTAAACGCTCAGATCCTGACTGAAATGATAAACAGAGATATGCTGTGAGTCAACAGTATCTGTGCTTGCGATGCTGTTCAACTTGCGGCGGAGTTGTAGACTGCGGTCTTGCTGTTGGGGCAAAGGGGGGAGGGGGGACGGATGCCTTAAGGCAACGGGCGGTTCGCATCGGGCAACGCCTCAGACTGAAACTCGCTCAGCCACATACTACCCTCTAGTTGAGCCCATCCTTCGGAATTAAGCAATATCTGCGCCGAGGCATCCAATTTCAGCTAATCACAGTCTCGTCCACAGAGATATCTTCGATGCAATCCAAATTCTGCCTCGCCTCCTAAACGGCTTGCAATTTGGCCAGATCCAAGAGTACGACTCTCTCTGCCTCTCCTCTTTTTGTTCGAAACAAGGCGCCTTTTTTTCTCGCGGTTCATTCCTACGTTTGTGTTGTTCCTTCTTTATTGGTTCCACTGAACGGAGAACTTTTGCCTTTCTTATCCTCTCGTCGCATGTCTGATTATTTGCTTAGTCGCCCACTTCGCTCATTTTGCTAGGCCTCCTTAACTTTCGATGTTTTCTAGACAATATTTCCATAGAACACGCCAAATAACCCCGAACCCCATTTTCTGTGCTTTCTCTTCAAATATTAATTCACCTCCGCACGTAAACTCCTTCTCTTTTTGATATTCGCTTAATATGCTCTTAACACATGCCTTACGTAGCATGGTATGTACGGCCTCATGCTTAAGACGACCTTATCCAATCGAACTGGATAGTGTGGAATTGCAAATGCTTCAATATAACAAGAGAAATATGTATGAGGCAAATAATACATTTTGAGGCTGGTTTAAACTCTGCACTTTCAGAACACTAGTCTGGCTATAGTCTCTATTCAAACACATGCTGTGCACATCGCTGCAGCGACCATGGCAACAGAAGACGCTGTTTCTGGGCCACAGGCGCTGGCAATGCACGGAATGGCCGTCGAGCGGAGAGCGTCTGAGTGCTGGCACTGGCAGGCGTAGTCGTCCTCGCCTTTGCAACCAATAGCCATAGCGACAGACATGGCACAAACAGCCTGCGGGTAGAAGATAAAGTTAGTGCTGCGTAGAATCAGAATACGGTGCGGTCAGTTCTTACAGCACAAAACGGCATTGGACTAGACGGGGCGCATGCTGCCGGAGTTACTGTTGGAGGCTCGTTCAGAGCAGCAGGCGAGGCAACAACAGCGCCAATAAAAGTAACTGTGGTGATGAGGAGCTTCATCTTGAGACGGTAGTTTTGATCAGCGTTTGTATCAGATGAGTAGTCGATAGATAATAGGAAGGACTAGCATAGAGGAATGTTGCAAATCGAAAGGAAAAGTTGTCCATTTATACAGAGTTTTGGAGCTTTTAATGGTGTCTGCAAAGACTCCTGCCGATAACCTAGAGGTGCGAAGCCAATTCACTTCCCCGGACACCCGATCATACATATTAAAATCTCAAAAATAGAATATTAAAATCTGTAGATCTTGGTTTTGAGTCTGTGCCGTGAATACTGATCCAAAACGATAGAGGATAGAGCCTGGGATCATATACAGTATAATGCAATGTATCTCTCTCAAGTATCAGCTAGAGACGGATACTTCGTACAGTCAGATCGACCTATATTTAAAATCCGGTGGAGTTTCGCTAGACGGAAGTGCTGAACTCAAGATGGCGGCACGGGTAGGACTGAAGGCAGCCGGGACCGATCGTCGACTGAGTAAATGTGGATTATCGTGAGCCATAAGCAAAGTGTCCGCTAAACGATTGAATAATTCTGTCTAATGACGTACACATAAACTTTCCGCAGTTATATGTGTTCCCGGAGTCCAGTACTATTCAGGAATGTTTTGACCTATGGGGAGACTTTCTCTAGGCTATTTAAACGTGGTGCATGCCTACCACGGAACCGGGTCTACGTCCGAGAGCAATTTACGGACAAGGTAGCCTGTGTCTCCGCGATACATTCTAAATAAATGAAACCAAATATGTGCCCGGGGAACGCCGCGTGATCGTTTTATTTTATTGGTCATAGATTCGATATTATCAGCAATGAACGCCACGAACCCCACACGCGAATAAATTCGCTTCGTGTCTAACATATCCGAAAGCTGCATGTTGCTAACAATGCCTATCTAGAAGATCCATGACGAGCGTGTGGCCACTGTGGTGCTGTCGAAGATACGTGCAAAGGGCTGGGAGCTCATAGTTCGAGCGCAGCTCGATCCACCACTTGCTGTCGCGCGAGCGGCTGAACCAAAGACACAAGAGGCATAGCGCTACAGGGTCTCTCGCTTTCAGCAGACTCTGGAAGTCTGCATGCATATACCGCTGCACCATCATGGCATCCCCCAAAGGCGTTTCTCCTTTCGGGAGGACGAGGAGCCGGGAGACTCCGTGGGCCACGAGGAAATAGTGACTGCTTTTAGCCGACGACGTCTCGTCTAGGTCACACAAATTTGCGAGCTTTGGATGGACACCGTCTATTCCTTGTGTTGGGAGAGGCCGCAACATGCGCAGTAGCGTTTCTGCCATGGGCCGGAAGACGCTGCCAGGTCTTGCTGGGTTGACGAGCTGCCACAGTCGCATTTTGCTAGACCCGAGACGAAGCCATTCGAGATCCCCCGGCTCGGGATCTCTTAGGGGCCAGACGTCACCGGGAGCGCCGACGTTGAGCGAGGAAAAGGCGAGAATGCCGATCATACCGGCAGCCGCCCAGATGGGGTCCTTGTGCTCTTCCTGGACGTCGCTGCGCAGCCAGCGATTGAACTGGGCTGTGGCTTCGTACCAGTGGTGGCACTCACGGAGAGAGCGGCGATGGATGGGTGCGACATCAAGGTAGCGGTCGTGGACAGCGGCGACGGCCATGATGCAGTGGAGGAGGAAGGGGTACTGTTTTGTCAGAAGTGCCCAACACGCTGCGAGGGAGGCTCACTGACATGAAAGGCAAATTGAAGCATGTGCTGTTCGTAGACCTCGGCGAGACCGATGTCGTTGATAGTGTGCAGCGTTCGGAAGCGGAAGCGATAAAGAAGGCCGAGATCCTGGGCATCCAACACCCGCAAGCCACTCATGTCGTTGACCCAAATGCCATGGCTGATCGAGGGACGGGGTTTTGGTCGCGGCAGACGGTGGGGAAGCCGAGTGAGGTGGCGATCTATAGCTCCCCGTTGGACGATGTCCTGGGAAACTGGCAGGAGGTCTGCGACGCCGAGCTCAAAGTTGCAGACGACGCCGTATGTGTGGCATCGGAGGCAGCGTGGCTTGGTTTCGTCGCACTGCGTCATTGGTCAATCAAGGAGCATTCTCGAAACGAGGGTTGTGCAGATTACCTTGAGCTTTCTGAGCTTGCAGTTTCGGCAACCATAGCGTGACTTACGGCGGGCTCCGGTTCCCTGCTTCCTTTCCATGCTGGCTTGATCTTGATACGTCGAGCTTCTTAGCAAGTCGTGGAAGAGGTACGATTGTTTGTTCGTTGTTCAGGGAGTTAGGGCGAAACGGCGATCGGCTGTTAGTCTTTAACCCCAGGTGGCTGCCGCCTGGAACTAGCTTCAGCTCGGGATTGAGCGATGGTGATTGGTCAACGTCCGCCCCGGAGTTTCGGTGGGATCTCTCCTCCCTGATTTTAGGACTGGCGTTATCCCCGTTTGGACCGGCAGCCGGACTTGCCTCTACTCGGGATGAGTAAGAGCTGATTGGTCCAGCGCTGGTGGCAGGTTTCATAATGACCTCATCGGCAACTTACAGCGGAATTGGGCATCGGGACGGGATATTTGTTGACTGCGGTTGTGCGAGGAGAGGTATATAAGTCTGCAGAGTGCATTGGAATATTGTTCGATCCCAACATAAAACATCCAACACATCTAAACCACATTCAACGATCTTGAGTCCAAACAAATTCCAGACGTACAGCGATCAACATGCGCGTCTTCGTCACAGGCTCGACGGGCTTTGTCGGCACGGCCGTTGTCGATGAGCTTCTCTCTGCTGGCCACACTGTTGTCGGCTTGACTCGCAGCGATGCCGGAGCAGAGAAGCTCAAGCAAAAGGGAGCCTCGCCTCTCCACGGCACCCTGCACGACCTTGACATCCTCAAAAAGGCAGCCTCCGAGGCCGACGCTGTGCTTCACCTGGCGTTCGTCCACAATTTTGCCGACTTTGCCGGCTCTTGTGCCACTGACCAGGCCGCCATCTCGGCCATGGGAACGGCTCTTGTGGAAGCGGGGGGCGATCGAGCTCTTGTGATCACATCGGGCACCATGATGCTGGCCAGCGAGGACCGCGTCAAGGTAACCAACGAAGACGACGTCCCCGACGGTGGCAATCCGATGGCTGGACTGCGTGGAGCATCCGAGACGTTGTGCCTCGGATTTGCCAAGCAGGGTCTGCGGGCCAGCGTTGTGCGTCTGCCGCCGATTACCCATGGCCCAGGCACGTCGGGGTTTATGGGCATTTTTACATCCGCTGCCATTCAGAAGGGCGTCTCGGGGTATGTGGGAGACGGCCAGAACCGGTTTTGTGCTGGGCACCGGGCAGATGCGGCGAAGGTCTACCGCCTGGCGGCAGAAAAGGCCCAAGGGGGGTCGGTCTTCCATGCGGTGGGTGAGGAGGGTGTGGCCGCCAAGGACATCGCCGAAGCGCTGGGCAAAGAGCTGAATTTGCCAGTGTCAAGCCTTGCCCCCGATAAGATGCAGGACCACTTCGGACCCATGGGTTTCTTGGTGGCAGCCAACAACCTGTCGTCGGCGCCCCGAACGGCAGAGAAGCTGGGCTGGAAGCCAACGAACGTGGCGCTACTCGAAGATGTGCCTACAATTGTGGCTTACTTCAAGGGACTGGGAGACAACATCGCTCAATGGTCTTAAGTATGGTATTAAGGTGTCTCGTAGTGAGGGATGCCTCCGTTGAAAATAGACTAGCAAATACAGTCTAATCACCGCCTCAAACGCCGTCCCATTCCGTAAATCATTCCATGCTGTGCTCCTGTACACCGTACATGCGTCTTAGATCTATTCACAACGTCTCGTTCCACGGCCGGAAACTCTGGTGGGCATAATCAGGGATGCACCGGACCTCCGCTGGCGGCTCAGGTCTCCATTCGATGTGGTCTTCTGGCGTGTCGTCATCAGTGTCAGGCACTAACTTGGACACAAAGCCTTTGAGTGCCTTGATGTCAGCAGCTCTAGAGTCTGAGTACTCGAGATGCACCGTGGGCACAACGGCAATTTTGCCGAACCCATGGGCCCATAAATCCTTGCAGAATAACTGAGGTTCTCCTTGGCCGCACTCGCCCTCTCGGGGCGCTCTGAAAGCCACAGCGTCTTCCCTCAAAAGCGGCTCTGCCCGAAAGACAGCGCCACCGTTCCAGCAGGAGAATACCTGGAGCGGCTTGTGAGCGGCGCAGCGGTTGCGCGCATCTGGATTGTTCCAAAAGATGTTCCAGGCACTGTCCCAGTTGCCGTCGGGCGGAATGTCAAAGAAAGAGTCACCAGCCAAAGTGCGGGCGACCCAAACATCGTAAAATGTGGGATCCTTGCCTAAAGCACCGGTCGGCGTTAGATGAGAGCCAGATAGACCAAAAAGCAGAGGAAAACATCAAAGTTACGAACCAACATATACCCAGTCAAAGCCGCAGACCATGTCAGCGCCCAGGCGACGCCGCTGGAAGACCAGTTCGAGGATGTCTTCCGTGCACGCGGCAACGTCGTTGAGGAAAACGACGGTGGTTTCTGTACTCACATCAAGGGACTCTCCATCTGCATTTTTACTGCCGCCTTCGACAAGAGGACGCAGAGCCATGTTTCTCAGAGCCGCCAGTTTTTGCACTCGCTCGCCTTTTGCTGGGTTCAAGGCAACACCGGTATGTAAGAAGAACGAAAATGGGGTCTCGAGCTTCTTCTTCAACTCGCCATGTAGTGCATCGAGCACTTCGTTGGTTCCGTCGTCGGAATTGCCCTCCACAATCGACAGCGCGCATCGTGACGGACCGAGAAACCGGATGGCCTCTACGATGCTGCCAAGAAGTCGCGGCAGCAACTGCACATTGTTGCGCAGGTCCAGCGCAAAGAAGTATTGTATTTGGGGGGTCCCTTCCGTCGACTTCAATCCGGCATAGCGATTTTTCTGCATTGGTGGGCATCCGAGACGAGCAAGTTCCGTACTTTGGGGATCGACAATCGCGTGGACGTACTTTGTGATGTTCGCAGCCGGGATCACGTCTAGGCTATTAGCACTTGTTACAGCTGTCTTCTAGATACCAGAGTCCTCCACCTACCCTGCGAGCTGCTGTTACCGCGGACATGGCTGTTCTCGTCTTGAGAAGCACCTCCGGGAAATCCGGACAGTGGAAGACTGGGAATCGAAAGCGGGCGAGGAAGAGCAGCAAGGCGATCGCGGCCCCAGTACACGGTGCTTCCAATAAATAGGACGCACGCGAGCTGCACGGCTATCAAAGATTTGCGACGGAGAAACATGGCGGAACGGGAATATGGTGATGGCGAGAGGCGTCAAAAAGGGGAGAGGAGACACGTCGAGACGAGTCGATGCGGCCAATTTTTGTGCGACATTGGAAAGAGGAAGGAGCAGCAAAGCCGCATCAGCAACAGTTCATGTGCCACGAACAGCACTCTTAGCTAGCTGGAGTCACGTAGCAAAGACCAAGTCGACTGTGTTCCTTCTGGCAAAAGCAGAGGTCGGAGGACAGTGGAAACAAAGCAAAAGGATCCGTATCCCTGAACGGATTGCGCAGAAGCGCCGAGGTGCATGTTGGGGTTTAGCGTGGGATAGCCACTGTAATTTCACAGCCAAAAGACGCTAAAAATCCGCCCCAAGAGGATCGACGACCCCTGAACGGCCACAACAGCGTACCCGTTCGCCACAAAAATACGCTTATAGTGGATATCGTAGTGAGGGGCCCACTAACAGCTACACATCGAGTGCTATGATAGGCCAACCCCCCGAAGTTTTGGTTTCATGCAACGTCAGGTTAACCGCTGTCTACGCCTGGACCACAGCTGCGAGCTCCTCGGATGCAAGTATGGCCGTTGAGCGCTTAGAGAGCATGTGCTTGGCAGCTGAGTGCTCCTTCTGTAGCCATACTAAGAGTCACAGAAGCCGCCCACGCTGAGCTAGTCTGGGACTGTGATACCAACAACGTGGGGATCTGAAAGAAATTAAAAAAAAGCAGAGCAATAATGAAGCCATACCATGGCCGCAGATGAGGAGGCCAAGCTGGCTCCCCCTCTACCCCCGTGTCCTTGACTCTTCATAAAAGGGTCCTGTACAATAAGACTGGGCACCCAACTCTTTGCCATCTCTTTCTTGCTCTTTTCGTTTCTATGCTCATCGAGGGGGTCATATATGCCATGCTTTCATCTGCAATTTATTCAAATATCGAAATAAATATACTTCGATGTTGGGGTTGCTCCTCAGGCTATGCCTTCTCGGCTTCTTGACAGGGATCTTCGCTATTGTCGTTAGGCCCGAAGTGACCCCTGGGCCCAAAATCTTTCCTCAATCGCGACTTCTACGACGAGATGATGACGCCACCTTGAGCCAGCTCCTCACCTGTGGCTATAAGGATGGAGATGTCGGTCAACCTCGCACTGTCCAGCCCGGATTTGTCTGCCGTGTGGATACCCTGCACGGCCTCTGGGGGTTCTGCCCATCCACAGTCATAGCAGCAACAGATTGTGGTCTTGCTGCCGCATGCAAAGACAGTGGCACTTGCACCAGTGTCTGTAAATTCAACAGTGGCAGTTTTCTCACTACATTCACATGGTAAGGCGATTTTCTCGCAGGTTTTGTTGTCATCTTGGAAATATAAGTAGATCCCTAACAATGTGAAGTGCATCCTCAGGCAAAACAACGGAGTACTGCTCCACAGCCCTCCTAACCTTTGGTGTCGACCAAACTTATGGCTACCTTGCCTGTGCGGCCAAGCCTACGATTGATCACCTGGTTATCACCCCTACCACAACAAAGGTAACCTCGACGTCGATATCCAAAACGTCTGCCTCCTCTACGACTGCCTCTTCCAAGATTTCGTCATCGACATCGTCCACGTCATCATCACCCACCACTGAGATATCCCCACCATCATCAGCCTTGTTATCTTCTGCCACTGCATCTGCCAATGCCTCATCTTCAAAACAAGGCAGTAGCAGCAATGTTGGTGCTATTGTCGGCGGCGTTATTGGGGCCTTAGTAGTAGTGTGCGGTGCTGCAGTTGCTGTCACATTTCTCATAATAAGAGGGCGTGGGAGCAAGAGGCATACACTAACAGCAGCTATACAAAGCCATCCATTCGAAACGGAGTTAAGTCAGCGGAAGTCAATCCCAAAATCCTTCAACTCTACATTGTTGAGCTTCCCCCAGGAACTTCCTGTGACCGCAGTGCAAAACCACCAAGTGACGGCTGAGCTTTCGTCTCATAATTACAACTGAGCGTGTATAAGCGACAGACAGAATCAATTGTTCGAGTGTACGTGGGAAATACATGTCAGGGTTCATTATTTATTTTATGGTTATGATATAAAATGTAGCGCGTTTGGTTTTCAATCTAGTAAAGAGATATTATAGATGGCATCGCGACAGTAGTAGGAAGATTACTGTCAAACATCTTTAATGGTAGGACAGCTTAATACAAAGTGGCGTAGTGAATTACGTCGACCGCACCAGTGCCTCCACAAATCCACCTCTTTAGGGCAGAGGTGTTTCATCTACGCTCGCTACCCGGAAGACATGAAGTCTTCTAGCCTCCTTCCCAAAAGAAACGTCGGGGAGCCAGCTACGCAACTATCAGGTAGCCCTAGAAACTCCGTCTTTAGACGGCGCTTAAGTAGTGGTGTTTCTTCATATATATGGTAAATGATCTGATTTCAAGTGGTTCGGGCTCCGTGATTTAGGAGCATGATAGTCCATGATAGTCCATCATTGAGATTGAATTCGGTTTATATACATGGTTATTTGGCTTGAGACATAACGATTACCGACTCAGCAAGTCCAGCAAAATGCTCTGGTATCCCTCGACAGCCGTTTCTAGATCAGATATCTTGATGTGCTCGTGGTCTGAATGTGCATAAAGGATGGTTCCGGGGCCGTACAGATACCGCTTATGGTCTCCTTGTAGTCCAGGAATATCGGTGCCGTAGTTTAGTAAAATGGTTTCGAAACCTGGCATTTTCAGCATGGGACTTTCGTACAATGTATAGGACCACTCACCCTCAATGTCGTGGTCGATCGGCACCGGTCCAGCACTGTAGCGAAAGTCCAACTGCAGGTCGGGGACGGCCGCAAGGATGGCCTCCTTGATGAGGCTAGTCACCTCATCGGCAGGCTCAGTAGCCAGACGACCGGCAACAACAGCAACAGCATCCTCCGGAATCACATTTGCTGCCACGCCACCATTGATAGTGCCCACATTGAGTGTCGTGTTTCCAAAGACGGGACTTGTGGGCAGTTTCACGGCGGCCAGCGCCGTCAACCCACGGACAAGCAGGTCAATGGCGTTGACGCCAAGTTCGGGGTAGCCTGAATGGCCGGCTCTGCCCTTGGCCGTAATGTTGAAGCCAAAGGCGCCCTTGTGGCCACGAGCCAGCTTCAGCTCTGTCGGCTCACCGAACACGACAGCCTCCCACGAAACGCCCAATCCATTGGCAGCGCGAATGCCGTCGCCGCCCTTCTCCTCGCCGACGTCAAAGAGCAATCCAATGTCACCTTCTTTGGCCCGGCCCTCCGCTACCAAAGAGGACACAGCCACAATTTGCGAGGCCACGCTGCCCTTGTCGTCCACTGTGCCACGACCCCAGATCTCGTCGCCTCGTCGCTCGTACGGCCAGAAAGGGGGAACCGTGTCAATATGCGAGGTAACTAGCAGGCGGGTGGCCCGGGTGCTGCCCAAATACGCAAAGACGTTGTAGCGGCCTGGAGTGACAGGCTGCAGCTCGACTGTAAATCCTTGGGCCTCGAGATAGGGCTTCAGAAATGCAGCCACTGCGCCCTCGATGCCGCTGGTCGAAGGAATCTCAACAAGCGACTTGTGCAGCTCAACGAGCGATTCCGTGGAGAACGGCGCAGGGGCAAACTTGCCCGAGGAGGTGGCAGGATAAGGAGCCGCTGGCTTATCCGACAGGATGGGCTGTTGGTGTTGCTGGGGGCGGCCATCCGGGGCTACCACTACGGAACCATGGGTAGTGGTTGCACTCGCTAAAAGAAGGGTGGCCAATGGCCATGCACCAGCGAGCAGCTTCATGGCGAGGTCTGATAAGGGAGTTCGGTGTTGTTGGAAGCCCTAGAGGCCTAGAGGGGGGACGTAGGGAAGGAGGAGAGAGGGGATGGACCTGGTGCCGTGGACCGAGGACTGTCTCGGATATAGACCTCAAGTAGAGGCTAGTTGAGACACGGTGACGAATTCCTATCGGCCTTTGCTTTGGGCGAGGGAGACTGGCGTCAGAGCTTCCTATCCCAGGTTGAAATGTTGCAATCAATGTTTGTTCGGAGACGTTCCGAGAATTGGGTGTCTAGTGGCTTGTCCAGATAGCTTATATGCGCCCTAGTCCAAAGCCAAGCTCAACACGAAGAATACGGCAAGAAAAAGAGGGTGCCCCCCTCTGGAATGCAAAGATGGGCTGAGAAGAGGACGAGGCAAAGGGCAGTCTTGCGAACACCGGCGGATCCCGTAAAAACTGGGGGAAACACGATGCTCTTAGCACTTGTCCCACTACCTAGAACGGCTAATCAGCAGGTTTCCGCCATTGATCGTCGAGATAACGAAATAGCCCCATGTCACATCGCCCGTTGATATGTTGCTCGCTGGCGGTGTAGTGCCTGTCTAACACCTACTCAACGCCCGTCTCCCGGCCACGGCCAGCCTTATTGGCTATCGCGCCATCTGTTGCTAGAAACACACAATGACTTATAATCCCAGCCAACCCCCCCACACCCGACGCCATGGCACAATTTTATGACCAAGATAAATCCCGGCCCGGCCACTGGTTGGTTGCAGCTGAAGTCGCAAAATATTGCATAGCACACCTCGGCGTGGACGAGGCGAGAACGAGACAAATACGAGAGGGAGGCGAACAAGATCATAAAAGGACCGTCCTTGTTGGTTGTCGTCCATTGGGTGCTATCGTGAAAGAGTGCCCAGCATCTCTGTATGAGTTGTTGTATTTGAGACAGCGTTGCCGAGGTTCTCTTATTCTTTTTGTACACAATTACATACTGCTCATCCACAATTCGCTATGTCTATTGTTGCTTCCGATCCCGAAGCCGCTGCGGCGACTTCTTCCGGCGACGAGAAGCCGAAAACGGCGACCGACAAGGAAATCCAGCCTGTCTCTTCTGCCGAACCGGACGTCGGCGCTGGCAGCATCCAGCATTTGCACATTGTGTCGCGTCACGATGGCCTGCCGACATACGATGAGAACCAGAAGCATATCACCGGCTACGATGCCGAGTTGATGGCTGCCCGCGTGACACTGAGCGCCGATGAAGAGAAGAAGGTGCTGCGCCGCATCGACTGGCGCCTGCTGCCTCTTCTCTCCATCATGTACATGGTCAAGACCATTGATGCCGCCAATGTGAGCTTTATGAGGACCCCCTGTTCATAAAGTCGTCGTTCTGACAGCCGAGGTCTCCAATGCACGGATCATGGACAAGGGCACGCCGCACAACATTATGACGGAACTTCGCATGACTTCCAACATGTACAATTTTGTCACCACGGCATACTATGTTCCATACATCCTGGCTGAGACGCCGTCCAATCTTCTGCTGAAGAAGTTCAAGCCTTCGGTCTGGCAGGCTCGCATCATGGTACGTATGCATGACGGTCCGTTGCGGTGGACTGTTGCTGACTTGCTAGATCTCCTGGGGTGCCGTACTTTGCACGCACGCTGCTGTCAAGAACGCCGGAGGACTATATACCGTTCGTGCCCTCCTGGGACTATTTGAAGCCGGTCTATGGCCTGGCCAGCTTCTTCAGATGACATACTGGTACCGCCCTGACGAGTTGGCGCCACGCATTGTTATCGTGACTATTCTCGGCAATTTCAGCGCTATCGTCAGTGGATTGTTGGCCTTTGCATTCGACGGTGTTACCACGGGAGGTTTGTCAGGGTGGAAGTGGTAGGTCATGTCCGATCCGATATATATATTTGAAGCCACTATCCTGACTTAGATGCTAGGCTCATCCTCACGGAAGGCCTTTTTACAATTGTACTCGGTGTGATTGCGTACATTTACCTACCTGATTGTGAGTTACCCGACCTCCATATATTCAGTCACCTTCTAATCGGCAGTCCCTGCCACCGCTCGCTGGTTGGATGACCGCGAAAAGGCCTTTGTTCAAGCTCGACTTCCCGTCAACGCCCCTCGAGCGGCCGAGTTGAACTTCAGCTGGAAAGAGTTCATCACCACCCTTAAGGACTTCCGCCTCTGGCTGTTCCTCGGCTGCTGGGCCTTCTACACGATCGGCACCACCGGCCTGACCTTTTACCAACCCACGGTCATTGCTAACTTGGGCTTCACGTATGATAGACCTCTTAGCTTCACTCCTTGGAGACATATGCTAATCTCTCATAGAACAATCGGGCGAGCCCAGTTGCTCAATATTCCGCCGGCGATCTTTGCTTGCGGCCTGACTCTATTCTTCGGTGTTTTCGCGGACACCGGCCGCATCCCTCAACCTTCCATCCCGCTCTTCTTCATGGTCGTTATCCTAGCATGCTACGTGGTCGAGTACACATACCCCAATACAGGTGGCGTCTATGCTGCTACGGTCATTGCCGGAGGCTTCTCGACTGCCTGGTATACCATGATGTGGCCGTGGCGTGTGCAAACGACCCAAGGTGCTACCGGCTCTGCGTTTGCCATTGCCTTTGCCAACAGCTATGGGCAAATCGGTGGTGCCGTGGGCTCTCAGCTGTTCAACTCTCGCTATGCACCACACTACTCAACATCATTCGGCATTGCTATGGGGTTCATTGGGATGGCCATTATCATGAACTTGATCACTTGGTGGTTCACGCGTCGCGTTGATAACGAAACGCGTCGTATTAAGCGTGCCCGGAAGGCGGCACTCAAGACCAATGAAGCCGTGCTGGATGATGTGGATATTCATACCGACTGGCGGCCGAAAGCTCTCCAGTGACCTCAAACTATGAGATTATCTCCCTGTCGCCAGCAGCAGAGGAGAGCAGACTCGATCAGCTCCTGGCTGACGAGTGCACCTCTAAAGATACTCTACTCGAAACATCTTGCGTCTATAGGTTTGAATTGATCGCTCCTCTTAGTGAAACATACTGAGCGCCAACATTTGTGTAGAATGAGGTGTGTCTACGAGAAATGCCTCCAACAAATATGTGTTACCGCAATGCACCCAAAGAGAAAGTTTTAGACAGTCACATCCCGTGTCCTCCGCATTTTTTGCGCAGCTTGCCCATGAGAAGTTAGACGATAACAACGATATATACTGTGCCCCCCTCTGGCCAATCCTTCATGTTCCACAAGGTCCTGGGTGATGACTACGTTGCTGGTCACTGGTGTTGGGATTATTTCCGTTCAATAATGCGGGTGCACCACTCTCTAAGGCGTACAAGGAACTCGAAGCAAGCGTATGCCTAGTAGTCGTCTGTGCAACACCGTATGTCAAGCGTAGCCAGAGTTGCGTGAGCGTGAATAGCAAGATAAAACCTGCCAAGGTAGTACCTCGGAGGCTGAGCAATCCCATGTCACCATGACAGCCCAGTACTAGGACGCACAGGTTCGTCTCGCAAGCACTACTCCAATTGGAACCGTCACTGTTGCCGAGCTGCGTACCACAAGCACCGCTGTGCACTTATCCCTGATAAACAGTGACTGTGTAGAAGTCCTCGGCTTTGGCTACAAAGGACATGTCTTGCCCATATATGACGGGGTGGGTACTGATGTGACTCCTGACCGCCAGTCTGAATCTGAGCCTATCCTAGATCAAGTCCCAAAATCTGTCTTTCTCCGACATCTCCTGTCCCACTCGTTCGTGGTACTAGGAAATGCGCTCAAAAACATGGATTGAATGCGGAGTCCCGAGGTGCGCTTTGCCATCCGCCGTTACAGTTTCCGAGGAGGGAAGCCTGCGAAAAGTGCCCGTACCACACGGCCCAGTATCGCATCAGCTTCTGGGTGGTAAATATGCATGTGTGGTGTCTTTAAGGCGAGGGATCCCGGCTCTGCAGAGGTGGTCTAGCCATCCAGTCGGTGGTCTAGCCATCCAGTCAGCGTTAAAGCGTAATCGCGGAGTGAAGGGCGAGATTTCACGAGGTGCAAACTTTTCGGCATAATTGTCTGGGTTTATATCTACTTTATTTGGTCGCGAGAATGCTGTCCGTGGGACAGCGCTTGGCTGCGTGGAGAGAGTAATAGAACGCATGTCTTGCCCGCCGGATGCTCGCCCCGTTGAAAGAACACGGCAATACTGTTGCGCCCGGTCTTTCGCATGACTGGCTGCACGCGTCCGCAAATCAGAATACATGTAGAGTTGCACGGTATGGGGCATACCGAGTATAAATATTAGGCAGCAAGTGGGAGCATTTTTTGGGTTTGGCTTTCGCACCCATCCCACTTTCGTTCCGAAAATGAGGCTCTTAAGCATGTCCGGCCCTGATCTTCAGGCATACATTAATGCAAAAATGGTGGCCGGACTCTCTCCAATCTGCCAAGTTGTGGTTGGTGCAGTTGTCGTGCGCCGAGATCCAGACGCGGACCGCAACCCGGAAAAAGACGGCAGCGATAGCCGGGACCAGGTTCTGCTACTCCAGCGACTGACGACCAACATCCTCCCGATCATCTATGAGCTGCCGCATGTCCCCTACGACCAAGACGAAGGAGACCGCTGCATCCGCGATTCACTTTTGCGGAGTGTACAGAGCCAGACGGGACTGCAAGTGGCTCACATTGGCGGGTGCCTTTCGTGCATTACGTACGCCGCGAAGGAAGTTGAGGATACCGACAGCCTGCTTTCCGACGACAGTACGGCGACGACTCTCGTCGAAGGCCCCTGCATTCTGCAAGTGACGTATATTGTCACAGTGACGCCGGAGGGTGACAAGTGTTTGGTAGACTCATCGAAGCACGTGGGCAGCATTTGGGTGAGCTGGGACGACGTGCGCAAGTTTCTGATGTACGAGCATATGAAGGAAATGGTGTTTGAAGCGAGGAGCCAGTGCGATAATAGCTATAGCGAGGACGATTTGGACGAGGTGCAGAAGCAGAAACAGGTCACTGCAGCCAACATGTTTTGTCTTCCGCGTTATCCCATTCCCAAGTTGTGGCCGTTCTAATGGATATATGATGTTTTGGGGGCTTTCTGACGATTTCACGGGCTACATGATGACGTGTGCGAGCGAGGTATCAATTGAATAAGTTCGTCCAAGAAGAAGCACTCGTAAAAAGAACCAAAACAGCGGACGAACCTCTCTGCCCAACTGGCCCATACCTGCGGAGCTGGTGGCTTCTTCTGTAATAGCGGCTTCCGCCGCGGTCACCAGTCAGCATCGCTGGAATGTACTACTAGGATCACCGCTGGAGCGACGGTGGCTCACCGGTGAGTCTAGTCTGCACTATGTACGGAGTACTAACTACGAAGGATCAACGCCATTTGCAAGGTCAGGGGTAGTGCAGGCGGAGTAGGAGTCGTACTACAACCAGCTGTACGCAGTACAAGAAAGTTGTACACAAGGAGTAGTGATGACTGCAGTCCGGAGAGGAGGGCAGTTTAGTACCGACCAGTGAGCCATCGATATGTTCTGGGGTAAAAGCAGGAGGAAAGCAAATCCAACACCTTGCCAACATGTCACCCCCAACACAAATCACTGCACAAAATACGCTTTATGCAAGAGCACTAGCCAGATGGCCTAGTCAGGAAAACGAGTCTGCACAACTTGCGCGGTCTGTGCGAATATTTATGCACAGCGAAGGTGGGGAAGGAGGTGCCCTGTTACGACGGCCAGTGTCAGGCTAAGCGAAGACTTTACGGAGTACAGGGACCAGGCATGCTAAGCATACGAGTATGATCACGCAAGTGCTGCGACAACACGCACTTCCACAGCACTGCCCCACGCACAGACGAAGACGCGGAGTGAGGGCCTCATTTCCAGACGGAACGCCTCTCAGAGGGCTGAACGCTGCTCGTATGTTCAAGAGCCGACATGGCGACGTCTCATTCAGCGGGAGCAGGCGGCCGTGTCCAGACGGCAGACGGCGGACGGGACGGTCGCCAAATGTGGGGAGACACTGACCGGTCTCGTATTCTTGTTATGTCGTTGTACATATTTGTAGCTACTTGTGCACCGCGGCCAACTGCACACAATAGTCGAAGACGCGGTCCTGGGCGGCTTGGCTTGGCAGAGCCCCTAAAACATCAAAGCAGAATGCGCCAGAGGAACAGAGGTAGCAGGAAGCGGCAGAAGCGGCAGCGGGAGAGTGTATTTTGTTGCCAAAGAAATAACGGGGAGAATACCAGTAAAAGGAGAGCAGCAAGCCAAGACAGATGCGCAAACACATCGCACATCGCAGAGCCGCGCTTCGCCCAGAGGATGACGCCGTGGTATGGCTACTGTGAGGCAGATCATGGCTGTGCTGGGCGTCGCCGACATTTTCCATACACGAACACCCCTAGGCAGCGGCGATCTGTTTGACTAGTGCAAGAGGGTCAGCTGTAGGGAAAGGTAGGAGTCTCCTGTCGGTATTTATGCAGGGATCCGCCAGATGGCAAAGAGGAACAAGACCTCGGTCTCGTCGTCTGGCCACGTCCTCGTTCCTCAATCCTCAGGTTCGTCGATCCGGTTTGGCGCACGGGCAGCAAGACCCTTCGGCTTGGCAACAACCGGTGACAAGGACCTTTGTGTGTAGTTCCGAAGAACGACGGACGGAGTGCATACTTCGTACACCCATCTCACCGTAGAAATACTCACTCTAGCGAGCATCCCTAGTGCAAACCTCTTCTTGACCGGTTCCGTTCGGCGTTCTGCCTGGGCTGCTCTCCACTTCCCCATACTTGCGTCTGTGGGCGAGGCCGTGTGGTTTAGATGCTGCACTAAACGGCACCCAGACCAAGCAAGCACGCTCTAATTGATGCAAGCCATCTTGACAAAGCGTAAAAAGAGGGGACACATCATCGCGTGTACGCCGTAGTGCTGAAGAAAACACTTGATTAAATGGAGACGGTGTCCGCCCGGATGGGACAGAGGTGAACGTTGTGTACGTACTTGTACTCCGTACTGTTTTCTCTCACTACTTTCGACTTTCGGCTCTCTCTTGTTTCTATGACCGTTATAACTCGTCCCGCATTCCCTCCACCACCTCGATCTCTCCTTCAAACTTGGATTGCGTCCCGTCGTTCCACTGCATGTGCGTCTGAGATTGATGCTCCTCTCCTCAGCCGTCCTGCTCGTCCCTCCCCCCCTTTCCGACAACCAAGAACACCACCAGTTACCCACCACTACAAAGCAGCCGGCACGCCCCATTCTCTGCCATCCACAACTCACGTCTCTGTGACGATTGTGGCTATTGGCCAGTGCCGTCTGCCGCTGACTCCAATGTTCGAGTGAGAGTGCTGGCACCCGTCTGCTGTTCGTTGAAAAGGCAACGAACAGGGACAGGTACGATTCTTTGAGAACCATACTGCCGAACTCTGGTAAACTTGACCAACACGCCCTCGAGCTTCAAAATGACGCTTCCGGTTCCTGGCGAATTTCCGGCTCTCGATGCTCAGACACGGGTGCCCATTCTCGTGGGGACAGCCGTTGCTTTCAGCATTGCTTCGACGCTTGTTGTGGCCCTTCGAATATACACGCGATGCTTTGTTGTGCAATCTCCCGGCCCTGACGACTACACGATGATCGGGGCGTTGGTACGTAGCTGCGAGCGCGTTGTGCAGTATTCGACTTACTAATTGTGCAGATTTTGTCCTTTGGAGTTGCAGCTTCTACGATAATTCGTGAGTTTGACCACCAATACGTTCCATGGCAATCTACTGACTATTTCAGAGGCGGAAAACGGACTGGGCCGTCATGCCTGGTTGGTGACATCGGAGGAAGTCCTGGTGCAAGTCAAGGTGCGTTCAGCAAGTAGTCAGTCACAAACATTTCATCATACTGATCAAAGTAGGCTCTGTTGGCGGGTGAAGTCCTCTACAACATGTCTCAGATTGTGACCAAAATATCTTTTCTGCTTCAGTACCAACGAATTTTCCGCGACAATTTGACACGCCGTGTTTGCTTCTGTCTCATCCTGTTTTTGGTTGTTTGGGGTGTGGCCCAGGAGTTCCTCGTCGGCTTTGCCTGCATTCCCATTACGATTATCGATCCCAGCCGCGTGGGAAAGTGCATCTACAGCCTCATTGTGTGGTACTTGACCTCCATTATGAACATTGTCACCGATTTTATTATCTTTCTGGTGCCCATTCCGGCCATATACAGGCTGAGTCTACCTCTGCGGCAAAAGATCCTCGTCATGTCGATCTTCTGCTTAGGATTCTTGTACGCCTGAAGTCTCCTTATTCTTTTTAGTGGTTTGTTCTTTGCTAAACGCCTAGTGCCTGCATTATCTCCATCGTCAGACTGTTCACCCTAAGGGCAGCTCTCAACGCAGAAGACACAACTTGGGAAAACTCGCCCACGTCGTGGTGGACGACGGTCGAGCTAAACTGCGGCATCATTTGCTCCAGCATTGCGACGCTGCGGCCTTTGGTTCGACATCTTGTCCCCGGCATCTCAGCGCGAGGCCAGAGTGGCCCCTCTTCCAACGGATATCAGCGGCAGTCCTCACCAGACAAGGGCCATCGCGACAGCCGAATCAGCCATGGCGGTATCAAGATGGACCGCACATTTGTCCTGCAGCACTCTGTGACCAACGAGAGCCAGAGTGGTCTCAAGGACCACGGCATGGACGCAGGGCACGACTCGGTGGCCTCGTATGAGCTAACAGAAACGTCACGGACATGACGAATCAGGGTGGCGGGGAAAAAAGGGCTGGATTGGGGGATGGCCGGCGCTTTGCATTATTTTGATATCCACGGTTTGCGTTATAAGGAGGCTGGTGCGCAGTAACATGGCCGGTTCACAATTGCATCTGTACGGGAATGGTTTGAATGTTTGTCCTTGTTATCGTGCTGTCTAGTCATTATGATTTGATTGATACCCTAACCCAGCCAAGTCCGTAAGCCCTCTCATGCCTGGTTCTATGTCGTACGTCTGAAACCTAATCTGCCGTCGTCCCGTCCGAATGCCAGCTCCGAATGGTCCGCTCATAACAGGCTCTCACCCAGGGCACAGCGGACAATCGAACAGCCCGCACGGACGGTCTCGTGGGCGCCAATGTCGTTCTCGGGCGCTAGGCTGGGGTTGACCTCGACGAGGTCGACGGCGATCAGGTTGCCGGTCTCGTGGACGCACTCGCAGATGTAGTCGCCCTCGCGCAGAGTCAGGCCGCCGCGCACAGGCGTGCCGGTGGACGGAGCCCACATGGGATCGAGGGCATCGACGTCAAACGACAGGTGGATGGGCGTGTCGGTGCCGATGTGCGCCAGGGCCATCTCCATGACGCGGCCGATGCCGTGGCGGTCAATGTCGTACATGCTAAAGGCCTTGATGCCGTTCTCGCGCAGAATGCGCTTCTCGGGCGCGTCGACGTCGCGCAGGCCAATGTAGACCAGCTTGTTGACGTTGAGGCGGTGCTCCGGCTGCAGCCAGCCAAAGTACTGCTCGCCGTCCTTGGCGGCGTCGCTCTTGGCAATGCCGGTCAAAAAGGCCACCGGCATGCCGTGGATGTTGCCGCTGTCGCTGGTTTCGGGCGTGTTGATGTCGGCATGGGCGTCAACCCAAATCACGGCCACTTCGCGGCCCAGACGCTCGCGCGTCGCCTTGGCCGTGCCGCCGATGGTGCCGATGGCGATGCTGTGGTCGCCGCCCAGCGTCAGCGTCATGCGACCCTTCCGCGAGTGCTCGTAGACCTGCTCGGCGATGCAGCGTGTCACGGCTGACACAGCCAGCGGGTTCTTCATGCGGCGGTAGTCCGGGTCGTCCTTGGGCACGAGATCCGTGTACAGATGCACGGTGTCGTCGCCGTGCAGCCGGTAGCCCAGCTCATCACGCAGTTGCGTCAGTAGGCCGGACTCTATGAGAGCCAAGGGCGCAGCGTCGACACCGGGTTTGCACTGGAGAGTTAGCCATTGTTTAGTTATCCCTTTTTGGCCGTTTGGCCTCATCTTTGGCCTCGTTTCTCTCTCCCCTCAATCAGCTTACCTGTCCGCCGGAGAAGCCGACGGCAACCACGCCGAGGTCCTCTGGGGCGTCAAGGAACTTGGATGTAACCATGGAGGTCGTCATTTTGGCGTTGAGGAAGGCTGAGATGGGAGTGGTGGTGAAAAGGTCGACGATGTTCAAGCTGCGGGATGAAGCAGTTTCGGCCAGTGACGTAATGCAGCGACGAGCAGTAATGGCCGTCCAATTGTGGGGACCCTGGATTGTTTGCGGAAAAGCGGGTCAGCAGCGACGACGGCGACTGCAGCACAACTGTTTGGAACGTGGTCTAGAGCGCTAAATCTGTGCTGCTGCAGCGGTATTTTCAGAGTCGACACGATGAGCCAACAAGCACCACAAAACCAACCACAAAGGGTCCCAAGACCAGATATTTATATTGCGCGTCCTTCCCTGTTCTTTTTCCTCTTTGTTGGCATTTTTCTTCTTATCATCCCAGTCGACAAATAATGCGTTGCGGCAGCTCGCTCATGGTTGCCCTCGGCCAACCCGCCATTAGGTAAATGAAACGCCGTGTTGCGGCCGTGATAGGACCCGTATCCACTGAAGCTATACCCCTAAGTGCAAGGCTGTATCTCTAAGCCCAAGAGGCTATACCCCTAAGTGAAGGTGCTGGCGAGCTCGCCTCTAGGCACGCGCAAAGTGGGCGATTTGCACTGCTTCGCCTGCGCTTAGCGTCGGGTCCTCGGACAAAGTCACGTGCATCTCCACCCGTTCCGGCCCTCATTCCTGTTCGATGCTTGCTTATCAAACTTGCAAAGCCACATTCGCGCGGGATAACGCGGCATCGGCAATGCGTGGGCTGCTGACCGCAATTGTGATCAGTCCCGCGATGCAGGTGGTGTCCTCGCTAGTCAGGCTTACGGCAGCAGTGACAGATGACTGAAGATAGGCAACGCGGAGTCTCAGCGAGAGAACGGTAGAGTCTGGTTGATTTCGGATTGGCTAGAGTTGGAGGTCCAAATGTCCAAATGCCCAACGAGGTATTTAATCTCTTTACGTTGTGACAGGAGTAAATATGGACGATAATTGGGGTAGATTGGCTCGTAAACGGCCACTACTGACCAAGCATCCGGGATGCCGTCGCCCATTCATCATCCAAACCAAGTCACGATAACCGTATATCAATCGGCCGTTGACGATTCTGCGCGGAATGTATAGAAGAATCCCCAAATCAGGAAACGGCACGTGCTTGATTGTTGCAAAGATCTTGAACTATTTAGTACGGAGTGCTGGGGATTGCCCAATACCCCGCATCAAGAATGCTACCTACGCCGACATGTATGGACTCCATGTAGAAATAGGTGATGTCTTCACAATTTCAGCTTCTTTGCTTCAAATCCACAACATAGCTCTCGCGATGACTCTCGAGTCCCGTGTTCAGAGAACTGATTTTTTTCTTCTTTTCTTGCACCGGTCTACAACTGCACGCCATTTTACACGGTCGTTAGGAATCTTCCTCTGCAGCAAAGGTACAACTTGACGCAGCTGTCTGGGACAGGTGTCAACACGAGACATTACAAGCCAAGGATTAACCCAATTCTCGTAGTACTGATTTATGCTCTGAAAGAGGTGGACAGTTTTACATTCGTTTCTACGAAATGATGATAACAATAGGAATAACAAATTTAAGAAAATGCAAAATAAAGGAAGCATAAATATAGCTACGGAGTTGGCTCTAATCTGACCCGAAAGACTCTCAATCTATTCATAAAGCAACCTCAACTTCCACATCAAGAATGAGAAGCTTGATGGAGCCTTCTTTGAGAACGAGAGCACTATTTTCTTCAAGAAGAACAGGCTGACTCCACACGATAGCCTTCTCGGTCATGTCGCCTTCCGTTAGAGATCGGTAGGTCACTTCACACTCTTCAAAAGGGAGAGGGATTACAGCAGCAAATCTCTTCCCTGGAACATACATTACGCCTTTCTTCTACCAGATCGGATTTCGCATGTGGGTTCTTATCATTTTGAGACCTTTCTCTTTCAGCCAATTTCGAAATGTCTCTAGCTTGCTTTTATTAGAGAAATGACTGGCCACTGAATAATGGAACAACTCACATGAATAGCTGTAAATCCTCTGGCGACCTCCCTATGAATCTCTGCTGCTGAGCACCCATACAATTAGGCAGGTAGTGCGTCTTTCTTCTGCTCCCAGCTTTCCTCTCTCCACCCCGCTTCTACAACCAGTTGTTGAAAAGCAATTGTAGTTGTCGTCACCTGTCCTAGTTGTAGTATATCCATAGCGATTGATGATAAAGGTAGTTGTTACATGGAGTAAGTGATAGATGTATAGGAGGTGGCGGAGCCGTGATTATAGGTAGAAGACGAGAAACACGAATTGCCACGTACATTCTATGGTTGGGGCAACTTTTCCCAACAGAATTCCCATGCGGCCTTTTTCTGGCTGCCTTCTGTTGGGATGGAATGCAGTCAGAACATTTCACACATCTACGAGTGTACCTCATGCCACTACTTAGTTCAACTACAACTACAGCAGCGCCGGCAGAGAACTGTACGGCGGTGCCAAGTTCAAGTTCTGGCTCTTCCAGCCCATCACCGTGGAAAGATCGCGGTACTTGACCGGACGGGATCAAGCAGGTCCTTGTTGGGCCTAGCACCACTCTTCCGACTCGAAGGGGTCGCATGCGTAAAATATGTAATTGGATTATCTCGTCAAGAAGTATGATACGATAAGATGCAGCAGCAATAGGGATGGGGTGAATGTACATCGGAAGCCTTATTAGTTTCATTCATTTGACTACTCTGATCCTATTTAGATGTAGCCAAGTCCAAAACTAAGACAGACACCCAACGGTATCTTTCGCTATTAATTTGTTCATTGCGACTGCGTACCCGTAGCCACATCAAAACTCGTCCTTCATTCTCATTTCTCCTCCTCGTGACTTCCGTCGATCACATACGTCTTGAACTTGCGTGCAGGCACCTTGCGGGCGAAGAGAATATCGAGTTCTTCGTAGGAGCGGCCCTTTGTCTCAGGCACTCGCAAGTAGGCCCAGATCAAGCAGAAAAAGGCGAGGCCGCCAAAGAAAAAGCCAAGCTTGCCCTGCATGTTCGCCTCGCCTGGGTTGATCATGTAGGGAATGGCCACAGTCATGACGATGCCCAAGATGCCCTGGGCCATAGTGGCAACAGCAATGGTCTTGGAACGGACTCGCGTGGCCGAGCACTCAGCGAGCAGAACAAAGCAAATAGGACCAATGGTCAGGTCATATATGCCGTTCCAAACGATCATCAACACCGACTCGGCCCACATGGCACCAGAAGGCCGACCGGGCACGCAGTCGAGGATGCCAATGATGAGCTGCAGCACAACGAGGACAGCCAGGCCGTAGACGTAAATCGTGCGGCGGCCGACGTGCACCATGGCGTACCAGGAGAGGAGTGTGCCAACGAAGCCGACGGCTGTGGACTGTCAGTCATCTGAATAAGGGAACAGGGACATTTTCGGGGGAAAAGACTCACCCAAAAAGCCGACGGCCATGTTAAAGGCCTCGCTAGTCGGCAATCCAGCCTGCTCGAAAAAGTAGGTGCCGTAGTTGATAAGGTAGATGCCGCTCAGAACCTGCGTGCAGTAGACGCCCGTGGAAATCTCGGTCTGCCGCAGGTTCTCCTTCTTGAAGCAATCGAGGTACGTGCTGCCGAGCTCGAGCTCGACTTCTAGCTTGTCGGTGTAGGCAATATAGCGCAGGCTTTCCTCGACATCGACGCTGGGGGAGGAAAGGCGAGCCAGCGATTTGCGAGCGCCGTCCATATCACCACGACGGACCAGCCACCAGGGACTCTCCGGGACAAAAAGCAGGCCCGGCAGCAAGAGGGCGATCCATACCCACTGGACGGCAAAGGGCAGCGAATAGGCCCAGTGGGTCGTGAGTGACGATGTGCCGTTGGTGACGCCGTTGCCGATGAGCTGGCCGATCACGAAGCAGAGATTCACAAACGAGGTCATGTGGCCGCGCAGCGACGTCGGACACACTTCGGACGCATAGGCCGGTGCAATGACGACGTACATGCCGAGCACGAGGCCGCCGAGCAGCTCTCCGACCAGCAAAACCTGCAGCGATCGCGCAAAGAACTGGATGAAGATGAGGCCGGCCGTCATCACGACGCACACCGCAAACGTCCACTTGCGCCCGTACCACTCCATCGGGTAGGCTGCAAATATCGCGCCCACCACCTGTCCGACCGGGTTGCCCATGCTCAGACCCGTCTGCCAAGCCGCAGCTGCTTCAGTTAGGATCTCATTTCCACGCGGCTGCTATGCGAACTTACTGATCTCATACTACACGGTTAGCATTCGCCTTGGTCTTAAATTGCTTGGTTGGCTATCTTAAGAACGTACTTGTCCATCGACCAGCCGACCAAAGTCGGCGGCAAATTGCGGAATCGCATATAGATTTCCCAGCAGCTGCGGGTCGAAGGCGAGCATAATCACGCCAATCGACACATAGGCCGACCAGCCAATCGCCTTGGCATGTAGACGCAGCGCCTGTCGAAATGTCAACTGGACCTCCTGTGGCGTGGCGTCGTCGATGTTGGGCACACCGACAGCCTTGGACTCGGCCACAGGACCGTCTGCTTTCGAGTCGGACATGGCGACGATAGTAAGGGAGGACAGGCCGGGATGGTCGAGTTGGTCTGCGATAATGTAGATTTGGAGAAAAAGACGTGGGAGAAGCTCAGCAAAAGATCGTCGGTCGCGAGCCTTTATATTAGGCGATCGATCATGCTAAGGCGAATGGCACGCGACTCTGGGACGCACGAGGGTCGTGTGGTTGAAGTGGATGGCAGAGGGAGAGGGAGAGACAAAAGGGGGGAGGGAGTGGAAGGGCGGGATAGAACAAGACGTTGGAGATCTACACGTTGTATGTTCGCCTGTTGTGGTTCTATCGCCGCTCCATATGTATGTGCATTACCTCTTATCAACTCCAGAAAACGTGTGCTCCATATCACATCTACCGAGCACTATCAGGACGTTGCATCCCGTAGCAACATCGGCAAATACGCCGGTTGGCCGGTAGCACATGTGCTTCTCTTTCCCCGGCGCTAGATAGCTACAGGAGTATGTCTTTGTGTGCCGATTTGCCCTGAACGGGAGCTAGGTTTTAGGACAAGGGATTCCTTTTTGCCCAATAAATCCCCCTTCGTTTTCTCGCTCACTCTACATTTTCTGCCTGCTGGAATCAGTGGCCCGAAAAGCTACCAACCGGAGAACGCCGATCTTTTCTCGATGTGCTTAAAGTCGACTGTACTCCGTAAATGTCCGGACGAAATACTCCATACTTGTTACCAGCTCCTTTTTCGACATAACCACCCCTTCAAGCAGCTTTTGCCTTCCCCGGACTATCTATGCAGGACAGTTGATTCGTACAGCATGCCGTATGTTTAGCCCCCGGTAATGCCAACCGGCACACCTCATGCACAGGCCTCACTTTCATGTGATGACCTGGTCCTGGATGGTCATACGTGACATGCGCTTTTCCACAATCGGTTAGTGGGGTTTTACTTGTGGCGCTATACGAAAACAGAAGGAGTACATCGCGCTGGAAAAACAGATACACGACCCCGCAATGCAACCATGCCCGGTATTTTGTGCCGGTGAGGATATATTCTCAATGAGAGGGCTAGAAACACTCGCAAGAGGACGACCGCCTGATCTTGAGCCTCAATCGCATAGCACTGTAAGCGTCCGGTAGCGAATGCTGACAGAGGAAACGCAATAGGGAATAGCGTGCTTTAGAAAGGACTCTTAGGATATTACATTGAAGAATTGTCTCATAGTGAAGATAGTGATGATTAAATCAAATTGTATAAAAAAGAAACAAAGCAAAACAAATCAATAATAAATTGCCATGTGGCTTAAATGAGAGGAGATGGCAGAGTGGGCATACTTTTAGCCCACTAAGCTTCAGCCTCCCCTAGATGAACAGCTGGTGAGGGTTCTCTCCCGTGGTTTTCGGCGGACATAGACTGGAGACGTAGTGCGACGTATGAGGGGAGTTTCTCAAGGTTTGCTAGCTACTTTGCTCTTATCGTCCTGTTATCTTGTTTCACTCATACTCAATTTTCTCTTGTTCTTCTTTGCCTTCTTTTTCCTCTTACCACCCGAGCTAAAATTAGCCCGAGTTAACAAGCGCGTTCTGGCGCTTCGATACCAAGATGACAGCCTATCGTTTGCTTTCGGCTAGCCCTTTTATCGACCTGCTCGGAAATCCGGCATCCGGACCGAGATGTTTGGTAGCAGCAAGTACCCGGTGCGCCTGTTCTTGTCTGGCTGTCTGGCCGTCTCCCGCTGGTCTGTCCTCGTGGTCGTTCTTTCAATGACCTACGGAAAATAAGGCCTAGCTCCCCCCATCTCCGGATACCGGCAAAGCTGGCCGGGCATGGATGTCGGTCTGGCTCCTGCGGCCAATGGTGTATTTTGGTTTGGCCGTCTTCGTTTTCTCACGCTTGTCACTCCGTCCACCATCGAAGCTCATATCACCCAAGAGTCCGGGAGCGGGTAGAACTGAACGAGAACGATGCCATCTATGGCGGGATACATCCATACTCACGGATTATCGTCAACAAGATAGGATAAACCAGCTTACCTGAAGCTATCGGGTCTCGTACCTTATTTCCTTATACAGTATGTTTTCGGCTAGGTCCAAATATCAGGATCAAAGACATTTCTGCACACATACTGCGGCTGTTGCTCGTCGTGTATAAGAGCAATTTGGGACATTATGACGTCGTCCTGTTTCCTTAGGCCCCTCCAGCCCTCGCACTTCAGCCAGACCTACGATTTTAGAACCCCATGTCGCAGACACCAATCCATGCTAGCCTCTTGCCAAAATGAAGTATCTCTTTGATCTGGCTCCGCTCCTGGCGTCATCCTTTGGGGCTTGTGTCAATGCTTCCTGGCTGGACGCTACAAACAACACGCTTCTAGATTTGGCCCGATGTCGTTCGTTCGGCTGAACGAGCTAGCATCCTTGTCTACTCGGACAACCACGTCAGCAAGGTCATGTGGTGTTGCGGTACCTGCGACGGCAACGCTTGGTTTGACATCTTTGATTTTCCCGTTACAAGTGACTCCGTGGCCTCGTTTACATCGCAAAATGGGCCGAGGGCAACCCCAATATCGTAAGCATGCTCTCCGAAACGAGCTCCACCCTAGCTGGAATGCCTCCAAGAAGTCTGGTGCCGGTCTTCTCTATGACTGGGAGACCTACCTTGGAAACATGACAATAGCAGGTGAGACTTCGGTATGAACTGTCCAAGGAGGGAGGAGAGAAGAAGACGATGAGGTAGATACAATGACCGGAATGCTGATTATTCAGCTGATGCTGTCCACGAAGCAAGCCTTTATTTGCTCATCGCCTGATCTGGGATGCAGTACGACGAGGACCTACGAGGCGTCGTGAATGGTCCCAACGTATTGAGAGAGCCCTGCCTGTATTGCGATGATATCATCGATGGCTACGTGCGCGAGCCCCTGGTATTTGACCTCGGCGCGCATCTCTGAGCTGACAAGACTGTCTGGGAGATGCACATGTACGACGGCCTCTCGGAAACAGTCTACACACAGAGCTGCTCTATTACATTGGCCCATACGTATAGACGCGGTTTCAACGCTCTTGGTCTCGAGGAGCCCGCAACTTGCAGTTTGATTGGTGGTTGTCAAAAGGCCAAGCGTGAAACGTCCGTCATCTTGTCTAAGTTTGGCCAGAACCAGGACGCCACGCTCTTCACCAACGTATTATGAACTGTATGAAGACCTGGAACACAGAAAATGATAACTGGATGGTGTGGGTATTTCCGGGAAACTACCGCGTGTGCGAAGGCGGCCAGTTTGTTGCCGATACATGGTCCCAAGGGAACTACAACTACACTGGCTGGGGATATCCCAACGGCGTGAAGGGTTTCCTGATGCCCTGGATTAAGTTATGGATGTCTATACGATTCAAGAAACGAGCAAGTGCTAGTAGTTCTCGGCAAACGAATTAGTGAGGACGACGAGTCTTGGGGATCTTCTAGTTTCGTATTAGATAACGGCTGTTGATAACACTACTCCGCATCTCTATCGGCTATCTGCTCCTACAAATATTCATTTGATTCTTTACTACCATTTTTAAGTAATGCGAGTCTGTTTGACAGATGCACAGCCGAGAAATGGAGAATGAGCCCTTAAAGACACCACGCAGCCTACGTTTTGCCTGCGCTCGTTGTCGGCACAGGAAGAAGAAATGCGATCATGTCCGCCCAATTTGCGGCGAATGTCGCAAAGCCGGGGCAGAGTGCACACAAGGCACAACCCGTGCTTCCACCAACTCCGTGGTGGTGCCGCGCTCATATCTCGAGGAGCTTGAGAGAAAGGTAGAAGTCGCATCGAGAAATGTCACCCAAAATACTCTAGCCGAACTTCCCATTTGCTCGCCTGGTTCTCATGATGCGACGCTCCATTCACCATTTGCAGCGCGACCACCAGACGATCAAAGACTGCCAGAACCGACCCTAATTTCAGATAGTCAACGCGAAATAAGCGTTCACAACAGCGATAGTGGCCTTGAACTGGGAGCACTTCTGCCACAAACTACGTAAGCGCCTCAGCATGCAGATTCAACACTAGCTGACAGAACTGACGTGCAACAAGACCAGCTGCGTTGGAAGCACCCTTTTCACCAAGCCAGATCACCCTTCTGGGTGACAATTCGCCGTCTTCTACGAAAGTGCGTGGAAAGGCCAGCCAAAGACTCTTCGGAATGACTTCTAATCTCAGTGCCAACTGGCACATGGAACTCTATGCCAACATGTACTTGGCGCATATCCATAAAATATATCCCTTCCTCGACGAAGAACTAGTCCGAAGCTGGATCAAAGCATGCAGAGAGTCCCACGAGGCTCCTCAATTCGAAAAAGATGCCTTCCTGGGGATGGTGTGTGCTACCGGGGCGCTTCTCTGCAGCTCCTTTCAAAGCGGGTGCCCACATCTACTCCGGTCTAAAACATTGCTCTCTCGAGCAATGCTTCTCTTTCAGACACAGGCCATACACTACGGACCAACGATTTCACTTCAGGCCTCTCTGCTGCGGTTGTTGTACAGGATCTACAGCTCGTCGTCCTCCAACATCTATCAAGCGCTGGAAGAGTCGCTGAAATATTGTGCACAAATCTGCAGCCAAGTCCAGCATCCTGAGAAACCCGTTCCAAGCCAGCACCTAACCTTCTCCGCGTCTACAGAGGCCACGGAGCAGGTTAGCAGAACGGCACAGGTAAAGCGGAATGCTGTGATTTGTTGCCATAACTTGAATGAGATCATATCTTTTGGATGGAATACACCAAAACGAAGTGACTCCAATCCGGATAGTGAGGTAAGTGAGGCTCTTGTGGCTCAGATAATTCTGTTTCTAATTTTTACGTATCGTGCAGCCGGCCCTCATTGATATTATCGACGCCAACTTTGGGCACATTGCCCCTTCTTCTCCATTAGATCACCTTTTTGAGCTCCGCTGCCTACAGTCAAGGATACGACTGTTCCAGGAAGCTTCCCAGAAATGGTGTTTTGACCGCCCTTCCAAAGCGCGATGGAGGAAGGATATCAAGGCTGATCTCGACGAGTGGAAGCAAACGACACTGAAAACTCTCGCCGGATATGCTTCCCTTCATGCCGTCTACCAGCCGAAATGCATTCATAAGATGTACAACTACACGCTTTGCCTTCTTTTCCAGGATGTATCTGTGTCTTCGGATTCGCAAGATATTCGCATAATGCTTGTTGCGTCCGCAAGGGCGTGTAGCAATTATCGACTGATGCGAGACAAGGATGGAACCCTCTACCTAATCAACTGGACGGCGGTGCGTGGCCGTACTATCTCCTTCACTATGCCATGCAATTTATTGACTCTGCTCTAGCTTTTGTACCAATTCCGGGCCGGCATATCGCTTTTATACTGCTTCTGGGCCACCCCATCTAGCCAGCGTGAAGAAGAATACTACTTGCCAGAAGTCCAATCTGCCATCGACGACTGTCTGGCTACACTATCGAAATTTGCAAGTAGGTGGCAGGAGGCAAAGCCTTACTGGAACCTGTTCAGAATATTGGCGGATATATGCCAAACCCAGTGGATCAACAACATGGAATTGGACTCTTTTCTGCTTGGCCAGTATGCGACAATTTCTTCGATCCTACAAGGACTACGGCAGCAACAGGTTCATCAGGGCATCCTGGGGTTGATCAATGCTATGGTCTCTCAGCCACGGCCATGTGGTAACGATATCCCTCTCGTTCCGATGGATATGGGGCCTTTTGACCTGCCCGAGCTAAACGATGCTTTATGGCAATTTGGGCTGGAAAGCATTGTCACTACTTCATTGTTTGATGAGCGGACGGACATTCCAGCTCCGAAAGAGTAGATAGGAAAAGTAGAGAAGATAGAGCGTTGAATCAGGCAACAAACACAACAGATAGGATAAAGGCACGAAAATGGGGATACGCATGCTCATTTGTGAGTCCTTCCGCCGAATAGGAGGAGATAAAGCTACTACTGTTGTTCACGGATGTCGGAGGCTTGTCGGAGGTTACTTCTAATACTAGTTCGCATCGGAAACCTGTCGGAGGCGACCGGCACCTCTTAGCGCGCTTGTTGTAGGGGATATCTGCTAGGATATGCCATCATGGTAGACTTCCTTATCTATCTTTCGACTGTTTCGAAAGAACAGCTTTACAGGGAACAGCCAGACGACGCATTCCAACATGATCGCTAAAATCGCAACCGTTCCGCGGGTGGCCATTATCAGGGACTACATCACCAATGCGCAACGGGGACAGGACATGCTTAGCAGCATTAGCAGTCTTGTTCACATGCGCGTGCCTGATGTAAAGATCGAGCACTTCCAGCCTATTGACGGTGGAGATGTGCCGAACTCGTCCGGCTTCGATCTGGTCATCCTGACCGGAGGCACGTTCGACTTGACGCAACCGGTGATGGACGACTGGGTGCAGAAAATTATAAACTGGCTTCAAGACACCGCGGCCAATCACCCGGAAACAAAAGTCATTGGCCTCTGCTGGGGCCATCAGGTCGTCTCACATTCTTTGGGTGGCAAGATTGGGCACCGGGAATCTGTTTTGGTAGGCTCTTACTGCTTCTCTGATGGAACTGAGTAGACTTGATGCTGACTGGTGTGTAAAGATCGACGTTGAGGATATCCCTTTGACACCACAGGGCCGACTTTTTTTCAAGGGACACGATTCTCTGGTACGGTCGCCTTTTTTCTGCCATGCATCCAACTGCGGACCAAGAACACTGACATATGCAACATTATAGAAACTTCATAAATTTCACAAGCGAATTGTTTGTGAGAGTCCAGCAGGATTCCAGCCCCTCGGCGAAAGAAACGAGATCTTATTGTCGGAGTCAGGACAGTTTCTGACGTTTCAAGGACACCCAGAAATGACGGCACAGATTTCCCAAGCATTAATTGCCCATGGGGACAGTTCCTACTTGGCGGACCCGAGCCCAGAAGGCATCCAGAAGCTTAACAAGAACTCGGAAAAGAGCCACGACGGAATAAGTGTTTTTTCGACGGCATTGGACTGGGCATTCAAGCAACCAACGGAATAACTGTGTTTATGATGTGGAAACTATGAAATACCAAGACGAAATGGGAAGTGTGTGGAACTCTATGATTTATACCGTCCCCTAGTATCCAATCACAACATGAGAACCTTCACAGAGTTGGCCACTGATCTTCCTTGCAGGGAATCTGTGTAGATGTCAGTAAATTCGATGCTTTTCAATGTAGGCGAATAATATAACTCACAAAGTGAATAGAATAGTTGTCAATTAGAAGACGCCCATCCTGTCTTACATAGTGCTGGCGGGCTACCCACTTCCCCCCCAATCGTTTCCCGTCCAATGACTGGTATCTCGTGGTGCCGTCCAGCATCACCTCCATTCCGTCAGGGCCGAGAAAGACTTTGTAAACTGTGTGTACACTGGACGCCCTGCCATCCCATGTCTTCGTAACAAATTCCTTTGCGGCTGCATTGCTGTCAATTTCGTTCGTTTGCTAGAGGTGGTTGGCATTGAGCTTACCTTCACGCCCTATGATCTGGTCGGCATTTTTCCATAGCACGACATCTTCTGTGAAGCAATCGACCCAGTCTTGGATGCTTTCTGGTGTCTTGATATCTGCCACTCGATACAGATACTGGATATGGTCCAAGATATCCTGGCTTATCGTCGCCGGATAGGCGGATGGGAACTTATTGGTGGCCATAGCGAGCCAGTGATAACCGATTTTAGGAATGATGCCACATACTTGCTTTGTTCAGTTTCCAATATCTTTATACACCCGACATCAGGGCGAGAAATTGGCAGTGAGTCGCACATCTGATCCGACACCAATGGCGCCGAGATTTGCTAGGTTTGGTAGTATAGCGGGTGGGCACTCGCTCCGACCTTCCGCCGCCCTGTACCGGCGGGGTTTTAGTTGATCAAGCCCTATCAACCTCGAAACCAAGGCCTCCGTCACTGCATTGCCAGTCTTTTAGTGAACTACGGACAGCCTGTCGGAAGTTCCGCTGCTCCACTCGACGCCAGACTCCAGGTTCCTTGTTTAAAACAGTTACTTATTTATTCAACAGGAGCAACATGTCGCGATACTTGTTTTCATAGACACCTATCGTTGTTCCTTCATCTAGTAGCAACGACAGGCCAAGCGTGATACTTTTTTCCAATGACGGCAGACAGGGCATCAAGCCACGATCTATCTGCAATGGCTACCACCAAGGAAGGGCTTTCAGACAACCAAATCACCCACGTCGTAACCCAGACAGAGACCGGTGAAGTGCTCCCTGTCAACGAAGATGCCGGCACCTTTCTCAAAGAGCACGATCATGAATGGGATGACTTCACCAAAAAGGACGCAGCTCGTGTTCTGCGGAAAATTGACTGGCGGTTGATGCCGCTCATCATCGGCACAATCACTCTAGCGGCTGTTGATGTATGCTGACCCACGTTCCTCCTTCCTCCAAAGCCTCTGAGACATCGACAACTAACACTCCGACTAGAAAATTGTCATATCAAACGCGGCCCTTTACGGCATGACTGCAGATGCACACCTGGTCGGTCAACAATACAGTTGGTGTAAGGCAATCCATGTCCTTTCTGTCCTATCCGGTTTCTAACTCTTATTCCAGTGGGCTCCATTTTCTACTTTGGCTACATGGCAGCTGAATTCCCCGGCAATGCTGCACTACAACGGTTCCCCATTGGCAAGACGCTTGGGGCGGCGGTTGTTGCCTGGGGTATTATCGTCACGCTACTCGGCGCTGCACACAATTTTGCTGGGCTGGCGGTGCTGCGCGTTCTGATGGGCTGCTTCGAAGCTCTTGTGTTTCCAGCAACTACTATTATTAACACGATGTGGTACACGAAGAAGGAACAGCCTGTTCGTACTGCATTGACGTTCTCGGGCTTCTCGTCGGTATGTACAATCTTAGACTTACGGTTCTAGGGATCAACTGACAGATCAAGATTGTGACCGGCTTGATCTCGTATGGAATTGGCCACACGCATACTGCGATTGCCCCCTGGAGATTGCTCTTCATTGTACTGGGCGGCTTCACTATTATTTGGGGTATTGTTCTGCTCCTGTTTCTTCCCGACACTCCTCTCAAAGATGGGTTTCTCAAAGGGCGTGAACGATTTATTGCTCTGCATCGGGTGAAAGACAATATGACAGGTGTCGAGAACAAGGTGTGTCGAGTACACCCACTACGACGTATATGTATTGCAAGGGCTAACCATTTCGATTGCAGAAACTTAAATGGTACCAAGTTCGTGAAGCCTTCACGGATTACAAGACATATGTTCTCTTTGTTTTCTTCCTAAGCATGAACGTCCCTACAGGTGGACTAGTCACATTTGCTGCACAAATCGTGAACGGACTTGGATACGGAAAGCTCCAGACAACGCTACTTGGTATGCCAACGGGAATCATCCAAACAGTCGCTGGCCTCATGGTGGCTATTCCACAGCGGTGGCTGCACAATAAGCGCTGTATTACTGCAGCGGCCAGCTGCTTGATCCCAATCGCATGCTCTATTCTTATCAGAGGTACTTAAGATCCTTCTCACTCCATATGGTAGCCATGCCAACTCTAACCCACCCCAGAACTACCGTCTGAAAATAAAGTCGGGAAGTTGCTGGCTTATTATTTCTTCTACTTCTTCTGGGCGCCTTATGCTACTGGTAAGTGTGATTGTCTTTCTGCTTCGTTCCAATTTTCGCTAACAAACGATCAAGCTGTATCTCTGCCTATGGCAAACTGTGCAGGCCACACCAAGAAGCTCACAGTTATGGGCGTCATTTTCGTCGCCTACTGCGTGGCTAACATTGTCGGCCCTCAAGTGTTTCTCACGAGGGAGGCCCCGAGTTATCATACCGGGTACAATGCAATTCTTGGATTCGAGATTGTCGCCTTAGTGTGCATGCTTATCTACGGTGCAGGTTGCTGGTTCGAAAACAGACAACGGGACCTCCAACACTCGGCAGCTGTAGAGGTTGCAACTAGCGACATACTGCAAGATCTGACCGACAAGGAGCAGCCTGGCTTCCGATATGTTTATTGAATGTTTGAGACAACAGGTACTGACGGCAGAGGTCCTCAAGGCAGAGATATTTTTACAATAAATTCATGAATTGCGTTTTGTTTCATTGAGTTGAGAACCCGAATTCTTTGCAATTATTTGGCATGACGAACAATCAATGTAGCCAAAAAAAATAACCAAACAGGTTTACATTCTGTAAATCCATATGTTAAGTACATATAACTGCCTAAACTGTATGTTTATTAGAAACCCAAATCCGCCAAGTGGCATCATTAGATCACTGTAGTGATCAAAGCCCGGCTCTATATCGATATCTCTTGGGGGTCATGGCGAGTATCTGGTCCCGGGACAGCATTAAAATGAAAGATCTATCTCAGCGTACGCACAAAAGATACTGTTATTGCATCGTCTGCCGATAGATCACCTGCAGAAGAAGCACCGCTTGGCTGCCCGGTTTCTTTGCTGGGTTCTTCCCAAGAGTCATTGTTGCTGTAATCTGGATTCTGTCCGACTGTCATCGTCTTGGTTTACGTGAGTGTCTAGTCAATGTGATAGAAATAGCTCTTTGAAAGATCATAACATCCTTTGCCGCGGAGGTGACATCGCCAATTGGGTTTCCGGGGGCCAGGGTCGGAAGACCAGTTTCACCGCCTCTATCTACAAAAGGCTCAACCTTCCTCTACTGTACCGCAATTTCTGCCGGTGGCAGGTTAAGCAAGCTACAGTGCCCTGGTTTCTGCGAGCAGCCCGGTGCATCCTGGCTTCAGAAGGCGGAGATCAGACTGGGATAAAAGATAGGGTGGGGCAAGACAGTGATAGATTTGTTGATAGGAGGCTGGAGCGACCGCGTTTTCCACTGGCACTTCATTTGGAAGATCCCAGCTAGCTTTATCTAGCGTCCCGCTTCTCCAGGTTTCTGTCTGGTGTTTGGCAACCGATGGTATGCGAACGTTTTACTACTTCTTATCTCGAATGTGTCTAATTTTGCTAGCCGAGCCCTGAGAAGGCTAGACCAAAATAATTGCCGAGCCTAGGCAGTAAAAATGGATGGAGCAGGAAAGCAGAATGGAATGCAGCAAAAAAGTATAAAAAAACAACTCTCTCGCCGGGAATTGAACCCGGGTCCCGGGCGTGACAAGCCCGTATACTGACCACTATACTACAAGAGACTCCAGTATTTGATGGATGCTCGAGGTGCTATGTACAGTATAAATATCAACATCATGGGAATCATATCACATTCGTTGGGTATTCTTCTTGGGTCTTGCGTGGTCTATCGTAGATCGTAAGTTTGCGTGTGTTGTCACATTTGCTCCCGAATATCAATATGCAAAAAGACGTGCTGTCTTGCCATTGGGATGCTCTGCCGTGATTCGTTTGTTGCGCCATACATAATAAGCCCTGGCACTGAGAAAGAAGACGATAGAGAGGACATTGAAAACAAGCAGTTGGGAGTTGCCTCGGTGGTAGAGGGGCTTATCGTCTTCTCGGTAAATATATGTAGCGAAAATGCCCCCGGTTTGGGTAGCCATCTGGAGATGTAAGCGTGTGCCGCAGGAAGAGAGTGAGTTGAAAATGCTTACATTGTACAATGCTGCCGATACCGTACGAGTGGCGACGTTGTGTGAGTTTTTGGAACACCAACCGACGAGAATGGCATCTAGATGTATTAGCAAATGTAGGCATCCATGCGACACAAGAGTACTTACGGCAGTATGGGTACGACAGAAGAACCATCACCAGGCCATAAGTACCCCATCGGTCCTCGAAGACGCCAGGCCAAAATCGGAGAGCAATGAGGCACGGAAGTGTCCACAGGGGCTGCAGGATGCCAACGAGGGCTCGCTGATTCCACCACTCGGACAGGCGTGTGAGCAAAAGCAGGTTGATAATGTGGGCGATGTCAGCAGGGATGGTCAGCAAGTTTGTGGAAAACGTGCTAAAGCCAAGCGCTCGCAGCGTCAAGGTGATGTAGTTTTTGGGTGGTGCCGAAGGCACGTGGACAACCATGCCGAGGGCATAGATCGGCCAAAGGTTGTAGTCGGTGATGGCGTCCCAAAGATGACGCAGAGTGAGGGCAGCTCGGTTGTGCATGTCGCCTTTGCTAGGATCATCCCGCAGGACACGATTGACAACGATGGCTTCTTCACGGTGGGTAAACCAGCCATGGGGACGGAACCAGGTGCGCGTCTGGACAGCTGAGGCAGGCATCATGAAGAAAGACGCTATGCCGACCCCAAGAGTGACGAGGCCTTCGATCAAGAAGAGCCATCGCCAGCCAGCCCAACCGAGGAAGCCCCGAAGATGCAGAAGGACGAATGCAAGGAGCGATGTGATGATGCCGGTTACGGAGAGGGTAGCCCAGAAATAGCTGAGTCGAATGGGCAGCTCGCGGGAGGTGTAAAAGTAGGAGAGCCAGAGCACGAGGTCGGCAATAAAGCCACCCTGAACCGTTAGAACAAGCAAAGGCAGCCCAGGACAAGCGGTGGCAGCAAGGGTATATTTACCTCCATGATGCCCAACAGGCTTCGCGTTAGGAAGAAGCTGCCTCGGCCCGTTAGAGCACACTGGGAAATAGCCACGAGGGACCAGACCACCATCTGTATCGGGATCCAGCGGTCAGGGCCGAGTGCCTTGGATACGAGCTGCGAAGGCAATTCCGCGGACAAAAACGACACCAAAAAGATGGCATGCCCCGTGTTGTAGTCGTCGGTATTGAGGCCGAGGTCGTCGAGCATATTGTCGGAGACGGCCTGGCTGAGGTTGCGGCGCTGGACTTCGAGGCCAAAGAACATGACACAGGCCCACAGACACGCCCGCATATCGAGCTTGCGGACCAGCCGGCGCTCTTCTTCGGCCGTCCAGGACAGCTCGGGGTCAAAGGCATGGCGGCACTCGTACTCGCTGCGTTCGTAGACCTGGCGCCAGTGCTCGGCAGCCGCGGGGTCCGCAAAGGGGTTAGGGCTGTCCTTGGAGGGCGTATGGGCCTCGATAGATTCGACAGAGCCGTAGCTCTTGGTGTCCTCGAGGTCCTCGGAGGCGAGCGGGCGGTACGACATGGTGGGGGGCGGGTGGTTGGCGTAGTGGTAGGTTTCGTGGGTGTCTTGGTCGGTGTGGTCGATATCGGTGTCGTTGGGGCTGCTCTGCTCTGCTAGCTCTATCCAGCCCTGTCCTGGTCCCGGTCGGCCAAGATGGGAGTCCATGGCGCCAGGACAGCGTGCTGGGAGAGCAAGAGGATAAATAGACAAACGCTGGCCGGCGTTGACTGTGCCTCAAAGTGAGACAGCGATATTGTGTGCTAAGCATTTTGGCACACGGCAGTGCATGAGGAAGGGCCGCCTGATGCTGATCAGCACGACATTTGGTGTCAGCGCGTGGGATAGCGGTGGTGTTGGATTAGCTGCAATAACGGAACGGTGGGGTCGCATCACGCCTTCAGCTTATCGATCGCACATGCACGTCCAATACGGGGTGATCCATAAATACGACACCAGACAGATGCAGGCAATTTATAAGTCACGGAAGAATGCAAAAAGGACTCGTGGTCCAAAAAACAAGACTGGAATGGAGCAAAAAAAATGTATATTGACGATGCGAACGCGACAGCACCTAATCGGTGACGGGCGGGCCAGAGTAGTTGCTATGGCCCCAGGCGGCATACCAGGCTACTGATACGATGACAAAAGCCGCGAAAACTACGGATGCGTAGTTCATAGTGGCCGCGGCGACTGGCAGGAACGACGGCATGCAGAACAGGGGCACAGCCAGCAGCGACCAGGCTGAGATGTTAGCGAGGGTGCATATTTCGGGGGCTTCGGCTTCGGGACTACGATGGGGGACAGGACATACCGAGAGAGACGATGTTGCAGATGAGGCCGACGGAGCCGAGGTAGAAGCTGCCCGTCTTGACCTCGCGGCGACCACCCGCCAAGCTAACGGCAATGGGAACAGCATAGGAGGTGGTGAGGCAAATGACGCCGACGCCGGAAAAGGCGTTGAAGGCCGCACTGGAGCCGAAGTAGATGATGCCGAGGATGACCTGCACGACAGCGTTGAGCAACATGGCGTTGAGCGGCACGTCGAGCTTCGGGTGGATCTGCTTCCACAGATAGCTCGCAGGAACGGCGCCGTCGCGGGCAAAGGCCCAGGTGCAGCGGGAGGCGGCCGTGGTGCAGCCGATGCCGCAGATGATGGCCAGCACGAGGAGCGGGAGCAGGAGACCGAAGGCGCCGCCCGACGAGCCCACGGCCGACTTGATGATGCTGGGCACGGGCTGGCCGGAGGCGAGGGCGACGAGCACGTCGATGTCGGGCAGCACGAAGACCAGGGGGATCAGGAAGAGGAGGCCGCAAACGGTGTTGATGAGGATGGTGCCGACCATGGCCTTGGGCACCTGGGTCGCAGGCTGCTCGACTTCCTCGCACATACTATTTCCTTTTGGTTAGAACGGTGGCTTCTCGACGTGCGCGTCTTCTTGCTCGTTGTCTACTGTCGGGGGGGCTTACGAGATAATCATGCCGGTGGACGACGTGGCGTAGGCAGCCTGGAGGAGGCCGACGCAGAAGGACCAACCGGGCGTCCAACCCGAGCGCGGCTCAAAGGTGGTGAAGACATACTTGGCGCTGTGGCGGCCGTCCTTGGCCAGGGCGAGGACGCAGATGACCATGGCGATGACGCCGGCAAAGGTCCAGAAAATGGCCGCAGTCTAGGCACGGGGGGGTGGGGTAAGCATATACACAGATCACAGGCAACACGCTTACACGGTCACGCACGCCTACAGCCTATCGTAGTGGGGGAAGCGGGAGAGGAGGAGAGAGAAGCCCTACATCGATGAGAGGCAGCCATCGGTTGCCCAGGGCCGAAATGGCATTGCACAGCACAGTCAGGCCCAAAAAGACCAGGAAGACCTGGTACGTCTCACCCGGGAAGATGCCCACGCCAGGCTCCTTCTCAAACACGTTGACGCAGGCCACGAGGAACAGCGCCGTGCCAAAGTTGACGGCCAGCGTAATGGTGATGTTGCCCACCAGGTACAGCCAGCCGCAGATCCAGCTGGCGACGCGGCGCCATTTGGGCGGTGCCAGCATAAACGTCTGATAGTACACGCCGCCGGCCGTTGGGTAGACGCTGGTGATTTCGCCGAGCGACGAGGCCACGCAGAGGATGATCAGCGACACGGCCACCCAGCCCCAGATGATGTTGGTTGGACCGCCGCCGGCGAGCGGATAGTAAAACGTGGTGGCGAGGCCGTAGGGGATGGACGCCAGGACAAAGGACATGAAAGCCACCTGCAGCGTCGAGCGGTTGCGGGACAGCTCGGGGGTGTAGCCCAGGGACTCGAGCAGCTGGTCGGCCGAAACTTGGTCCGACGAGGTCAGTTCCTCACTCGCGTGCTTCTGGCTGCTGTTGTCCTTGTCGCCGGTGTGGTGGCTACGGTCGGGACTGTGGCGGGGGCCGTGGTCGTGTGCCCCATAATCTTGGCGGATAGGCACCGACATGGTGGTTGGTTGGCCAGCAGGGTGGAGGGAGGGAGGAGGCGGAGGAGAGGGGAGGCAGAGAGGAGGCGGAGGAGAGAGGAGAGGGGTGGCACGAATCCGGAGTTTCGGTCAAAACGTGGTGAATGTTGAGGTTCGGGCCGCTTCTTGGGAGGTAAGACAGTGTGTGAAATGAGTTGTGTTAGCGACGAGTTCTAGAAGGCCAAATCGGGATGGATGCTGATGTGGCGGCGGTATTTAAGAGACGCCGGCTTCACAGATAGCTAGGGAACGGGGAACAAAAAGACCGCAGAATTATCTCTCAAGGGCCTCCCTCCCCTTAGTCGGGGGGACGATCTTTCCTGGCTGCGTAATCTCGCTACCCGCCGTTTTTCGCGAACAATTTCCACAAGGAGTATATCTACACTTGTGACATCATGCAGCGTCTTGGTCCGGCGAGCCCGTCGAATTGGCTTCTTGGCTTCTTGGCTGGCGGACCCTCCCCCAAAAACGACCCCCCTCCACATTCTCGAAACTACACCCTGCATCTTTTTCCCGACAGACCCGTCGACGATAGATACGATGTTGCCAATTGCTAATTCCAACAGGGTCATTATCTGTGCCTGTTACCAATGCCTTTTCCGCGGCAGGGAGCGGCGGCGAAGGTGGTCAGCACTGGCGGGTGTGAGGGATGAAAATTCAAATTCTCGTCTTTGTTACGAGAAACTAGTGGGCCACATAGGCCCGATGTGGAACTCGGTATAAGTGACCAAGGCACAAGAAATGATGCGGCTGTGCAGTGGGGGTGTCATGTGAGCATCCTTTGCTGATTGGTCGCTCTTGGCACCATTACGTTTCGGGCTGTATTGGTGCGACTGATGAGTAAGCATGCTGTTTTGGTGTCCTGGCACCACCACATTTCAGCAAAGGGACATCGACAAGCACTGGGTTTCACGACCGAGTTGCCTACTTCAATTTAGTTTTCTATAGTATTTATTTATATTGTGTTGTGTCGAAGCCGTGGCCGCAGCCAGACCAGCTGCTTGACTCCCCAGCCGCTCACAGCTTGGCCTCTGCAAACCACCCAAGATACTGCTCCTCGGTCGTCGACGTGATGCCTGTTTCCGGGTGGAACGGCTCGCGGCCGCCGTTGAGATACGCGCCGACAACAGTGTCCGCGTGGGCCTCGGCGTCGTAGCCGTAGACCTCCAGCACTGTCCGCGGGTCGCCGTAGAGGTTGCTGCTGCGCACGTAGTACTCCCCCTTGAGCTCGGGGGCCATGGCCTCGTCTCTCGCTTTTTGGGCCGGACCGTCCGGAAGATGCCAGATGGCGCCGTTCAGGAACGACACTTGCTGCTTGGCATACGCCTTAGGCATGCGGGCCTCTTCGAACAGCCGCACGGCTTCGTCCAGCCGCAGGCGGCCCTGCACGACGCGCGCGATGCAGCGGCCCAAGAACGCGCCGTCTTCCATGGCTGTGGCCGCTCCCTGGGCCATGTGGTTGACCATGGAGTGCGCTGCATCACCGAGAAGCACCACGTTCTTGCGTGGCGACGACCAGGTCGGCAGCGGACCTGTCACCATCAACGGCCACCGCGAGGTCTCCTCGATCATGTCGACAACGCGCTTGATACGCGGATCGAAGTCGGCGTACTCGCTCCGCAGCTCCTCGATGGGCACATTATGCTCGGTGGCACGCAGTTTCTGCGGCCGGTGGTGCGACAGAACGAGATTCAGCATCGTGCCGGCAGTGATGGGGTATGTGATGATGTAGGCGCCGTCGGCCATCCAGACCTCCATGGTTTTCTTGGCCACCAGCTCCGCCGCCACAGGATCTTGGCGGATCTGCTCGTAGGGAACAATTGCACGATAAGCGCAGTTGGCCGTTGGCGGCTCTGCAGCCACACCAGGGAACAGGGCCTGGCGTGTCACGCTGTTGATGCCGTCCGCCCCAACGACAAAATCAAAGACGTACGCCTGCTCCGCCCGACGAGGCGTGGCGGCTGCTGTGACTGTCACCTCTCCATGAGCGCCGCTGAGAAAGTCGACCTTCGCAACCGGCGCATCCACCACCAGCACCACGCCAAGCCGCGTGGCCACCTTGACTAGGCCCTCGTGGAGGTGGGCGCGATGCACTACCCACCAGGGCCGGCCCAGAGACTTTTCCAGCGTGCCAATTTTAGTGTGGCCAACAGCCGTGCCGTCCTTACGCCGCATGTTGAGCTCTTCGAATTGCACCAGGTTGTCGCCAATTTCTTTGTCGGCACCCCAGCGTTGGAGCAGCACCGACACATTCGGCGTCATCTGGATGCCGGCACCAATCTAGAGAGTTAGGGGGCGGTCATCGTGCATTCGAGGTCTAGTATGGAAGATCTTACCTCGCCCAGAGCTTCGGCAGACTCCAGGACCGTAACTCTCGCCCCGGCACGAGCCAGGGCAATGGCTGCGGCCAAGCCTCCGATGCCGGCACCTACAATACCGACAGTCAAACACTTCGCGGCTGCCATAGTGGTGTATGGGACACTTCAAAGATTGTGATGTTGTGATTTGGTTCGAACAGCTCTTCAAATCTGCAGAACCAACCTCGATTGGGATGAGCAGCTTCAAATCTTTGAATATGACTGGACAGCTCTTATACCTCTATGAGTCGCGAACTGGGTCTTCTACGTCGGGGAGTTAGGATCGCCCTTTCGGAGAGCGAGCCGACGTGTTTTCGAATCCGGGGTAGCTCCACTAACTACGTACCTTGCTCTGATCTTGAGATATCTATCGGCAGTGCGAGCTTCCCCTCTTCTTGGTGATCTTTGAACTTCATCTCTATCCTCCATCTGCAGAATCATGGCTTCTACTACTCGAACTCTTCTTGTGCCACATCTTGGCGGCATCGACGTTGGCTACCGTCTTTCTTCTGGTGCCAAAACACCTCTAGATGCCTCTAAGCCGACGCTCGTCCTATTCAACCCCTTCACAGCCACCAGCGAGTACTATTTGCCTGAGTTTGAGAATACAGAACTAGCCGCCGCGGTGCATCTCGTGGCCGTCGAGCCTCTTGGTCATGGTGCCACCGTTGCACGCAAGAGCGAGTCCTATACGTACTGGGACACCGCCATCGCCACACTTCAGCTGCTTGATGCACTTGGCGTCGACTGCTTTTTTGCCCTTGGCACGTCGCAGGGTGGCTGGATGGCCATGCGTTTGGCCTTGCTGGCCCCAGAGAGGGTGTGTTTGGCCTTTGGTTTCTCTGGCACGTGTGATGGCCCGACTAACTTCCCAGGTCAAAGGCGTCATCCCTGTAGGATCGTCCATGGACGGCGAAACAGCCACAAGCCGTGAACTGGGCTGCTGGGACGGTCCAGGTGCCTGCGCTGGTCTTCTTGGCCAGGCCGGAAATCGCGATCCCGACCCGGACTTCGTTCCTGGCGATGGCTACTACGATTTCCTCATGGACATTGGCTTCGGCAAGCATCTCACCCCCTCTGTCCGCGATTTCTGGGCTGCCTCCATTGCCCGCAACTACCACGGCGACGAGGGAAAACGCCGGATTGTCATGGCCGCCGTGGCTCTAGCCAGCCGCGATGGTTTGAGAGAGCGCCTTCCCTACGTCCGCTGTCCAGTTCTCTGGTTCCAGGGCACTGCGGACGTTGTGTTCTCCGTGGCTCAGGCCGAGTCTGATGTCAAACTACTGACGCATGCGGCTGACGTACGGCTAGTGAAATGCGAGGGCGGTGTGCACTTTTTGAGCGCGACGCATGGAAAAGAGATGCACGAGCAGATTGCGGCCTTTGTGAGCAAGTGGACCGTTCAGCGGGCGGCGTTGTAATTAGAGCGTGGCTTGTGGCTGTCGGAAACAAGCCGTCGGCTCCGTCGGCACACAAAACTTTCCACTAAACAGCACCGAGGGCTCCCCCATATTCAAAATCGCCTATTCCTGACTCGTACAAGATGCGGAGGTTGCGGAGTCCGTTTTTCTAGTCTTTGTGGGGATGGCTGGGGAAATGGACATGGTTTGGCATCTCCGGAGATCGTGAGGAAGACAATAAAATAAAGCATGGCCCGCCTGTTTTGCCTGTATTCCGTACTCCGTACTCTCAGCATCATACCTTCCGGTGTTCCCGTAGCTCTCCACTTTTTATTCATTGTCGGCATCCTCCCGATATCTGGAACTGCTATCACGGAGCAACAACCATGGCATCCACTCCGCGGCCGTCTTCCAGACAGCCCGGCTCTCCGCTCTCCCCAAGGTCTGGAGATCTCGACAGCGTCACAGTAGCGGCTCCCGTCTCACGTCATGAACGCATGCCCAATAAAAGAAGACGTGTGGCCCTTGCCTGTGGAAGTTGCCGTCATCGAAAATCAAGGGTACGAGATAGTCCTGGCCTGTGAATATATTCTTTTCCATTCTGACAAACAATTAGTGCGATGGCCTCCGACCACGCTGTTCGCTCTGTATCGATCTCGGATATGAATGCGTGTATGGACAGGCGCACGTTGCAAGCAGCCTAACGGTTGGCCGATCGTACGTTTATATTGATGATATGTAATGTCCAGCAGCCTCTGACCAATAGATATCTGGAGCAGCTAGAAAAGCGTCTACACGATATCGAATCTGCGTTAGAGGAAGTCCAGAAAACTCAGGCAAATCATGCTATTGCGGTAGCGGGAGAGAAATCCGCCATTGAAGCTTGCTCTCATGCCTCAGACAGGTCCTCGCAACCAAGAAGTACAGTCTCCATGGCGTCTTCTACCACAACGGCCATAGCATCTGCAATCTCGTCCACCCCCGATGCCGCTATCGTCTTTCCAGAAAATGGGAATGGCGGCTTTGAGCTGGACACAGCTGAAGACTCTATCGACGGTATGGGAGCGATCAAATTTACCGGCGAAGAGGATTGGGGATACTTTGGACCATCCTCCAACATTGCGTTCCTGCGACATATATCCCTCGCCATGACACGTATTGGAGACGGCTCGACGCCACGAGAGAACAGTGCTGCAAAATCTCGAGACGTCACTGGAGGAATCAGTGTGGCTCGGCCTCATCCTGTGCAAGGCGACAGTCCCTCCCCCTCACCAGCTCCGGCCAATGTCAACATCTACGCGCTCCCATCCGAAGAGCGGATGTCAAGTCTCATCCACGAGTACTTTCAGAAAACTGGCCGCCTTCTTCCTTATGTGCACGAGGCCTCCTTTCGGGCTGCTTACGAAACCGTGCGCCAGACTCAATTCACGAGTGCTCGACGAACCTGGTTAGGACTACTCAACATCATCCTGGCCATGGCCACGACTCTTCACGTCGACACGGCCGTATCTGCAGAGCGGCGCATTGCTGAATCGGACGTTTACTACCAGCGCGCTAATGGTCTTTGCGATAAGGAGTCACGGCGTAACATCAGCCTCGAGCTGGTGCAGTATATGCTGATTCTCGGGCAATACTTGCAGGGGACGCAAAAGTCAGTGCAGGCTTGGACAATCCACGGCCTGGCGATCACGACAGCAGTACAGCTGGGCTTGCATTCGCCAACTACTAACCGCTCGTTTCCGCCACTTGAGTGTGAAATTCGAAAGCGTGTGTGGTATGGTTGTGTGCTTTTAGACAGGTGGGTTTCCGTTTCTTCGTCTCTCCAGGTGCAAATTGTGCGCCCCAGAATCTGACACGAGCAGAACACTAAGCATGACCTTTGGCCGCCCATCGATGATTCATGAAAGCTACCTCCGCCTTGGACTACCTATCACAGACATGCAAGTTGTTGGAAGAGACCGCCAACCAGGGCCCCAACTCGACGGGTTGTCCTACTCGGCCACCATGTAAGTTTGGCAACTGGGCATTTTATATGTGACCCTATCCCAGTTTACTAATGTCCCAGAAAACTCTATAATATCATGTACCGCATCATCGACTCTTGCTACGGCCAGAACTTGGGACTGGATGACACTCACACCGACGCAGAGCTTTTGTCTCGTGTTCTCCGGCTTGAGGAAGACTTGGCAACGTGGCGCATCCAACTTACCGCTACTGAATTACTCTCTGTCTACGATGCTCCTATTGTTCTAGATGACCTTGCGGATGTCGACTACGACAGTAAAATTGATGCTCGCTACGTCGTTGTGCTCTCTGCTCGTTACCACAATCTACAAATCTTGCTTCATCGGCCCATTCTAGAACGGCTTCTCGAAGCATGCGGTGTAGCTGTGTCATCGTCGAGCAGCACAAACAGAACACGAACACACGGTATTCACAGCGTTGAAGCCTGCGTCCATTCTGCTCGCGTCATTATTTCCCTTGTCCACACCATCGTCAGCACCACTGGTCCACGCCGTGACTTGTTGGGTGCCTGGAACTTTTCTCTTTTCTACACATTCAACGCCGCACTAGCCATATTTGCTGCAGTACATGTGGCACGGTGGGATATAAGGGATGATCCCAAAAGCAGCAGCGAGGACAACATGCTAAGCCCTGCAGAATTTACAGGCCGTTGGCATTTTGTTGGAGACGCTATCCCGTACTTTGGAATGGCTATCACCGCTCTCGAGGCACTCGATCGTGGAAATAAGGTTGTCGAGCGTTGCGTGAGCTATCTGTCACAGCTTTCTTTAGCTCCAACTAGCGGCAGCTTTGAGGCTGGGGGCAGTTACCGTTTGCAACCGCAGGACTGCCAGTTACTGTTGCACCCAGACCAGCTACGTCAACAGCACGATACAGCACTCAACGGCTCATTTAGGAATACGCCGGCAGGCACAGCTGTAATGCCTCGACAGCAGCTTCCTATGGACATCGACCTCAGCGAGTTTATGCTCAACACCGACTTTGATCTTCTCAATATGGCCTGGTTGTCATCTTGATCTTGTATGTATGATTATCAAGCATTTCAATTATATCCTTGCTATGGGAATTTCATGTGCACTTTACTTAAGCTTCGCAATACCGTTTTACCCGGTTTTCCTGTCCATATTGTATACTGTAAACGTTGTATTTCTGTAAACTCTCTAACACCCAAGCATAATCGAACAATAAAAACAATGAAATCACAAGCAACGTTGTGGCTGTTCTTCAGCGTAGGAAACCACACAAACTAACAAACTAACACTACATCATTACTTTCCTCAATGATACCAAACGTTAGACTAGATTAATGCCAATAACATGTTTCTGGAAAACATGCACTAGAAAAATACTAAACAAAAAATCAAGGGTTAAGGATGCCGGCCAGCAACAGATCTTCCCGAGCACTTAAATGCCAAATCTAGCATACGATGAATGAGTTCGAAGCAGACTTGGGTCGGTTTGTCGTAGCCAGTTCAAATCCCAAAGACATGCGATTTAACGTTTTATGCCACCGACAACGGCCAATGAATAGATGTATTGTGAAGTGAAAGAGGATGCAAGGAAAAGTTGTATTTTGTCGCATCTTTCTCCGCCTATGAAAATGGTATGTATAGTGAAGTCATCCTCGCTCAAGCCATCTTCACGTACCTCGTTCTGTGATCATGGCCTTTCTCATAGAAACTCGTCGAGGCATTTCCGATGTTAACTATACTAATAGAATATAGTCACATTTGGCAATAATCCGTGCAAGCTTTCATCGTCCCGAACAGTATCAAGAACATGCTCTGCCGTATCCCACGAAATCAGGACACAGAACCTCGTTATGTTAGCTGTGGTTGTTGTTTTGGGAACTAAATTAAATGTATCGTATGGAAAGCAAACAAACACATCAACTTAGATAGAGGCAGGCGCTTAACTTTTAAGGTCGGTGGAAAATGTGAGGCGGATTACATAAATTCCCAGACAAGGCGGCCTTTTCCATAATATCAACATGAAGCATGTGTGAGTCATCCCCCCCCAAAAAGCTGATAGAAACGCAAAAACGCCTCGCTTTTGAGGTTGGAATATCTTACAGTGCATTTAACCGTACTGAACAGCACCCAATAAATGAGGCGAGACGTTACAAAAGCTCTTCTAAAAATAACGTATTTTCCCAACATACATCCGAAAAATGTTTGAGAAAAATGTGGGCTTCCCTGTTACCTTTATTTATGACTAGTAGGTATAGAAGTTGATCGAACCCTGGTTAACAGTAGCCGCAACTCCATAATGTGATCACGAAGAGGTTTGGATCACTAAATCCAGTATAGTGTGTGATTGTACGTATATCACTTTTTGCTACTAGTTATATTGTATGCAAAAAAAACAAGCCCAAAAAAACAAATAACCACGACTATGGGCCAATTGTCACAGCCACATATCTACTCAAATAGACCAAAAGCAAACCAATTTATCAAAATCCACCTCACATAAATCTTCCGGTTCCATCTCATGTGGAAGAATCTCGCGGCGCAGCTTTTTTGCATGGTCGATCCAGGTGTTTCCCGTTTTCGTATTTTCTTCACCGCCCATAGAGACGAGGTGGGTGCCACGTAAAAAAGAAGTCCGAGCTGATTCGTTTCTGTAGTACGGTCGGTCACCCCATATGCTCAGAGCGCGATCAAGCTTGTCTCTACAAATGGAAGGTGCTAATTAGCAATAGATGGGAAACTAGGATACTAATATACTCACTGCGCTAATTGGTGTTCTTTGCGCCGGATATGATGCTCGGCAAGTTTATGCAAGGCATCAGCTGTGCGATGATTTGCTGGACCCACCGTGGACACGAATTGCTCGAGACAGTCTTGGTGAATGGAAAACGCCTCATCCCACAAATCTTGTGCTTCCGCATGCTTTCCGTCGCCAGATAAGCATGCCGCCATGCTCGATCGTACATTACCGAGGGCCTGCAAAACGCGTCCAGTTCTTTGCAGATTAGCAACTATGACCGATGCACTCTAAATCATGGACACTAGAAAGAGCGTAGGAAAAAGCATAAGAAAATAAAGGAAGAATTACTTGTATGAGACACAATCTAGATGCCCATGCAAAGCAGCGCGCTGGTCACGTAGTCCTGTTAAGATCTCGTTGGCTCTCTCAAGGTCGCCCTGGATCCAATACGCCAATCCTTGGTTGCAAACAGGAAACCCAAAGTCGTCGGGGTCGGCGTTGATTTTCTTCAACAATTCAACACTTTGATTGAATTGATCCGTGGCATTAGCGAACTTATTCACCATCATGTAAGCAATGCCCATTTGGCTGTGGGCAAAGGCCAGCGGCAGGTCCGGAGGCTTCCCGATTCCTTGTCGAATATTCAGGCAGTGAACATTGTGTTCCAGACATCCTTGAGCATCATTGGTTTCATTACATAAAGCGCCCATGCACAAGTGCATTTCGCTAACCAGGGGCTCCTCGGTAATTCCCTGTTGGTGGCTCAAATTCAAACCAAGCTGCAAGTAACGCTTCCCGTCGTATGAAAAGCCGCGTTCATGTAAGTACCTATATAGCTGTTAGAGTCACATTTTGTAGTTTTCTAGTCTCATTTTATAATTTACATCTGACTTACGTAGCGGCTTCGTTCAAAAGGTGGAGAAAATCAGTTTCGACCCGATATGATGCCCAGTCTTCGATATGCGCAGTATACGTGTTGTAGAAATTCTCAAGATGCGGGAGAAGAGATTCGCACACAACCCATCGTGCCACTTTTTGGCTGCTGTGGTCGCCCGGCGGCCAAATTTCCGCAATCAGTGCTACAGCATCACAGAATGCTCTGTAACGTTGATCCTCGCTCATGCGAACGCGAACCTCGCTCTGGACGACTCGGTGGATAGACAATTCTGATTTGTCTCTGTTCTGCTTGATCAAAGACGACGAGACTAGGTTGAACCGTGCTTTTACATAGTCCGGGACTGGCCAACGGAGGCTGCATCTATTGACTGGTGACTTGATTTCTGAGGACATCTGGCCCACAGTCTGAGCAATGACACTCTCCTGGATGCGATCCGGGCTGAGGAACGCAAGTATTTTCAATAGCCTCATGTCTCCATCACCGAGACCTTCGAAATTGAAAACTGTGGCTAGGGTGCTACCATATCGTTTCTGCTGTTTGGGGTTGTTCATGTCGCGAATGTCACTGTACTGCTTTTCGTGTAGATATGTCCTTGTAAACTCCTGGAATGTTAGGTGGCGGCGTCGGATGCAACCAGCCATTTGTATCATCGCCAAGGGGAGCATGTTGAAACGTTCTGCCACCTGAAGAGAAGCCTTGTGCTCTTGTGCTATTACTGCTTGTGCCGCATTTTCATGTTCGCCCTCGCTGGCTGCCGTGGTGGGAGGTCGATGGTCAGCCAATTTACGCAGAAGAGCTGCAGCGTCTTCGACCCGCAGTGGGTCGAGGTCAATGCCAGCTACGCTGTCGTTGCGAAACAAATCCTTAGCAAACGGGTCGCGACTTGTGATGAGAATGGCCCCATTGCCAGTTGTCGGGAGGTATGATGAGATGATGTCAGGATCGTCGGCATTGTCAAAAATTAGCAGCCAGGGTAAGCGTGTTTTGCCATTGGTCTGGCTGAGCCAGGCCTTGGCAACTTCGATGCTTGATTCGATGAGCTCAGCTTCTTCTGGTGTTTGCAAACAGAGGTGCACAGCAATGTGACCAAAACCAGACGCCAGCTGGGTTTTTCCAGCGGCCTCAAGCCAAAATATAGCGCTAAACTGTGCGGATCGCGAGAACGCGTATTCAATCGCTGCGTCTGTTTTGCCAATCCCGCCCATGCCGCATAATGAATATATGGGTGGCTCGTTTCCATCTTCACTGGAATCGTGTGAGCTTTGGTGGGCTCGTGCTATGAGGTGTTGGTCGACAAGTTCCAGGATATCCGCACGGCCAACAAAGTCCCTGTTACGTGCTTGTGGAACAACGAAACAGGGTAGCTTGGCAACACGGGTCCTCAGTAGAGTCTCGGAATAGTTGTTGGACACTAGGTTCCGAGGCAATCGGAGCTGGGATAATGCTTCGATGGTGGTCTCACAGGAGGGCAGAGGCTGCAACTGTTGGGAAAGACTAGGGCCGCCAGGGTTCGGCGGATGAATGCTTAGCAATTCAGACGAGGGAATTCCGGTCGACCATGTATCTTTTCTATCGGGTCCCCAAACTTGTGCTAGACGGAACCCACAATGTGTCAGTGTACGTGGATGGACATCGTTCTGCAGTCTCCTTACTAGCAATTTCCTGGAGGACCTCGCGCAGAAAGTCACGGGCAAGGTTGGTGCTGTCAGAGAGCTTCGGGAATTCACACAGTTCTATGTGCGAGAGAGGAACTCCTACTAGCTTCTTATCCACGATATTCGCAAGATCCCTGCCAACTAGGACGGTCCGCTATAGGAATGAAAGCGTCAATACAAAAATGGCAGAAACGGTGAAAGGGAGGGGCAGATTTATGCTATTCATACCTTTGTTCTCGAAAACCACCCTTTTCCAGACGGCTCGATATCGGGATCTTCATAAACTGCGAGCAGTGGTATATTCTGGATCGCTTTTTCAAATTCAATAGCGAGAGACGCCAGCTTGGAGGAGTCAGGGTCGGACAGTTTGCGGGCGCCCTTCTTGTGTGAGACCTTGGCAATCTGGAAGAGAATTTCGTTATGTTTTTGGGCAGTGTCCCAGTCATCCCGGCCAGAATGTGGCGTGCCCATGAACAGAATCCCCGATAGGCACTGGATTAGCATTCGGAAGCGAGGGTTATGGATCTGTTTGTGCGCCAACCGTAGGGCCTAAAGAACGGTTAGAGAAAAAAAGAGAGGGCGGAAAACGAAGGAGATACAAGCCACATAAAATAGCCTGAGGCGTGGAAGCACTCGATAACATACATTCTTAACGAGGACGCCCCCGATTGAGTGAGCTACTAGTATGATCGGCTTGTTTGGAAACTTGTTGTATGTTAGAGTTGTTGTTTTGTTTTTGTTTCGTAATCACACTCTTAGAAAAGATCTAGTCGAAACGCGATACAAACACAGCGTTTACCTTTTCAGCAAGAATAGCAAGCTCCTCGGAGAGATGGCGGCCGCTTTCAAGAAAGGCACTCCAAGTGAAGTCATCTGGCTGAACTTGTGGCTCATACGTGTAGTTGCGCACACATGACACTGCGTCCACGTCGCCTCCGGCTGCGAGTAGCTCGTTCTCAATACCCCACATGGTTGGTCCCGGTGTGCCGACTCCAGGTACCGCCACCACGCTGGCGCATAACATGGGATTAGCCAACTTGCTCACACTATTCATGGCCTGCCAGGGAGACGCGTACCTTGGTTCAATCATTGCTGTACTGCTGTCGTGAATGAAGACGATATTTCCATTCTTGAGTTGGCCCGCAATAGTGGCATCGTGTTGAGACCTAGACCCGCCCTGAATTAGAAACCCTATAGAACCGTGAGTCCGCTGCCGGTTAGTGCTTGCCGGTGGCTTTTTCATTTTGGTGGGTATCATTAAGCCACCGTGGTGTTGAGCAATAGAGGGGGCTACGAGTACAAGAATCTCTGCGGGGGGTTTGGCAGTAGTTTTACTCTAGAATTTCGGCATGCGTGGCGCGCGGCATGGCGAGTGATAAATAGAAGTGGAAAGTTGGCCATGGGGTGGGATATACGATTATCACTTACCTTTAGTACATAGTTCCCCCACGCACCCACTCCGTAGTACGTACGATATCGCTCGCTCCTTTCTAAACACGGTATATCTGGTAACACATATTCTAGTCACTGTAGCAGACCATTACACTACGAAGCACAGCGCATTGTATTCTATACCCCAGTTCAAATTTCGTGCATAACAGATATATGCTTCGTATTCAGCAGGCAAAAGGGTCTGGCAGCGAAGTGTGCTATTTCCTTAATTGTAATGCTTCGGGGCGTGTCTAGTTTGGCACGCTAGAAAAGGCGATACTGAGCAATTCTGCAATAGCCCTTTATAAATGCCCCTACAGTACGACCGAGTTTTAATGAAGCTGGTATGTAACTACACCGCCACTACGAGTACGGAGTACATGTAAGACGTACACCGCATGTTACAGTACACCGAATATTACAATACTCCGCAATCGATAGGATCACCTTGGCCATGTGCAGTAATACATTGCGGGAATGTTGATTACAAATGCAAGGTCGGATACCACCACGCAACAAAAACATTTGCTGTCGTTTAAGCCGCATTGTAGCGAAAATAAAATAGCACTAACACGTGTGAGCCCTATTCGGACTGCTCACGGGATACTGGTTTAGGTACGGCGCTGTGAGAGCACACAGTTTCTTCACTTCTAACCAACGCAATGCGGCTCTTCTCCTCGGATCAAAGGATTCGACGTGGTACGGCTGCTATCTTAAGAGCACACATCCATTTAAACCTATTGCCAAGTAATTTTATCATACTTCCGAATAAAAGGACAACGTTCATTCGAACTTACTTCGTATGAGCCTGCGGTGAAGCAACCTTCCAAGTTACAACATTGTTCTGCGCCTTGCCTCGAGCAGCTCGTCTTTCCCTCTTATCAATTCCCTGCTATCACTATGCCTTCAACACCAGCTACATCGTCGGAACACAAGAATCAGCCATGGAAAGAGGAAGAAACCATGGCCGAAGATTCCGTACCCGACGATGACAAAATAAAAACTTTTATGGGCGAAGACAAGACGGTTAATACAACTGGTTCATCTGTCAGCCGCCCGATCAAGCGAAGGACTATGTACAAGAAGCAGACCGACACTCCGGTGGCTTAATAACATTGTCGCCATATACTTTCTGTAAGTGATATGGACTTTACTGTGAGTTCTCGGATCCTGTCATTCTTATCTAGCGGTGTGGAAAGCCAGACTAAAGTGCGGTGACAGATATTCTAAGTTCGAAGGCTAGTATGGAATATACGAGTATATGAGGACAGCAAGTATTTGGCAACTCTTGAGTTAGCCGTGGTCTTCGGGGCTATGCCTGTGGGGTGACCACCATATAATTCCCACATATTAGCTTCTTTGCTATTGAATTTACCCTTATATTTTCAGCCATAAGAATTGATGGCTGAAAGAAACTGAGTAGTCGTACAGAGCTCTGCCAAGACGAGCGCAATGCACAGCATCCTATCTACATAATCACTCAAGGCACGGTAATTGACATTGGGTCTATTAGTCTGTTGGCCGCAGACTCTCAGTAGAAGATAAGAGTAGGCTTTTGTCGAGGATTAGGGACGGTAACAGAGGACTAGATTACGAATAGTGGCGGACCAACGCGAGATAGGCAGAGAATAGGGGGGCAACTACCACAGTTTTTGTGGCCAGATGATCACACTATCCAACCAACCGTATCACAGTCCTAGCTGCAGAGCCGCATGCAAATTTCTCGCCGCAAGGGGCTCAGATCAGCATGTGATAAAGAGGCCTCCAACAGTGTCACCTGTAGTTTCAATATGTAAATTGCATGAATGCTACTTTTGTTGCGGCATCGCGTGCCGCTGCAGCCCCAGACTACCAAAAGAACAAAAATTATGGTGGTCTATCATGTAACCATCACACCATAATGGTATGTAAAACCCTAGTCTGTTGGCTAGTCCTGTGGCTCTACCATACCTCCGATACCCACCTAACTGACTACCTACTCGTACGTCGCGACAACAGCACACAAGAACAAAACAGCGCTACCCACCATCGTCAGCCTTGCGGCTTAAAATCAACCAGGTCACCATACATGACGAGAAGGCGCACTTCAATACTTTCTCGAGGCAACGGGCCAGCTGCTACGTTGGGGAGGGGAAATGCTCCATGGACACAAGCTATGTGGAATTGTGTCAGCCCAACCAAGGCATATGACATGAGGTGGTACTCGTATGCAAAACAAAAAGTGGGAGAACTTGGTAAAAAAGACGCACGAAGCATTCCCAGAACTGCCGAGTCAACGGCACGGAAAACGAGGATCTCGTTGGGCTGGTGGTTAGGAAGCCAGTACCAGCGTTGTCTGATATTGTGATGCACCATTTGATTCTCGGCGGAATACTCGGGGTAAATAACGTCTGCATCGATCAGGTCACTGGGGTTGAGAGAGCTAGCATCGCACAAAGCTAAGGGCCACTCTTCAATTGGAAAGAGAATCGGTCTCCAGACACTGCAAACGAAATCATTTTTGCATCAGTACAAAAAGGAAAGAAGCGGGGAATATGCAAGGAATACAAACGTTATCACTTGGTACCGTGACTCAAGGACAGTGTTGGCTGCGTCGCCGTACAGTTCTTTGATACATGTCTTGGCCATGGCGTGGGTGATGTCTAAGTACATGGTCAGCTATAAAAAATACTAAGACCTAAAATAATGCACTGCAGCAACAGTCTCTCACCAGCATGGGCGATCAAACTAGGCACAGGCTGCGAGGGTAGTCCACCATTATGAAGTGGGAAATTTGGGGGTTTGCGCCGTCGCTAAAAAAAAACATTAGCGTGTTGTAGTATGGAGTACGAGTACAGCGTACGAGTAGTCTGTCAGACCACAGACCACTACACTGTATACCGTAACCCCTACCTGGTAGTCCAGTGCACGAATACTGGTTGCTCCAAGGGTGTGTAGCAGGTGTGTCTCCAACTCAGTACAATAGATGGCCTCAATTTTAGCGGAATCATCGAAATCAGTATAGGCCATCTGGGATGGCATGTGCTGCACTTCAAAGCCCTGGACGGCCAGCGACGGAGGCGGTGAAAGGGCCCGCATATCATTGATAAGAACAGTGTGAGGAGAATGCTGCACATTAGAGCGTGGAAGCATATTTCGAGGATAATATTGCAATGCATATGGCTTCTCTTTCTCCCACAACGGACTGCGGTCGATAAAGTGTATTTCCGTCTCTACCCGATGTTAGTTTTATATCGGTATTCATTTAAACTGTGCCAGCGACGCTTACCAAGAGTTCCACTGGGAGCTACCATCTTGTTTCAGTTGGTCACCTTTCTTTTTCTTTTTTTGTTGAGTTTTTATCCCTTGCCTCTTTAATCAGACAGAAATCAGCCATTTATTTATACACCTCTATTTGCTGGCTATACTCCACACTACGCAGTCCTACGTGTATGTTGTGAAAGCGTCATTTTGCCTAATATTATCTTGTGCGTATGTACGCGTGTTGCCAAGCGTCATTTGTGTCGCCTTGTGCCCGAACTTGTTGGGCAACATGCGCCTTAACTTTGTCTTACCAAAAACCTATGATTCCGTGCTTCCCACGATTTGTTCACTACAGTTTTCCTGTAAAATTTCTAACATATATTAAAACATTTCTTTTTCACACCATTTCGGCACGGCAGACTAAACTCTGATGCAAGAAACGATAATCATACACCCTTCAGTGTGCCTCATCCTAAGAAAGACCATCAGAGAAAACGATATTCATTGCCCTGTCTCTTTCAATGGGTATTTGTTCTATCTTAAGGAGCTGGTGTCCAGTTCTGCGACCGGCTCCTAGAAATGATATCCAAAAGAGAATCTCTACTTCCCCGTCTTCTTCTAACAAAACAGCGGATCACCAAGGTTACATCCGCGACCAGAAGCCGGACACAAGCGTAGTCTGTCAAGTCGATTCGCCACCTGTTATCACGGTCGGCAACATCAAGTACTTCCTTTTTGAACACCCCCAAGTAAGTTCGAGCCTTGTTCATTCCGTTCCTGTATAATATCAGGCTGACGCAACCTAGAACTTCCTTGGCGCCGAATGGGACACACAGAGCCCTGTCCTCGTTGTCGTCTACCCAACCTCTAAGCGATTGGGCTCATGGACAGACTCCAAGTCATCTGCGGTGACAACAGACGCTCTCATCCGATTCCGTGAGCAAAAGCTCGACACAGATGATGTCTTCCAACCAGAGTTCCTAGCCAATTTTGTCTTCTTTGGCGGTCCCTGCAAAGATGACGATCTCAACCCGGTGGTGCAAAAACAGCTGTGGGCATGGCGAGTCCGAAAAACAGTTTACTTGCCTGAGACGGGTGGTACAACACCGCCACCCGGCCCGTATGTTTCCTTCAAGGGCCGCACATGGCAGCCATGGCGCGCATACAACGATGATTACGGCTGCTTCATGACATCTTTTCGCCCTCCCCCATTGGCGAGTAACAGTGCCTGTGGTGTTCCTAACGCTGCCAATGACAGTTTAGTGACCATGGAGGCATCCTGTGGTGGTTTTGGGGGCCTCATTGTGGTGCCCTCGAGGGCCTATAGTGAACCTTCACCGGATAAGCCGCTAGCTGGTGCCCGGATCTGTGTCAAGGATAATTTTGATGTGGCTAGTCACAAGACTACACTCTGCAATCGTGCTTGGACGGAACTCTATCCGGCCGCCACTAAGAATGCCGCTTGCATCCAGACTCTACTCGATGCCGGCGCCATTCTCGTTGGCAAGGTCAAGCTCCAGGCTATGATAATGCGCGAGGAGCCGCTCGAGTGCGTCGAGTTTACCGCTCCCTTCAACCCTCGTGGTGATGGCTATCTTGCGCCGTCTGGCAGCAGCCACGGAAGCGCTGCCAGCATTGCTGCTTACGACTGGCTCGACTACTCGCTTGGCTCAGACAGTAGGCTTTACCATCTTTCTTTTTTCTTTTTTGTGGCGTTCCATTTCATCTAGCTAATAATTCGCCTTAGCGAATGGCAGTGGCCGAAAGCCCGCCTCCTACAACGGCTGCTTCTCCATCCGTCCCTCGACAGGGGTCCTCAATACCAGAGGGGTTGTCGGGTTTTTTCCGTATGTTTTTCGTGTGATTGCTAATGTGTCACGGTACTCGGTGATTTGCTTCGTCTCTAATTAGTACTAGAAACTTTGACATGCCAGTCTTCTTCAGCAGAAGCATCTCTACATTTCCCACGTTCATTTCCGCTTGGTATGGACAGTCAACGCTACTTCTTCCTCCAAACCCCAAGGTTCGTCAGTCTTGTTTTGAACCCAATTACGGTGGTATGGGGCCTCTGCTGACTTTCTAGAGAATTAAACTTCTCTATCCCAAGGATTATCTCCCTACGGTAAATCCGGCACAAACCCAAGTCATCGACAAGTTTGTAGCTGCATTTGAAGCTGCCCATGGCACCAAACGCGAGCCGATTTCCCTCGCCGCCCGTTGGGAAGCCGAAAAACCAGCCGGCCCAGAAAACTCCGATCTTGCTAAATATCTAGTTGACGTGCGTGTGTCAGATTCACCCCATTATTATGAGAGAATATATAACACTGACTCACTGTAGGCCGGTATCTTACCTTTCTACCACGACCAATACCAAAACTCCAGCCGATTCCGCAAAGAATACCGGGATAAGTTCGGCAAGAAACCCTTTGTGCACCGTGCTCTGCATTGGCAATGGTAAGCACCACTACTTCATAGTTATGTACTAGAAATGGAGTGACGACGCTAATGACCGTTCCATCCACAGGGAGGAGGTTGGAAAAAAGGTCACCCGTGAACAACGAGATTTTCTATGGCGTCGCTCCGAGACGTACGGGAATTGGCTAAATACGAGTATTTTCAATTCCGATGCGGACCATCTCACGATCATGGTCCTACCCATCGAGAAGGGACAGCCCAGTTATCGCGACGCCCCTCTAACGTACGTCCAAATCAACATAATACCAAACAGTTATACTAGGTAAACTATGTCCAGATTACAAGCGTACTAACCTGATCATACACAGGGCGTATACTCCGTTTATCAGCGGTTATGACCCGCTTAATGTATCTCCTATCTCGCGCATGCCCGAGATTACGGCACCTATTGGTGACATTCCCTACCATTCCACAGTCACGCAGAGAAAGGAGCGACTTCCTGTTGCTGTTTCTATAATTGGGCCCTACGGCTCAGACCTCTTGTTGGCAGACGTCGTGCAAAGAGCCATCATCACGAGCGGCCTGGCCCTATCAGTCAAAACTGGCACGACCATGTTTTAATTGTCTAGAGGTTTTAAGAAACCATCAAATAACGATTTTATGATAACAGCTTCCTTACGTGGTGTTTATTTTCTATTATTTCGTGACTAGAAGACATTGAGTAATTTTTGCAAGTGGATAAATGTATTGCTAACCCCCTGCTGTGTTGGGTGCAGGATGTGCCTCAAAAGTAGTCGAAAAGCAGCGGTCTACGTTACAGCTCTTTTTTAAGAGAACAGGCAATATTTTCAAGCAGGTATCTTATTTTAGGTGGAAACAGATTGCGTCACAAAATTTGGAATTACCGCCCTCTTCGGGGGCATCATTTTTGTTATCTTTCTAACACAATAATCCCGCCTCAAGTATCCGACGAAAGGGGGGAAGATTAGCTGACACGACACACTCGCAACCTGTGATGTATTTCGATTGCAGCCTGCAATACGGTTGAAATTACAGTGATAGGCCTATATCTATTTCCCACATGCCTATTTGAGCTGTATTTGTGCGGGCTTCCGCAGAAAAGGCGCAGAGGATGCAATAGGCGTGAAAAGTTCACATCAGCTACCACACACACTATTTAGAGGATTGTAAGGGGGCACCTTTTCGTTGGCTAAAGTCATAATGTGCTTGGCCACAAAATCTGCCAAAACCACATTAAACTATCCCGAAAGTGGTAGTTGGGCAATCGCATGGCAGGAGAGTGTAACAACTCGTAAGCCAGGGCTGTTATAATTGTGTGGCACACTAGACGAAAAACTTTTAAACAGACTGACAGTAACCCGAATCACGGAGCCCAACTTGATGACTTACGCCTCATCTCCAAGTAACAGGCATCTTTCTGTCCAGCCACAGCATTTGAATATTGTCATTATGAGGCCTCTCGCCTAATGCGGCGAGGGTTTCCTCTGCCACGTCGAGGGCTTAGATTTACAGTAAATACGACCCTGAGTGTTCCTATTTACAACCCTTCTCCATGAGAATACCGCTACCCAGTACCAATAAGCGGGCGTAAGGGAATAGGGATATGCTCATATTCAAGCCCTGGAATTATCATCCTTAATATAAAAGCAAGCCTGTCTCACCCTTCTGTCGCATTCCGAAGAAGACAGTCGTGCTCGGCAGCTACTCCTAGCCTTGAATTCGCTACATCGCAGTTTCAATACCCAATCACAAAAAGACAGGCTTTACTGGAATACGAAATGGCCAAGCTATGACGGTGAGCAAGATGAAATAATAAGGCATGAATAATCAAGACATTGTTTTTCTAACTCAAATAGGCACCCCCATAATACCGTTGTGATGATGGACATTCATCGCACTAATGGAAATAACGTCTACGCTCAGCCAGTCATTCTCAACTACGATATATGCTCAAGCAACATCAACCCCCGAGACAATGTACATGAAACGTTCGCCATCACGCACGACCTTGGTACCGGCCACAAAACTCTCTATCCTGCTTCTGAAAGAGGGATACAGAAATACTTACCACTCGCCGAAAGTGTAAATGGCCCCTTACTCGTCTTCCTCCGCGGCCTCTCCTCGCCAAACTGGAAGAAAGCCATCTGTGACGTACATGGTCCGAAATTGGAACTTTACTGGCGACATCTCGCATGCGAACCATTTTATCAAGGCCAATCTTACTTCCTATCCCCTCAAATACCGTCATCCTTCTGCCATATATTCCAATTGTCAATTCCAGCCATTTGGCAAGGCGCTGGTTTGGAAGGGAGTCATGATCCCGAAGATCTACGTCCACACCTTCAATCTTGCGCCAAGGAGATGAAAGAATACTTCCGGCGCATTGTAAACGAATCCGCTGTCGGTGACTCTTACGTGCGTGACTTTTATCCTTTCAGTAATGGTGATTATGTCGTGACACAGAACGTCACTGTGGAAATCGGTCGACCAGAACTTGGTTGGCGGGCCATTATCTGGCTCGATAGCGGCCGCAACCTTTCACAGTGTGCCAAAGGACCATGGACTCAACTCAGCGCACGTAATTCGGAAACGTGTTTTCTTCCTGTGTACGTGAACTATGCAGCGATCTCCACACACCCTATAGCAGCGGATGCTTCGACATTTGTTGATAGAGACATCTGCAAGTTGCCATTTGAATATGGCAAATTTATCGATTCCTCGCTTGCGTGTAGAGATATACTCTACGCATTGTCAGAGTTGTTCCTGTTTAACGCCTCGGCAACATCTCAGCTTCTCAATTTTATCAATGACAAGATTGAGCATGAGCTCTCTTTCATCGGAAAAGAGAAAATAGACAAGATCAGTCTCTTCAGAACCACAAATTCCGATGCTATATCCTCGTCCAATCTGAGACATATTAAAAGTGTTCTCGTTCAACAGGCCAAAATTCTAGATGAGGTTACCAGCCTTTTTCGCCAACGCCATGTCTTACCGTGGCCTCGTCTGGACAAGACACAGGAGGGGTACGACAAGGTAGAAAGTATTTTGACTCTCCTCCACAACGACTTTGAAGCTCTTGTACAGCGCACACAAAGCCTGGTTATCAAATGCGACCAGGGTGTCTCTACACTTGTCAACAGCGCTGTTATCAGTGAGACACGGCGTAGCTTCCAAATGGCTGTGACGGTACAGCGTTTGACCGTCATAGGTACTGTCTTTATTCCACTCTCGTTTGTCTGTTCTTTCTGGGGAATGAACTTCAAAGAATTCGGAACTGGGAAAAATCCCTTGTGGTATTGGCTTGTATCAAGTGTCCCAGCAGTTCTTCTCACACTTATCATCTACCATTGGTATTTCATAGTCCTTCACTTGAAGAGGATATGGGATAAGCTTCAACAGTAATCAGAGTTCTTGAATAGTACAGGAACCAAATTGTTTATGTCATTCTAATCGCGTTATTTCATGCTAGGCGCTTGTTCCATTAGGTTTTGTGCCAATATGCTATAAAAATACCTTCTTAAGGACTATCTCGAGAGAACCATATCATACAATAAATTTTCATGGAGAAATTATGACGCTTCAACCTTAGAGTTGCGACATCTAGACATAAATATTGAATAATCGGTTAGATATTTGAAAACAAACTCGCAACATAAGATGCAGTTTAAGACTTAGATTATGGTGTAGTTTCATGATTATTTGACACAGGAAAAAGAATTGGCCGTCTTCCGATCGCAGGGAAACAGGGGGTTTTTCCGTAGGGGAATGAGGGGGGGATCATTTTTTAAACGTATGTACTAGATCCATGTGTGATAATGATGCTCAGTTCGTATGTTGGAAATGTTCTGATTTTGTATTTAATACAGCTGCCCGAACTTTTATACAAAGTGCTAAAGTTTTAGCCGAGAGGCAGGGATATCCAGTGCTAACGGATGATGGAGGTAACATGTGACGAAATATGGATACCTGAAGTTGCCATCAAAAGATCTCCTAGACTAGGTAAAAATAAATGTAATACGCAACAGCCTGTTGTATGTAGATATACTGTGGCGGGAGAGAGCACGGGAACTGCAGCTTTTGTTATTGTTTCATGGAGAGCCGCAGAAGCTGAAATTTTTTTAAGAGGCAGCAAATCATGTGTAATATACCCAGTCTTGTAATAAGCCCTCAAGCGAGCTCAGATAAGGCCATACCTCTCTTTTGTACGATTTTCTTTCCAGTTTACAAGTACTGACCTAACAGCGAAGCTGTCAAGGAACCGCATGTTCCAAACGGATATGGTACGAGCTTTCCAATGGGTTACAAATCAGCTAAGTATATCTTATACGGCGTATTTAATCGTGCTTCGCTTCATCTTTGGCTAGCCGGTAGCAGCGGTCGAGCTATTTTACCTAACCAAGCATCTATGTACATCACGAACAAAGCCCCGCCACAAGTACCATCATAGCGGCGTAGGCAGCGAAAATGCTGTTCTCCATCGGTACTGTCCTCGCCCTGTACACGGTGAAGGCTACTAGAGTCACCACCCCGATGCGCCCGGCGAAAGAAGGGATGGCCGGAAACAAGAAAACTGGGACAAGTACGGCTACAGCTAAGGAGACCAGAAAATTGGGGCCATCATCCAAAGCTGGCCGATGCTGGCATGCATCAGCCGTTTCAGGCTTCAAACGAGCTTCAGAAGCAGCCGTGAATCCAACATGTGCCTGATTTATGTTACTGTTATGCGGTTGGGGAGTCGGAATCGGCCGAGTGATAAATCTCGGTGTAGGCGTAATTGGTGGCGCTGGCTGGGTTCTAAGTTTGGCAGTTTGATCCGTCAACGTCTGTAGGTAGGATAGGGGTGAAGAATCCATCAAAGGTCCCATTGGGTCATCTGTGGCAGCGGTGAGCGTGATCAGGTCGTCGACAGAATCGAGAAATCGCGTTTCGGACTCGGTAATTGGTTGCTGGACGGCTAGGAAGCTGCGGTATGTTTGAATATCGCACGTAGATGGCGGAACCAGCTTCTGGGTTGCTGTAAATGAGGACAGGACGTGATCTATTCAAGCGTAAGTGCATGCGCGACAACATAGACAAGGCGATCGAGTACTAAGCGATTACGGTAGGAGAAGGGGGACGACAAAAAACGCCGCAAATACTCACTATACTGCCCTAGTTTGTAACCGATGCGACCCAGAATATCCGTTTTATGCCACTGGAGCTCCCCACCGGCGAGGAATTCTGCGCGTCTTGATGCGGGGAGAATGCGGCTCTGCAGACGACGGGTCTGGGTATCTGTTGTGTCAAGCCGGTGTAGTTGCTCCTCCAGTTCGCTAAGCTCGTCCTGCAAGTGCAGTAGAAGACGGTGGTTCAGCGCCTCAAACTTGCGGTAGAGAGGTTTTATGGGTGCCAGAGGCGGAGTGTTGTCTCCTGCCCCATCGGCCTCGCTGTCGATTCCGCTGCTCATTATCGCGGCTGCACCCCCGCTGCCACTACTTGCATTGCTATGGGTGCTGCGGGCACTCATAGAGCCCATACTGCCACGGCGAAAACGACTATTCTGCGAAGAATGGGACGAGAGCTGCGCGGCCAGCAGTTCGTATCCGGTCAACGGCAATTTCTCAGCGCGTGGCAGGTGCTTGACGTGTCCCGCATTAGGTACTCTCGGATTGAGGGCACTGGCTGGCCGATGCGGAAGATTGGCGGACCCCCGTGGCATTTCGGGCGTTCCATAGCGGTACTTGCGCTGCTGTTGCTGCTGGCGGTGCGCCGCAGGATGGGGAAGATACGGCACATAGCCAGAAGCGCGCACAGCCGAGGGCGCAGCAAAAGCAGACAGGCCGGGCAAGGCGAGATCGCCGTCGCCATCATATGTGGGTGTAGGTTTCGGCGTAGGAGATCCTGTGTTCCACTCGTCGCCGTTCTCGCTAGTTTCCGGGCTCGTCGCCGCATCGCTGTCGCGGCTGCTAGAACCGAATCGTAGTGGAGATGTTTTGCTGCTTCCGATGCTCATATCAGAGCCCACGGATGACGACACGGAAGGGCTGCTGCTGTGTCTTGATGGAGGATTCCGCGATACACTTGGTAGATGCGCAGGTCGAGGCCAGGTCGCTGTGCTATCCATCACATATTCCATAGTCTCAGAGGCGGCAGCAGGGGACTCTGTACCCAGGAAATTAAGAGCACTGGGCCGGAATTTTGTCCTCGACATGGACGAATTCTCCTCGCTTTCTTCGTTGGGCGAGGCTGCGGCGGGGAAGGCAAACGCTGGTGGCTCGACTAGTGATTGCGTCGTGGTCGGCGCCAGATCGACTTCTGCTAGTTCTTCTTTATCCTCGACAGTACTGGCTAGAGTGTTGGCCCCAATAGCCGTAACTTCAGTCTCTTGCGCTTCCTCTTCCTCCGCCCGGTTCAATGTAGCTGCCACTGGATACCCTCCTGACATCAATGTTCTTTCGATAGGGTAGATATGGCGCCGGGGTGGCATTGACCTAGATCGAGCTAGGGCACGGCCGCGTGGGTAGACGAACGTGCTCCGGGGTCTCAATTTGTCATCAGAAGGCTGTGGCCAAGACTGCAGCGGATGGCTGCCCTGGCTGTCCTCAGACTGGTCACTCGACATTGTGCTTCCAAACAGTGGCGACATATGGCTGCCATACCCTCGCCGGCCATAGCCTCCGATGTTTCCATTGGCCCAAGCCTCATCCAGGCTACTCGAAAGGAAGGAGGTTTGCCGTGGTGACATGGTGGTTTGTGGAGGAGGTCTGTTGCAGTCCCTTTTTGTCTTTGTTGTGGCAGCTACCAGCTCAACTGTTTCTGTATATTAGCCCTGTACGTCGTTCAAGTACAGCAGACGTGTGCTCACTTATACACCTTGTCAGGCAAGCATTACCGACTTCTCATTATACAGAGTACAACGCCTCCAACTGCATGAGCGTGCCGAACCGAGAGCTGCGAGTTGGTGTCGGCAGGGATCCAGAGACTGTGGCTTTGGGCTAATGTCGGGAGCACAAATACAGCTCGTGTCGCAACCCACGTAAAGGGTAAAGGAAGGAAGAAAGAAGAAGAGATGAAGAAGAAAAAAAGTCGAGGATAAACAAGAATAAGTACGAGAAGAGACCTTGCCAGCGAATCAAAAACAGAATGCGACGGAGTGGTGTATTATTGTCGCCAGTGCAGGAAGATGAAACATCAATAGCGCACATAAGTGAGGGGATGGGCATCTAGGAAACGCCATTCTCTCAAAAGCAGAAAGGCTCGAAGCGTGGGACAGGGGGCAAAAGACGGCTGCGACTCTGTATTGGTCAGCGTATCTTTGGCCGTCGTTACGTGGCCGTGTCTGTGTGTGATATTATCTCGGTCGCGGATTACTTTAGAGGAAGGGGGTCCAGGGCCAAAACACCATTAGGGCGCCAGAGCGCCAGGAGTAGAGACAACATCGGCTGCTTGGCAACTTTGATACACGGGGTTCCGTATGGGCTTTGTGGGAATATGCAGTGTCCCAGAAATGCGTTTCTGGGCCAAAAGATGAGGACATCCGCGATTAAAGGCAGCCGTCGATGATGCCAAACATGGCAGCCCGTGTGTATATGCTCAGTTGCATTGTTATCGGGTTTGGCATTATGGCGCATGGCTCTCTGTTGCATGGCTGTCGAGCTGGTCTCTGGGCGCTGAGAACCGCCGGCAGAAAAAAGATTGGGGGCGCGGACAGGGGCCTGTATCAGTTTTTGTAGTTATGTTTCATCCAGCGCTGCCGAGCCAAGAACAGATATGTAAGAATCTGTCAGAGGAGCAAAGACAGTATGTATTTGTCTGTATGTAATCGTGTTTCCGCCACTGCGAAAGTAAAAAAAAACAGGAAAAAAGCCATGGTACCTGCACGACATTTCTTATTGTAATCGAGATATGGAGTTGAGCATCCATAATTGTAGGCTGCTGAGTGGCTTCGCATCTCTTATCGTGTCTTGTGTCGATGCTTGTTTTCAGGACTGCCAGAACCGTCAGATCTGCCTAGACTGTGCCAAGTTTTGGGAGCTATTGCGCTTGGCGTGCAGCAGCTCTCTAGTGACCCTGTCTCGAGTGCGGAAACTTTTCCCGCCAACCAGCAACAAGGCAAATGTAGCCGATGTGTCCTCCGTACGTATGTAGTACTTCAAGCCACATGTATGATGACAAAGCGCTTGGTTGTGGCTGACCTGGTGTGGGTTTGCGGTGGCGATGGTTGTCTTTCTTCCATCCCCCTCTAAGTAGCGTGTTGCTGTGTGTGATTTGGCCAATGTGTATCTTTCACCTTTGCGATAAAATGGCCAGAATATCCATGCTGCCGCAAATCATTTTTTTGGGCCATGCACCGCCGAAGGGGGGGAAGCAGCACAATACCTTTCAGCAAAGGAGTGCAATATGTGGCAAGAAAACTCTAATCATAAACCGCCACTAATGCGCCGCTTCATGGATAATCTCATATGAGAACCAACGAAGAGCGGGCAGCTTCAATATCCGTAGAAAGGCCAACATGAACCAAACATGCAACGCAGGACAGGCCCATAACCTATAACAAAAGCAACGCAAGAAAGAAACACCACAGACCAAAGACCGTAACACTTTTATCCATCCCTTGCCATCAAACCGTTCCTCGCTACTTTCCGTCATCCTCTAGACCCGCAAGAACTCCCGTCAACATCATCATCATATCAAGCAAAGGGCCAGCACAAAGGCTAACCAAAGACGAAAGACCAGAAACAGAAAACAAACCCAACAAAAAACAATCAAACGGCGTCCGAAGGGCCCCGCACCGAGCATCCGTGAACTTCCCGACCGACTTCCTAATGTCCTCTCGGAACGGGCCTTTTAACAGGCCTCCTCCGTCTTCTCCTCCTCTCGTGTACCCGTCGCCTTACACGCGTGGCCGACGGTCCGGGTCGCCGTGTCCAATAGGTGGCAGCCGCCCAGAGCCGTCCACGCCCCAGATCCGATTCGTGCCGCCTGTTTGGCCGATCATGCGCGCCGCGTTGTGTAAATAGTTCCGGATGTTGGTGTCCACGTGGCAATGGCCATGCTGGAGCACCTCAAGCCGGAGGGACAGCACCTCGTCAAGCAGCGTGGCCCTTTGCCTCAGAAGCGCATCCCGCTGATCCGAGACCATCTTCTCTGCCTCCTCCAGCTTTGAAATCGTCGCCTTGGTCTTAGCTCGGCACTTTGTCGCAGCCACCCGGTTCCGCTCGCGCTGGGCTCTGGGCACCGGTATTGACGGATCGTTCTGGGCGTCTTGCGACGGTGTTAGAGCACCCTCACCTCCTCCGTCGGCGTAATCGTAGCCGTCGCTGTCCTCGACGTCGCTACTACCGGCGCTCCTTGTATCCATGGATGCATTGCGCCCTCCTTTCTGCCGCGAGACGTCTGAAACTGACGATAGCGGCGAGAGGGGGGCGGTCGTCAAGGAACCAGAATGTCGGGCCTCTGTTTGCCGATCGGCTTTGCTACCGGCAACAACCGCCGGTTTTTTTCGCCCTTTTGCTTCCTTCCCCTCTGCATTGCGAGCCTCGCTGGTCCTCTTCCGACTTCTGTTTCTTCCTCCATAGCTGTTGTTAGTGCTGTTGCTAGATCGCCTTGATCCGTCATGAGATGGCGGGAAATCGTTGTGCATAGCCTGGAATTGGCTTTGTTCACTGTGATGGAAAATGGAAACGGCCGTGGTCTGGCTTCGACCATTTTCTGGGCGGGAGCTGGCATTGCAGTTGGCTACCGCATAATCTTCTGCTCTTATTGGTGTGCGCAATCCTAGCTGGCTGGGCACAGAAAGAGGCGAGAGGGAGGCTGATGGCAACGTCTTGGCCTCGCTGGACGTCTGGCTGTGTAGAACAGCTGTTGTTGGGGTATACTCCACGGAATCATTAGGGTCAGCATTCAGCATCGCGGAAATGGAGATTCCGCCGCCACCGCCGCCACCACTTGAAGACGGAGGAGGTCGTGAAAGACTGTAGTCGTCTCTATTCCACCTCGGAGCAGGGAGAATTTGCTGCGAGGCTCGATAAATAGACGATTTCGCAACTTCGGTCTTGTCGTTGCCTTCTCTGCCTTCATGTTTGCTGCTGTGGCTGCTCCGACTGTAGCTCTGGCTGTGAGCCATCCTCGTTGGTTCGGGCCTGTTTGACCCGTCCCGAGGTACGCTGTAATGTAAAATACTGCCGTGGGTCATCGGCAGTAGCTCTCCTTGATGTTTGATGGCAGAGGCGCTATCAGCGATATCAGCGATGTCAACCGGTGCATCCCGCGGCTCCGTTGTCACCGATAGGAGGGAAACTCTTGTCCACGGCGCTTTCGTACAGTCGTAATCACAGTGCAGCTCCACAGAATCGGCAGAAAGGGCGCAAAAAGCAAGAGAATGCGCTATGGATGCGGCAGCCCGGATTTCAGAAGATTCTTATTGTTTGGCCCCCCTTCCAGTGCAAAGTCCGGATCACTGTCAAGTGGTGGATATTGGAGAAGAAAGAAAGGAGAGAAAAGAGCCAAGTCCGTTGTGGGAGAGAAGTGAGTGTGTCTAGGAACAGATCACATGAAAGATAGAAGCAGTGCGCGGAAAATAGAATAGTGCAGACAAAATATGGAAGGAGGGGGGGGTTTTGAGGACTCGGGGTTGTGGCTCCCGCGACAGTCAAGAATGACGAAAGACAGAGGATGCCAGATAAAGACGACACCAATAATGGGCCCAGTCCTCAGCTGGTTCGCTTCTTCGGGCCTGGGGAGGATGGAAGTGGTGGTAGCTGGATTAGGCGAAGATTGTCGGAGGCGTTTCTGCTGATATTGACACCTCACTTTTCTGGCCTTTGCTAGGCAATCTCATGCCCCTTTTACAGCAACAATGTATGCTTGATTTGGTACGTGGGATCGGACTCGGACGTCTGGCGATAGCCGCGGAACAAAATGATGGGTCTGCGAGCGGTGCGGTGTGTGGCTCTGTTTCGGCGCTGCGTCCTTTGTCCGGGCTCTTCAGCCACACTCTTTTGCTTTCCTGCCCGTGATGTACTCAAGATAGGATCTTTATTTCTGGGGGGTGGGATTTCTCCTTTTGATTTCTTTCTCTGTTCGCCCTGGTTTTTGGGGCCGTTGTTCTTCCGCTCCTCCTTTCGAACGGCGGGTTGGTCGCTCCTGCCCGGGCTCGAATGACAGCAAGCCACTAAGCAAATAGAGCGGTCTGGTATATTCTATCATGGAATCGCGACATATTCAACCCTCGCAATATATGGATACTCGTTGTCAGCGACGGTCATTGGGCGGCGAAAGGCCTCTTGTCGATCCCAATGTTAGGATGGCCAGAGGAGGGTGGATTGTGGCTCTGTCAGAGACGAACCAGCTAGTTGGGCCCGACTACCGCTGGCGCAAGATTTGGGGCATTTACATTGTAACAACGGACATTATTACGGAAGAGTGGACTCTGGGTTGATATCAGCTCCATTTGGCCCAGGGCTGGGGGAGGAGGGAGGGGAAAGACAGGGAAAAGTGGGAGAAAGCCACCCACTGCCCCCGAGAATAGGGGCAGGCCGAGAATGGGAAGGGACGAGCGACACCGCTGGCTGGTTCGCGCGCTTACCAAAAGCAATGGAGTACGATCGTACTTGCAACGAATGCGCAGTATGGAGTAAGTACACAACAGCGACTCCAGCGGAGACTCCATAGCAAGTCGTAGGGTAACGGCGAGTGGCAAACGGAGTACGGAGTACGGAGTACTCCGCGCATAGGATGGGGGAAGATCGATAATCGAAATGGCTGGGTACTGTTATGACGCTCGATGATGATTCGTAGCTACCCTGTTTTTGCGCACTCGGCTTATTTCTTGCACTGTCACAGACGGTAAACGCGTGACGGTAAACGCGTCTTGGACCTCTATTATTTTAGCTCCCGCGTCACCGTTGACGAGACAGCTGCTCCACCGCTCCTTCCCTCTTTGTGCTGTCGAGCAACCGTCACCGTGTCTGGCATCCAACAATATGAGTCGTGATGTAGACTAAATGGCGCTGAATGGAGACCAGAACACAACGTCGCCGAATAGCAGTTGACAGCGGCAAGCCAAGCCGAGTTAGTGAGCCGCGAGCTATGCACGTCGAACGGACGCAAGGGAGGACAGCGCCCACGGCGATCAGTGCTGCACAACGGGTGACTAGACAGAAACCGGCGCCGTTTTATTGCACCATGAGCAGCTTGATTGGCGTCTCTGGCAGCGTAATACAGATCGTCAGATAGCTGCTTCGTGCCGGGTCCAGCTGGCAAATCTGCCTACGAGTATGTATTTTCCGCACTTGTATATTCAGCCGCTGTGCCTTCGTGTCTCCTACGAGTCTGCCTCGTTTCATCCACCTTCGTATTTCCACGTAGTTTCCCCCGATTTCCTCTTATACTCGTACAACGACATGAATCCAAGCACAAGTAAGATACATACAGGAGTGCCCAAGAGTAACGGAACAGCGCCTGGGCACCAAATTTGCGCCCGTACCGCCCGCCATTTCCTTCCTCTCCTGTGGTTCTGATGCGTTCTAGGCCTCGTGTTAGCCTGTTGAGTGGGCCGTGCCTACTCCGTTCGGAGTTTAACCTCTGTCGTCCTTGCCCATACTAATCCTAAATATCCCACTCTTCTACTCTTAGTCGAGTCGCTGAGGGAACCAGACCCACCGCTTGAATCGCTGCTGGCTCTGCCACCGAGTCTGTCGTCGTATTCTGGTCACGGCGAAAGCTCCGAGACAAGCCATTGGGTAGTTTAGGTGGGCTATGACGGAGCCCCTGCCGACTGGCTTGATTGGCCAATAGACCGCTAGCAGGCCCTAAATGCATTGCTATATCGTGGTCGCGCACCAAAAGCCACCAAGCAACAACCCCATCACTGTCCTACAGCGCCGTTTTTTCCGTTGGTCAGGCCTCGAAACGTTCAAGAGAACAGAAAACGCCAAGCGTCTAGCGGGCAAACAGTTATCCTACTGCGAGGTTTCCGTAGTACGTCTTTCGGTAGTTGCAGTACTCCGTACCTATAGTACACTACAATGCATCCATTTGAGTGCTGTGTCATTCCAGCAAACTAATGGTAAGACGCGTAGTCGCCATATTCAGAACCGAGGCCTAGTCGCTCGCAATATGCAATACCGACCGCATCCGAAGAGGCGGAACAAGATGACCAAAAACTCCACCCACTACTTACTGTTGGGCCGACAGGGCAAAGACCGGAGAGGAGACAAGAATCCCAGAAAAGCAATTTCACGCAAACATCATTAACCAGCCATACGGGTTAACTGGGGTCCAGAAGCTGCTCCAGTCATATCGTATTTACATCAACATCTCGCCGTGATCGCCCGTCTCGAGCGCCACTAGCAGTTAACGCGCCATGGAGCTCATTCCTTGCCGCGATCACTGCTATTACGGTAGCTCTCTTATCCTAACGGGGACATATTCGTCGCCCATAGGGAGAGCTTGCGGCCTATGAAATGTAAAAAAACACCACCCAGTTCGCCCCTCTTCCGCCCCCCAAATTCATCCCTCTCCCTCTCTCCCCCTCTCTACAAAAAAACACTAATTCGGGATCGCCTGGGGATCCAAAGCGCTCCATATTCTAAATGGATCGACGCTCCGCATGCTAAAGGACAGCTTTGTCTTACTAGACCCTGAATTCTGGCTTTTATCGACATATGTACTTGGCATTCATTCAATGAATCATGTCGATGGAGAGCCGGACGACGGCAAGCAACCGCACGCACGCCTGCTTTTGGCGTGGAAGAAGAAATATCTCATCCCTCATGCGGCGTGTGCTCGCTATTGGATCATATTTCTACGGAAACCCCCACCTGATCAACGAATCACCTAAAGCCGGCTAGCACCATGGAAAGGGAACACAAAGGTCGGCTGGTTTGTTTGCCGATAGATCTACTATCCATCCCAAAACAGTCGAGACGCCCATGTTTCCTAGCGTAGCGGCGGGAGGAAACTTCTATGCACTCAGCCGCACCGATTACAACAGTCAATGAAAATTAAGAGCTTACGAAAAGAAAAAAAAAAGCAGCGCACTCCGACCAGCCTCTTACCCAAGATGTCCAGACCGAGATTACACCCCCCGAACAGCCCAAGCTGAACGAAGACAAAATTGTGGAAGCGGCAGCTAGAAAAGGGGTAGGTATGATACGGCGCGGATGACTGAAGTATGTAGGGCATCAATTGGCGAAGGGGCACTGGAATCTTAGTGGCATCGCGGGACGCAATGTGCTGGTCTCAGAATCAGCTCGAAATGCCCAGGGCGGTGGGTGCCGTTCTCACATAACTAGGCCACAATGGCTTATTGCTTCAACGTGTTACTCATTAGAACATTTCCCGTCCAAGGAGAATCAAGAAGATACCAATGGTGGCACTTAACAGAGTAGATGCTGAGACTCAGCTACCCCCGTACGTGGAGAAGAAAAAGATAAAAAATAAACTAAACAAAACCAAGGGGTCCAAATGAATATTTTTTCTAATAAAATAATGAATGAAAGGGCAAAAAGCTTAACAGGCCCGGCAGAGCATCCCTATGAAGGCGCCACCGCAAATGAGACGGCTGGTAGAAGAAATTACTTGTAGGCAATTTGGCCCTTGACCGGCCTTAGCCACCCCCACCACCACCTCCTACCAAACCCTGGATGCACATATAGAATGCTGTGCATAGGCTACGAGTGTGAAAGAGCCGAAAGGAAGTTAAGGAAAAAAGGAGATCACGATGTGAGAAAAGCGAGAAAAAAGAGAAAGAAAGGGTAAACCAGATGGAAGCTAAAAGAAGGTGATTAGGGAAAGAAGAGAAGCCAACGAAACGGGAGACAAAAACAAAGAATCTGCAACCAAAAAAAACCCCAAAACAACAAAGCTAACTCACAAATTTACGTGTATTCATTCAAACAAGAGAACAAAAACACAGAACAAAAACCGACTGCATGCAAATGACCAACAAACGCGGCCCCTTGGAGTTTATGTTGGTTTTGCTATCTGCACGTGGGTTTTGCTGTAGTTTGGTCTTTTTTTAGAAGTCACAGCCAGGCTCGTCGTTCCTAGAAGCCTTGAACCAACCGCCGCTCTCTGTCGCGAAGTGTGTACTAGACAATTGGTGACAGGACCACACCTCGCTTGCTAAGTCATTGCCCTTCGACGCATATTATCAGAAGCAGAAGGTGCATTCCTCGGCGCAGCGAAAGGGGCGGCAACTGCCTCGCACATTGTTAGATTACATCCACGACTCTAAGTCAGGGTAGCCAATGAATGTCGTATTCCCTCAGTTACTAGTTTTACAATCACGGTTAATTCAGAGTATATGTAGTAAGTAATGTTGTTTAACAACTACTTAATTTGATGAAACTATCTGCAACATCCGTTTTAATGTCCATTTGTGTTTCCTGTCCTATCCCTGTGACAAAGAAAAACAGCGCGCATAAAAAGTTCAATCCGTGAAATATCCATGTTTGTTTTGTTTTGGAAATAGATAATAGAAATTAACCAATAAGAAAGAGAAGCTCCAGGCATCACAGCCAGAGGAAAGAAGATAAGAAAAGCAGTAGCTATCAAAGTATAACACAAAAAGCATTGAACCCAACAATCGATAAAAGGAAGAGTCATTCAAAAAGGCGTGATAGAGAAAAAATGGGGGGTTGTTTTAAAACACAATGAAAAGAAGTGAAGAAAATAAGAAGAAAGATGTTCCGGCCTCATTTAGAGTTTAGAACAGAGCGACAGCGGCAACAAGCGCACCAGCCAGAGCGAAAACATTCGAGGACAGAATGCGACCGGCACCAGCAGTGACGACAGCGCCAGTGGTGGTAGGAGCGGTGGAAACTGCGGTGCTAGTGAAGCCACCGGCAGGGGGGGCCGAAGTCACAGCAGGGGTGGTGGAAGCACCACCAGCGGGAGCGGAGGTGGGAACCACGACGGTGCTGAGGCCGGTGGGAGAGTAGCCAACCGGGGTAGAGCCCACAGGAGAAGATCCAGCGGGGGTAGAAGCAACCGGAGTGGAAGCAGCAGGCGAAGAGCCAGCAGGAGAAGAACCAGCTGGGGTGCCAATAGGGGTAGACTCAGCCGGGGAGGAAGCAGCCGGCGAAGAGCCACCCGGAGTGGAGGAAACCGGAGTAGAAGCGACCGGAGCGGAACCAACAGGAGTGGTCTCACCACCAGCAGGTGTGGTGCCGATAGTGGACAGAGTCACAGTGGCGGTCTCACCAGGAGTGGTCTGGCCAACAGG
>LLKO01000008.1:400187-414490 GCA_001513895.1 Graphilbum fragrans
GGGGGGGGGGGGGGGGGGTGAATGGGAAGTGGTCTAACTAGTCCATCATCGGTTCAGCTTGTGAAAACTTCTTTTTCTGCTCTCTCCTTTCTCCTTCCATACCATCGGCATATTCTCTGTACCGAGCTTTGAAACATGACCCAGTGTGCGGGCCGGTGAAAGGAAAGATGCTCTCTGCAAGGGGTGGATGCGAGCCCCAAAAGGAAAATAAAGGGAGACTCGGAGGGGTTGGTCTCATGGGTGATATGGCTGGGAGACAATGAGTGGGCCACAGCGCATATTGTAGATAAGCAAGGACACCAGCAGACAAGAACAAGAATCACAGGACCATGCGCCTGCGTGGCAAAGGCAGAGGAGGCCGTGTCGTCACAGACAAGCATCGTGCCAAGCGAGCGCTGGCCGCCTGACAGTACTTTGAGGGCTGGCTGAATGGGTAGCCAGGATATGATCGGATGGAGTACGGAATACGGAGCACGATGGCAAGGATTGGCTGGCCAGAAGGAAAAAGAAACATGGGAAACAAGATGGAAGGTAGCACCGCACTGGCCAATGGAGCCTGTCCAGGAAGGCGCTACCCACGTTGGCGGAGCAAGCAAATTGGGTCTGCACAAATAGCACGGACACTTACGAAATACTTGCAAAGATACTTGCCTGTTACAGGGCACGACCGCTGACATTGGCATATGAAAGAACCGTAGGATTCAGTTAATGTCGGCGTACTTGCGCGCGCCGGCCATCGCCCAATGCCCGTTTTGTGGCAGTTGGTTGCTAGAACCGGACTCGCCGTGCTGCCAGCTGTTTCCGTATCTTAGCAGGCTTCGGCTTCGAGGCAAGAAAGAACAGATAGAGAAAGAGACAGTGACAAAAGAGCACAGCCGAAACAGGCAAGACCAGCCAATAGCCAAGCAATCATCGCTGCGAGACAACTGTCCCAAAGCGGAAATGCCTCTAGCATGGAAGACTCAAGGCGAAGTTAAAAAAAAGAAAAAGAAAGCGTTGCGGGCAAAGAAAGATGCGCCGAACGCAACCGCTGCACAGCCCAAAAAAGCAAAGAACATTCCAACAAGTTGCGAGTTTGCATTCGTTTGAGCACCTAGTGTGTCCGTACTTTCCGCTTCGGGAAACGACCAGTGCCAACACCAACGATGTGGTAGTGCCTCTGTCTATTGGCAATAGGTAGTCCCAGCGACTACAGCGATTACTTGTACCTTTGCGCCTGAGCTGGCGGAGCAGGTACATGCGGCGAGTACTGCCCACTGGTGCACGTGACGGCCTTAAATCTATCCAAGCTGGCCTTTTTTCAGCGCTGCTCTCCTATGGGTACTTTTCAAAAGTACCCTGTTTGTCATCCTACGCAGACAAAAAAACCAATAAAAACCGAGCACAACTATCACGGTTCTCTCCTGCATCTTGGCTGGCATGTCTGTCTGTAAGCAAAATGTATCTCAGTTACGAAGTACTCGTATGCAGTTACTGCCCTCGTTTTTACAAGATGCACGCACGAAGTTACAGGCTACTGCATGATTCAGGGCCTGTAGCTGCTAGCTGGCGCAGCAAAGCCCCCTATTTTCCAAAGGCACACAGGCCAACCTCAGCTCCACTGCCACCATTTGTGATGTGTATTGTTTTTCTTCCGCTCAGCTCCACACTATCCCCATTCTGTTTATGACCAGGATCATGGGTGGCTGTCGTAGCTGGAAAAAAATCCTCGCGTGTGCTGTTGGCCGCTGGCGCATCGTCGTGAGACGCCTAGCCAGTAGCTACAAAGTATTGGATGCCACTTTTTTGCTACCAAAAAAATGTAGAATGCTAATTGCGGTTTGATGTCAAGAAAGAATCGGAGCTGAGAGCAGACAGGTGAAAGAAGTGACGTGAAAGAGAAGAAAGAGCCTCGCGTAAAAAGAACACGGAGCGCCAATCTGCCTCAAAAAGACCTAAATGACGGTGAAAATCATACACCAAAAGATACAAAATAAAAGTACCACACAAAGCACCAAAAATATACAGAGGCGGAGCAGTCGTATGCTTTGTTCTGCTTCGACTGCTTTGGCTTTTTTTTTCCAGCTGCAGTCCTTCCCCTGGCATAAGTGGCTGGATTTGTCGTCTGTTGTTTTCGCGAAGTGCCACTAATGCAGCTATCTGCATACACGAGGGGTTTGCGACGTATACATGTCGTAGTTACGACTACTTGGAGTATGTATGTCTACAGAGTACATGCGTACAAAGTACTTCGTACTCGTAAAAGCATCGGAAACTGATATTCACTTTCACATCGCTAGACGCCAGCGCACGTTGCCGTATCCACTGGCCTAGTGTGTGGACCAGAGCTAGTGCCAGGGAGAAGGGCGGGTGTGACGCCCTGCTTTTCGCTGCTAAGAAAAGGAACATATGGGACCTTTTCCCGGGCGCCACCAGATCTGTCCGCGATACCGTTGCACTCCCAGCGTTTGCTCTTCTCGCTCGGCCGTGGCGCCCAGATACGGAGTAGATGATCGTCACTGCTGACCTGCCGTCGTATTCGCAGGGCGCGTCCGCATTTGTTATTCAATTTTAATTCCCAGCGCTGCTGTGATCTGGCAAAAAGCGCGAGCATATCAATTGTTTACGAAAGTAAAACATCACTTCTAGTAGTGCTCCATCCTTTAGGGCATATGTCGCTATATTTGAACCCTATTTTTTAGCGGGTCCCGAGAAAAAATCACGACTCGCACCGTCGTCGCTGTCCGCGCCATCCGTCGCGGCAGAACGCTTAGAGGTGCCTCTAGGCTACAGGGCAGTGCTGTAGTGACGTGTAGTGCACTACGGCGTACTACGAGGCATCCCATAGGTGTAGTTGCCGTTTTCGTATGGCGAAAACGCTCCCCCACACCTCTTTTAGCGACGGCTGGGGTGTTTCAGATCGGGTCTTAGGCCGCTGCTGGCCACAAGGTGCGCTAAGTGCGCCATTTTCCCTCCAATGCCCCCTATTTCCAGTCCTCTCTACCATGTCATAGCCTGTAATACAGTACAGCTACAACCCGATCCACTGCCAAATCATACACTAAAAGCTGGAGGGGCTGGCTATGGAGCAACCACAGCGAATCCGGTGGCCTCCTGTGACGCTCGCATGAAAATGCGCTACTAGGCAACTGTGTGGTACTGTCACCTCGTATTCTTGGTTTTGTTACACTAAAATTTATTTGGCTGGCAACCACAAATCATGATGCAACAGGAAAATACCAAACCAGTGCCCATCGAGATGCTAGGGTCCGCTCTCCCTGCGCAAAAAAGAACTTGAACTACATGAACATGTACATTCACGCATCCTGCGTACGATAATGAGATCATGTCCCATAATCAGAAAAGTGGTGGACTGCGGAGTACAACTTGCTTTGCCAGCCGGCAAACAGGGTCTGAAATCGGGTCGCGGCAGCTTGGCCCACGTCTAGTCCTCTCTTTTGGGCGAACCTGTCTTGTGTTTGCGTTTTTATTTTTTTTGTTGTATTTTCGCTTCCAGTTTCGCCTTCACCGCTCAAAGCAGACAGGCGTCTTTGTCCTATCTCACCAATAGTTTGATTTGTTGGTCGCCAGCCCCTTTTTTACCCTTTTGTTGTTTATTCCCCATTGCCTTTGCTCCTAAGTTGAGCCCACTCGTCTAACGGCTTCTTGTTTTGTTGGTTCCGAGACCCCAAACTATTGATTTTTGTGGTCATTCTTGCTGACCAGATCGGGCCATACATACGTGAGTATTTCTGACATATTCGTAACAATCCCTCATTGAGAACAAACTCGTACCGTTCTCGTTTGCATACGAGCATGTACTTCGGCATCCTTCCCATGTATTATGCACCATCCAGCCTGGCACCCTAAATTTAGATCCCCGCTGCATTACTTCGTGTATTCACATGCCAGTGCCGGAGATTCACTGCTCTGGTTCTAAGCTCACCGGTTCTTTGCCTTTATTTTCGGTGACCTCCGATGTACATATGTAAGAGAGAGGAGATGTGTCTGTGGCGTCTGCATCATGTATGCAACATGCCTCCTTCTCTGTGCATTGCACACTCCATATGCATGTTCTACTGAGCGAATACGAACTAGCTTTTCAGTAATTCAGGATGTACATTTCAGGCCTCGGAGGCCACCATTTTGGACTCACGCCCTGCATCAGCTCTGCCGCAAAGTCGCTCAACCCTGCAGTAGCAGCCTCCACCCACCCACTTCTTCGGCTTTCCACCCCCTCGTCCACCTGACCGTATGCCTGGAGGACTCATTTTTCTACCCATTCGCTGTTTCCATCTAGTTGCTGTTTTCCCATTTGCCCATTTGCCTTGGCACCGCCCTCGCCCCTTATGATTGGCACCAGCGCAAAATGATGAGAGGCGCTTAGCAGCTGCGGCAACCCGTTCTGCATTTTCTGGGGCACAGCTAGCAAAGTTCATTGCAACACCCACCACTACTACTCCCCTTACATGACATTGGCAAGATCTTAAGCTCCTCTGCCCGGTCCTCACTTTGTTACCCCGGCATCCTCGCATACGAGTATGTATCTCGTCACAATGCAGGCTGCTCCAGGGCCAGGTCTCTCGGGTCCGTGACCATTGAACCAAATTCCGGGTCTGGATGGCTCACTTTCAGCTGCTGCGGCCTCGCGGATCCCGAAATACGAGCTCATGGTTCTCGGGGTGGCGGCACAAAAGCACAGCGGAAGAACTTCCCGAGTCATGGCCATACATGCGACCTGGAGGCGGGAAGAAGAGGAGGTTGGATGGCCAACAGCCACCTCACCAAGCGGGCCCTCACATATACGAGGAAGCTAGCCATGAAAACATGCATGAGTAGGCATATACGAGTACTGCCGGATGCAAGGAGGGTTTAGTGGTGGCCAATAGAGAGGCCAGTTGTTCTCTGGTGTTACTCTCCACCTCGCCATCCTGCGAAGTAAGCATAACTACTCGCAGTTGTACATAGTGCTCCTTCTTGTCGTATCTGTATGTACTCGTAATGTCTCAATGGAGGGCGGCCGCAGTGTCTCTAGCCATATCTTCACCGCTACTCGTACATGAAAAGGATTTACATGGGCATCGCGGCGTGCTTTCTTTTTTCTAATGGGCCACTTTATGCCTCACATAATTGCCACTGTTATTCACCCTCCGCCATGTGCCTGTGGACATTGCCCAGCCCAGGGCCATGAGCCAATTGCAGAGTGATTAACTGCATCTGGATGTGTGCTGTGGAATATTAAGGGAAATTGGAAGGCCCGGAATCACCGTTGTCTTGGCCTCAATTATCGTGTCATTTTCGTGTTATTTTATTTTGTTCTGTAATTGTATAGGAGGAATGACAATACCCTGTCGATGGCCCGCCATCACAGTAAAGCCCACTCTCCTGTCGTGCAGTTACACTGCAGAAAGCTCTGTGGCATATATTGGTTTTAGGTGGGCTGTCTTCGTGCTTTCTTCTTATGCCCTGCAAGGAGGTGCAAACATACAAAAGTTTGTTTCCCTGCCTCCTTACGGTGTGCTGCGCTGTTCATGTGTTGTCTCACTTGTCAACCCTGCCAGTTCTGTCATCCCCTGCTAACTCTTTTGTCGTTCCCCCTTTGGCACCCCTCTGTTTTCTTTTTGCTACCTAGCCCCTCCAATTCCGCCCCTTTCCCAATCAGTGGCTGCGATGGCCATGGGGAATGCAGCCATGTGATTGTTTCCTGTATGCACGCTATTAGAAGATATTCTCTCTCAAGCGCTACGTCTGAGACCTTGCTATGCCTATCACGGCCATAGATGCGCCGCCTCCGTTCGTCCCACCCCTCTAACTACGTACTGTAGATGTTCTGAAAATCGTGAGGCTGTCCCAATGACACCGAGAACCAGTCTGACTCGCGGAAATGCTGATAGACTGCCGTGCATACAATGGCGCCTTCGTGCATCTAAGCGACGGGAGTGTGTGCACCTTAATGCGCCTCTTATTGCGGCTTTTGTTTCACTACATCAGCTCATCCTTCAGCCGTCTCCAAATTTGGAAATCTGTAGTCATAGCTCCCACCTTCCTCATTTTGCCTCCCGATCCTTGTCGATGGGAACTAGCAACAGCCGGGTGATGTCGCGACGACGAAATCAACGTAGCCCACGAAAACTAATAGCTTGTTGAAGTAGCCACAAGAGTTCCCAGTCAGGATTAGATCAAATGCCGTGATACCCGGCCAAGCCAGTACCTAGACGGCCCGAAAACCTAGCAGGACAGAAATACTCCTTGCTTCCCATTGTCATTGTTTCCCCAGCCCAACAACGAAAGGAGCACACTTAGATTCTATGTAACTAGCTATGGTTGGTGGGAAGACATTAAGCTTAATCACCTACAACAATGTAATAATGTCAGCGGTTCCGTTGACGGCACTTTAACAAATCATTACATGGCCCTAAGTATCAGTATCTAGCTGCATTATCCGTAGCCTACATGCATGCGTTGCTTTAGCTACAGATACTACATTTGACGGCAGCAGTAGCCAGGAGCGGCGATGCAGGTGTCTCATAGTTGGCTTGAGGTGCAGGTAGAGATTGTATATTAGGGATTTTGGTGCTCAATAGCAGATTGACGTCGATTTTGGTTTCAAAATTCATTGCCATTGTATTTTCTTAGGGGGTTGAGTGGATGGTAAGTTAGTACAGCAGGAGGAAATGTTCACTGCTTCACAGATAGAGTTTGTCACGCACGCATTTGCCTTGTTGTTGGACCACGAATAATTACAGGCAATTGAATTAATGATAATGTTTATGAATACACAGTAGAGTGCTCGATTATTTGGCATTTTGGTGGATGCGACAAAAATTCTCAATGAGTGAATGGGTCTGAAATACTTAGTGGCACCTTCCATTTTAACGGTGAATGGGTATCTGTGTCGCGACTTCCTCTTTTTCTGTGGTAGCCATAAACACCTTTCACGCACAGAAACTAGAATGTTTGCATGTTTTCCCATAGCGACCCTCAACCCCATTTTTGCATCATCATTTTCACGCGATGGCAACCACTACCATTTTCAGCGACTACTATTCCATTCTTGAGGTCGCCAGCACTTCCTCGAATGCCGAAATTGCAGCCAGCTATCGAAAGTTAGCCAGGCTCAAGCATCCAGATAAAAACCCAGAAAATCCTAACGCAACAGCAGAGTTTCAAAAGGTTCTTCCTACTTAAAAATACACAAACCAAGATTTTATTGACTGAGCATCATGCTGATTTGTATTCAACTTGGTTTTAGCTCCAAGAGGCTTACTCCGTCCTAAACAACTTTGAGAAGCGCCAGGCTTACGATCGCGCGTCCCCTTTTGTCCCATCGAAGAGCTACCAAGCTCCATCAAAAAATCGCAGCAAGGGCTTCACCAAGACCTTCTTTGCTTGTCATATCAATCCTTCCTGGACCAGTGCTCCGAAATCAGCGTCGAGTTTTACACATGCTTTCACTTTCTACACCAAAGGACCAAAGCAATGGAAGCCATCCAATAAGCGCAATGTGGAAGCCACGCCCACCTTTACCAACAACTACCACGCGACGCAACTGGAAAAGGAAATCCAGGAGATACGCAATAAAATTACTGCGATCGACGCCGTTATTACCCAGTTACAGAGGGAGCAAGCAAGTATTGCCAATTCTCTGGACACAAAGTGGACGGAGCTGTCCAGACACGATGATTCACGGCATCAGCTCGACAAGGAGGAGCAGCAGCTGCTACAAAATCCCGGTGGCCGCCATTGGTTTGAGGAGTTGTTTGGCCCAATGCCGACAGAAACAGAGCTGTCATCCATTGAAAAGGACATTGCCAACATCAACAACCGCCGCGCAGAGCTCGACGCCATCAAGAATCGCCTGGATCAGTCACTGGAAGCAGACATGCTTCAGTCAAGAGAAATTGTGAGCAAGATCCAAGCCCAGCAAAGCAAGAAGTCTGAAATAGAAGACTCCCTACATAAACTATGTACCCAGTGGCGAGCCGAAGAGTTCTTCGGTGGAGACGAAAAAGCCAAGGAAAAGGAGACTTGGGACGGATGGGACGGATGGTGCGGATGGGATTTCAACACCCCATTCGACTACAACAATGTCGAGGACCCGATAGCGGAAGATCTAGAGTTGGCTGAGGAGCCTGGGCATAACTCTCAGACAGAGGCAGACATTCCCGACTACAGCAACGTCAAGGTTGGGCAGGACGATTCAGTAGAGTTTGCGGAGCCTGAAGTGGTCGACGAGACGGACGAAGAATATTTAATCGATAACGAATGGGATGATGTCTACTGTGCACCTGAAGTTGAGATTATAACTGAGCAACGGTGGCATCAATGGTAACCATGCTAATTTCGACTTAGCGCTCATAAATATAATGTCAATAAATACTAAGGTTGTTCGAATAGCTGTATTATTTCAATCTAACTCCCATACTATGCATCTAACTTGAAAGTTTTTCTAGCGGTGGACGATGTATCCAACTAGGAATGGCCAAATGTGATATCCGGCGACGTGCAGTCCTTCGTGTGAGACGAGTAAATCTCACCTGTCTGCCAGTCAGGGTTTTGATAGACAGACTCATCGCATGTGAAAGTGAGGTTGACCACGCCGGAGAAGGAATACGTAGAGCTATCCAGTCAGATGATGCAAATTATGACGCAGCGTAAATCGCCGAGGATAGATGGAGGATAACTCACGGATAAGGCGGCTCAGGCTGGCCGGGGCACGAGAACGTCTGATTCACGGTCACCTGCTGGGCGGGCGAGCTAAAGGTGAAAGAGCTAGCATCATAGTTGGTCGGCAGCGTGCAGTTGTAGACAATGTTGCCGTAGAAGAAGTCATTGAGCCACGTCGAGGTAGCCGAGCAGGTGACGTCGTCAGCGAGCAACGCCGAGTTGGCCAGGGTGAATTTCACGGTGCCCGAGGAGACCTGATGAGACGGAGTCGTGAACTCGTAGGAGGCGTTGTACTGAAAGTCCTTGATGGTCCAGAAGAAGTCGCCGTTGGCCATCTGCTCGCAGCTGGGATAGCTGCGGGCGACTGGGCCGGCCAAGGCCATGGTCGAGAAGGAGGCCAGAGAAGACAGAAGGGTGAAGGAGCGCATGTTGAAGTTGAACTGGTCGAGGCTTGGAGATAGAGTGCTTCTGAAGAGTCTTGGACGTAGATGTAGGAGAAGTGTGTTGTAGTGATGGAGTGTGACATGAAATTCGATGCTTAAGGCAGGATCTTGCTAGGCTTTTATATCCAAGTTGCCTCCAAAATCGTGGTCCCGAGACTTGGGTCATCTTCGTATTTCGACGAACCCCTACATCCCTTTCTTCGGTTCTCGGTAAGAAGTTTCTAAAATAAGCTTACTACCGCATCTCCAGTGAGATGGTAATCCTGATCGACAAGAGTCACGCTGACCCTTGGAAATGCCACAACCAAGGAACGATGAGGACCTATGAGGGAAGTTTTAGATCTGCATGCACCAACAGGTACGGAGAGATGAGAATACGAGGACCGAAGGAGGCCCGTTCACATCCGAGAGCTTTGTCGCCACGTTGTTGTTGCGCTGCTCATTGCATTGATAGTTCCGTTGCCGCTCCCTCCTTTGTTCGCCCGTTCACCACACGGGATCTCCACAAGGCAGAAATAAACGATTATGTCCCGGGAAAAGCGTAGTCGTGCTGATTCCAGGATGATCTTTCTGTGGCTGTGGGGAGGCGCCAGATGCAGCTGCCACTGCGTTCGTTGGCCAACACCCATCGAAGGCGGAAAGGCGCCGATCGTTTCCCCATATTACGACGTCATCGCACTCGTATAGCTTGGGCGACCCACGGAGAGGCAGCTAGCTGATGCTGGGGCTGACAGGAACTCGCAAAACTCGTATTGGCGGGATCTTCTGTCCCACCAGAAAAACCACTTCTGCAAGACAGGCGATGTTTCCTGCGTCGTGATACGATGTTTCGTACTACAAGTGGCTTGGCCGCGGGTGCTCCTCGGCAACAGCGGCTTCGCTTCCATCGCACAGGGAGGCCGCCTTTTGCAGTCGAGGCGATGGTTGATGCCCGCATTGGGACACAGAAACAGACAAATCCGTAGAACCCTGCATTGGGAAAGCATGGTGTTGAGTATTTTTTATGGCTTTTGTTTTGTCTGGCTGGATATTTCTGCAGCAATGTCGTCATAACTGAGGCTGTCAGACGTAGTGAAAGGGGAACTAAAATTGTCCGGCCACGTGAAGGTGCTTAACGTCACTCAGGTCAAGTACGGAAGACACTTGCAGATTCCTGGTGGCCAGCAACAGTGATCATCCAGTAGTTCTCGTATTGAGACCTCGAATTAGTTGAATAGCAGCCCTCTATCCACAAATTCGGTGTTTTTGCGCCCGCGAGACTGCTCTGCCTTGAATTTTCGTACATACACATTAGCTTTGTCTCATATGCACTAAATCGCCGGGTACCACAGAACGCGCAGTCAAAGATTGGAACAAAAATAAACCGATCGTGGACAAATCCAAGACAACAAAACCCCCTCCCCGCCTCAGCTGGCCCAGTATCCGCCGTTACACATCGAGTAATCGTTCACATCGGGCGGTGCGCACAAACAGAAACCAGGCCCGGCGAATGGAGACCCTCCTCCCTGGCCGATGGGCCAACAGCATTGAATTTGCCCCCGCGCAAAGCCGAGCTCGCGACAACTGGGGCACTGCGCCGTATACGAGCAATCATTCGGCAGCATGTGAGAGTTTCCTGATATTTGTGCATTAGGCAGCTGCAGCTATGGCTGTGAATCAAAAGCTCCGGGAAAGTGTACGAACCAACAGTGAATACCCCTTTAGTCGAGTCTGTCTTTTTCGACGTGTGACTGATCTGCACAGGAATCGCGACGGCTGCAACGTAGCTGACGAGAACTAGCATAAGGCTGGTGGAAGGTAACATCGTGCCTACCGAATGCATCATGATGGAATACCTTGCACAGCTGGCTCGATGTGTCCCACTGATACGATGCTATGATAACTGGCAAGGTGTCGCTGCTTATGTGAAGTAGAGAAGACATCCATTTAAAGGTGCACGGAGTCTGTAGATGTCCCCGTCAAGCTAACCGTGTTTTTTATATTGAGGCTATGACAGACGGGTTGCGTGTCTAGATTGCACAGGCCACATACTTTAGCCGAAGCCAAAATTGACCTCTCATAGATATATTACTTCCAAAAACGGGGTTTATATCTAGTAGTAATAAGTATACTTTATCGAGTTAGGTTTATTGAGTTTGTGGGGAAAAACTTCTGAGCAAAAGCAAAAGTAAAACTGTCAAGCGATTCGATGATCCTTTTTGCTTTCGTACTAGAGCCCAAAGCCTGGGCGCTTTTCGTAACGCACTCATTGTCCATCTGGCAACTTGTTGATCCTTTGTAACTATTTAATGCAAATCGTAAAAGCGAAAGAGGCGGAGTTCGTGGCCCAAAAATGCGAGGAAGAAGAGCTCCGGAATCCACGCTTTCATCATTCTATAGATTCAACAAAAGCAATTGAAATTATTGACTGCAATACAACTCTTGAAAAACATTATGAAATAAGTGAAAAAGTAGCCCTATAGCCCTGTTCATCTGGTGAACTCGCATACAAATATGCTGCCATGGCGCCGCTGTGAAGTGATTCTCGATTCTATCTGGCTCGTCGCTCGTTGTTCGTTGTTCGTCGTAGAAATTGAAGCACTGCTATATTTTAGATAAAGCAGCCCAAAATGTCAAATTTGTTATCCGTTTGATCTGACGCGTAGTTGTTTCTAGGGATTGAAATCTTCAAAACTGGGCTGTTAACATCCAATAGGTTAAGGTAAGGAACTAAGCCAATGCACCAAAAAGACCTAGTTCATACCGTATCTTAATAGCAATATTTTGTTGCCATTCAACATGCCAAACTATACGATGCTGTGCTCTTCAGACCGTGGGCAGACGCGAAAATTCAGATAGACCAAAAGCAGACAAGGTTATCAAAGTCTTTGTTTGTCAAGTTCATTGGCTCTTTTTCATTGGGCAGAATTGCGCGCCTGAGAGTTTTCGCAATATCAATGAAGTAATCCCCTCTGGCTGTGTTTTCGTCGCCACCCATTTGTTTGAGGTGAGTACCACGCAGAAAGGATGAACGTGCTGTTTCGTTTCTATACGAATGATGGCCGCCCCAAATCCTTAGGGCGTGATCGAGCTTTTCTCTAAAATAGAAAGGTTACGAGGTTAAGAGCATGCAAGAAGAATAGAGTGACACACGACACGGAAGGTACGCGAACGACTTACTGTGCCTCATCGTCTTCTCCGCGGCGAATGTGGTGCTCTGCAAGTTTGTGAAGCACATCAGCAGTGCGGTGATGGGTGTTTCCGAGTGTTGAATTATACAAGGCCAAAGATTTATTGTGGGTAGAGTTCGACTCATTCCACATTTTCTCTGCCTTTCTATGACGGCCGTTCTTGGCATGACGTTCGGCTTTGCTCCACTGGACGTTCCCAAGGGCGTGTGGGACTCGGCCGGTCCTGGAAGGTTAGCATTTTGGTTGTAAGGTTCGGAGAGGGTGGCATGAGTAGGAGGGACGGCAAGATACTTAAGAAAATAGTGGTCTCGTTTTCCATGTCGTTTTTCGCGTTGGGCGAGAAGATCTTTCAAGGTTTTACAGGCCTTGTCTAGGTCACCTTTTATCCAATACGACAAGCCAAGATTACAGGTGGGGAAGCCGAATTCATCAGGGTCCGCTTTTAGGTCCTTCAACATGTATACACTTGCTTCGAAGTGTTCGACGGCAGCCTCAATATCGCCAGTCTCGCCAGTCATCATGTGAGCAATACCCATCTGACTGTAAGAGAAAGCAAGTCGTGAGTCTTCATCTTTAATTCCCTGGTCCACTAGGGGTTTGCGAATTTCCAGGCAGATGGTGTTATGCATGAGGCACCCCTGAGCATCATTAGACTCGTTGCACAAAGCGCCCATACCCAAATGCATGTCACTTATGAGTGGTTCTTCTGTAATTCCAGCCTGATCACATAGCTCAATCGCCAATTTCAAGTATGCCTTGACGTCATGTAGGAACCCACGCTCGTGGTGGTATCTGGACGACAATAATCAGAGCCTGTCTCTCCTCGTATCTGTAGCGTGGCAAGGAACGACTTACGTCGCTGCTTCGTTGAGCATGGTTGGGAAGAGGGGGTCAACTGGGAAGCAGTACCACTGCTCACGGTATTCCCAGTAGGTTTGGAAGAAACCTCCAGGTGCGGGTGAAGAGGTTCGCATTCCTTCCATCGCGTGATTACCTGGCTGCTGTGGTCACCCGGTGGCCATACTTCTTTGAGTAGCGCCACGACAATACGGAATGCCTCATAGCGCTGTTCTTCAGACATGTCCTTGCGGACTACCTCCCGGACGGTACGATGGATAGACAGATCCCCAGTTTTCTGGTCTTGGGAAATCAAACGCAATAAGACAAGCTCAGAGCATGCTGTTCTGAAATCGATATCAGACCAGTGAAGAGTCTGTTTACCAGATGCTGCGCTGAATGATGCGGGCGGATGTCCGGCCAAGGGGAAAAATATTTTCTGCTGGATGTTTTCTGGGCTGAGAAAAGCAAGCAAATGTAGCAGTCTGCGTGCTGAATCGCTCAAACCTGTGAACTTGTAAGCCATCACCAGTAAGCTGAAATTAGTGACTACTGTGTCTTGATAGGGATGTCATGGGAAAACTCGATTATAGTAATCGTGAATGAGAACTCGTCGGTGTTGCAAAATACCGGCGGCAAGCGACATGGCGAGAGGGAGGCTCCGAAATTCGGATGCGACCTGTATCGAAGCTCTTGGCTGGCTAGGATATCGGTTGCCCGCATGCTATCAGGAATTAGGTCTGTGCCCCTAGCTATGACTTGCGAGGTGGAATGGCTGCGCGGTCTAATCAAAAGACGTAGCAGCGACGCGGCATCTTCAACTGGCAATGGGTTCAGGTTGGTCCCTGCACCGTTGGAGAAAGTTAAGGCTCTTGTTGAAGGTTCACGGCTGGTGATGAGGATGCGCCCGTTTCCCGTGGCTGGCAAACAAGGACGGACCATATCGACATTGTCGACATTGTCAAAAATGAGAAGCCATGGAAGCATGGATTTATCGTTGCCTCCATTACTAGTGCTAGCCATGCTCTTTTCACAGCCCCTCTCCCCTCGCACTAGAACTGGTAACGATGCTCTGTATTTCATTGTGGGGCAGAAACGGGCATACGAGATTGGAATGATGTGATATGTCCTCCGTACTCCGTAGTTAACTACCCGGCTCTCCTGTCTGGGGCAGGCGTGTGGCCGGGCTCCCCCCCCCCCCCCCCCC
>LLKO01000008.1:414523-550704 GCA_001513895.1 Graphilbum fragrans
CCCCCCCATGACTTTAACGACAAGTCCAATAGTCCAGGCTTTTATGCCCTCTGTACACCAGTTACAACGTCATCCACCGCCATAACCGGGATTTTGCAGAATGTCGGATACCAAGGGCAAAGCTAATACGAAACCCAAGATCCAGCCATGGAAGCAATTGCTGAGCCTGGATGAGGACCACTACCCGAGCGAGGAGAAGAAAAGAGCGTTTGTTAAAGGAGACAAGACAGTGGGCTCGGTAGGCTCATCTGTGAGTCGACCTCGAGACCGCGAATCTGTCTACGAGAAAGCCAGCAAGGCCGATACGCCTGTTGGTCGACACGCTGCGCCGCCTCGAATAAGCGAACCAGACTTATACGTTGCATGTGCGTGTATTTTGTTGGTATTGTGCTGTTGACTTTGCTTAGTTATCTCTTTTGTTATTTCCGTTCTTGTTTTCTCAATGTCACTATTTCTTTATTCATTGGCCCGTGATAGGTACATGTACTGACAACTCGTGCCATAGGACACCCAACAGGAGCCACCGCAGAGACGAGCTGGATGGTGGTGAACAATACAATGTACATAGAGTAGCCCAGGCCCCCGGGTGGAATTTCTCTCCCCGTTAATAGTTACACTACATACTACACGGCAAAATACCAACAGCCATCCCCCCCCTACTATGCCTTGGACTCAGTGGCCACCCCAGAAAGCGCATGAAGACGGAATCCGCCTTATTTTCCACGCACGGATCCTGATTGGCGGCGAGAAAGGGGGCTGCACGATGTACTGTGTTAGTATTGCAACCGTGTGGCAGGGTATTCTATGTCAGCATATGCGACGAGCAGCCGCGCGTCGATGCTCTAACGGGGCAGTGCACCGGCTAGCTGACTGAGCAGTGGAAATGAGCCATGTGCACATGCTGTTGGTTTTTGGAACGGCGCCGGGTTAGTAAAACCTGAAATGGGAAAGCCGGCGGGCGATGCGCGTCCGCAAGACAGGCGAAACTCACGGTTGGCATCAGGATTGGCCGAGTCGATGGCCCGGAACACCAAAACTTCGTTTGGCTGGTGGTCCGGCAGCTAATACCAGCGCTGGTTGGGGTTGAAGTGAATCATGTAGTTTTCTGCCACGTATTTCGGATAGATGACGTCCGTGGCCACAAAGTCGGCGCTGTCCATGCTGGTGGCATCGCACAGAGCCAACGGCCAGTCCTTGACAGGCAGCGAAAGCGGCCTCCACATGCTGTCCGGTTGTCGGCACTGTTAGAAAAAAACACTGCGGAGGGCGGATCGGCCGGGAATAAAAGGAGGGAAAAGGGAAAGGGGAGAAGGACGCCGACGGACGTGATGATCTGATACCGCGACTGCATGACCTTATCGGCGTCGTCTCCGTAGAGGTCGCGGATCGTCTTTTCGGCCATCTCAGGCGTCATGTCTAGGCAGAGAGAAGCACGTAAAATTTCGGGCGAATGTCACAGGCGCACACAACATAGAGCTAGTAAAACGGCAGGGAAAAAAGACCCAACAAACGATGATGAACCGCAGCTTCCATACCAGCATGAGTGAGCAGGCTTGGCTGGGGCTCAGGCGGAAGCCCGCCGTCGTGCAACGGAAAAGAGGCCATCCTGCGACGCCGCTGTTGTTGAAAGTGTGTTAGTGTGAGCAGCCACATTTGTGTAGAGCGTTAGAGGGGCACAGCTTATCTGTGCCCCCCAGCTCACAGCCCACCTGGTAATCAAGAACACGGGCGTTTTTGGCTCCGAGGGTCTTGACTAGGTGCTCTTCGAGTTCTCGGCAGTAGACATCCTCGACGGCGGTCTTGTCGGAAAATGCTTCATATTGCATTTTAGTGAGCACATGATGAACCTCAAATCCTTCGACGGCCAGCGATGGCGCAGGGGAGCAGTTGCGCAGGCTGCGGATTTCTGCAGTGGACGGAGAGTGCTGCACATTGGAGCGTGGAAAGCTCTGTTTAGTGTAGTATTGGAGAGCGTACGGCTTCACAGTGTCCCAGAGGGGAATGCGGTCGATGAAGTGCATAGGCGCGTCTGGCGGTCAGCGACAACCGAGAAAAATTGTGGCCTTTTAGGCACTGTTGGTGCTCCAAGCTATTTTCTAGACACATTTTCCAGGGCTGTTCCAGGTCTGTATTTGCTGGCAGGGTGGCATCTGGATTTTTCCTGTCGTCGCCTACTTATCTAAGACAATGAGGGTGCGACTTACCTAGCATATCATTTGTGGTAGTCATGTTGGCGATATCGGCGAGGGGTCGATCGTGTCTGATTTTGCTTCTAGTCCTCATCTAACCTGCCATCTTTCCCGATCGCGCGCAAGGCACAGTTTTATACACATCCTACTGTGTGGCACTGGCTACGTTATCGGACAAATTACCAGCAGGTACTTTTCGACCCGTAGTACATGCGCAGGATGCAGTGCATCGCCTCGTTTTCCAGACAACCGACGCTGCGTAGGGCCCTGCTTGTCATTGGTGTCAGCCGCCGGGATGTAATGGCTCGCCAAGATATGTCATGGTCACATTATCAGTGCTATCTAATGCTACCCGTCCAAAATCTGGCCACCACCTTTTCCTCCTTCCAGGGTATCCGATATTCAATCATATTCTCAGTCGAAATCAGCAACAGTTGCGACCCGTACTACGTTTTTCGGATGGTAATCGTCAAGTACATACGCCCGCTAGAAGCCATGGAACACCGGCCCGCCGCCTCCCAGCAGGGGATGTTGGTGGATGTTCCCGCGTTCATTCAGCCCCATTCTTACCACCCAACGCTAGCCGATAGCATAGTTGGGGACTTGGCTCCTACGCAACACCTGCTAGGCTCATCATATTTGTTGAGAACACTTGGGTTGCGGCCATATTGTGTCATTTACTGCCTTTGTTTTCCGCTTTCTGAGACACGATAATGGAAGAGGGGTGAAGACTCTTTGAAAAGCAACAACTAAACCTGGTTGTAACAACAAAGTCAAAATGAGAACTGAAAGTTTTCTTGAAAATTAGACTTGAATTAGCTGATATATTATCGTCTTGTGATTTATTTGACAGTATTTTAGCAGACCAAGTGCGCATATTATGGCTCCACACACGCACACACACACACACACAAGAACTATGCGTAGGAACAGTCGAACGAGTAGTACTCGTATTTGCGGTCTCCTCAAATTCTTGATAAACAGTTCATCCGTAGTATTGCCCCCGGCCCACCATAACCTAAGATGAGCATTTAGCGCATCGATTCACTAACCGGTGGACTTTCTGCCGCCACTGACCGCCTAAGACCACGTCAGGACGATCTTCCTTGTCCAACTTCCCCCCCAACACCGAACATCATCACTCATCAAATGGCTGAGTCTCCATGTCAGCCTTTTGTGAAATCCGGCCCTGAAACTATTCATGGTCAATCGTGGGGGCCGCAGCAGGGGCTGCACCACCTGTCGACGCCGCCGTGTTAAATGTGGTGAGCAGTGCCCAATTTTCTGTTCGGATTTGTGGATTCAAAACTCATCAAATATCAGACGAGAGCCGGCCACATTGTAAACGGTGTCTGAAAGCTGGTCTACAATGTAATGGCTATGCCCGTTATTTCGAGTTTGTCGACGAGACAGCTCGGTTTGGGAGCGACAGGCCTGTTGCTAAGAAGGACGGCAGGCAGATAGCTTTGCTTCCTATGACTCTGCAACCTGACGACGATGCTATCATCCACACACATCTCGTCTCCCAGTTGCTTCCTCGAGTCAGCGGTCCAACATCTCCTGATATTCTATCTTCCATGGTCCACTATGAACCATGCTTGGCGACGTTGCCGATGTCGCCTCCACCGACCGTCCACAAAGAAGCCATAAAAGCCTTGGCAGCCGTCTACTTTGGCAAGGTACATCGCGATGTGCGCATCTTTGATAGTGGAGTACATTCATATGTGCGGTCACTACAGCTATTACGTGTTGCCTTAGCAAGTCCATCTGCCGTCTTAGAGGTGGAGACATTGATGAGCGTACTAAGTCTAGCTCTATATGAGAATATTGTCCTTAGCGATACAACAGGATGGGTGAAGCATTACGAGGGCATTTCTCTTTTGGTAAGTGAAGATAGAAATAATGGCAGGATGTAGATACAGAACACTGACCCTTGTAGATCGAACGAAGAGGCCCATCAAGACATCTCACTGGGTTCGAGAGAGAGCTTTTCTTGCACTGTCGCTTTGCTATTGTATGTAGAGTTCATTTACCTGCTATTACCGCGTTTATGCTAACCTCGTTAGATTATCAGTGCCCTAGTGCGTCGACGCCGGTGTTACCTGACCTTGCCTGAATGGAAGGCCATTTCGCGGATGTCGCCGTCGATGTCGAAGCAAAATCCGAACAGAGCCGAGATATTGAACGAAATCTTCGCCGAAGTGCCCGGCATCCTGCACGATTTTGAACGGGTCCAAGCAGCATTCACTAGTTCGGAGCATGCGTGGGATGCCAATTTACACCTATTAGTATATTCCACTCTTTCTGCACTTCACGTCTGGCGACGACAGATCCAAGATCCCCTTGCGGCTCCCGAAATGTCGTTGCTGGCCCTGCACAGCGCCATTTTACTATGTCTGGCTCCCGTTTGCGAGACTCTTGGCCTCTCTCTACTGCCTCCATTGGGCGATTTGTTCTATAATACTCTTGCTATACCCACGGAAGTGACAACACAGATGTCACAGATTTCCATACATACAGCCGCCAAAATAGCATTGGCGTCCGATATTTGGCGTCTAGCTAAAGCTTGCTTCAAGCGTGGGTCATCGAGCACGGGCGCCTTCTTATTCATCTTTCCGCTACACGTTGCGTCCCACCACGCGCCCCCTGGAACACCCGAGGCTGCTTGGGCAAAAACAGCAATGGAGCAGGTCATTGCAGAGACACACGGTTTTGAAATTGGCCGGCTGCGTACATGGCACCTGGCAAACGGTCAAATCGAATCTGCCTGAATATTCATCTGTGTGACCATCTCTTTAAATACTCGAGAAATTCTGATTTTACTTGTCCGACACTGCTCAAGCGTCCCTTATCGATTCCGAAGTAGAATCCACTCCAGCTTCGACATCTTTTTGAAGTCCTTTTCCTCTTGCTTGTGCTCCTCTTTGCCCATCTTCCTTAATCCCTTGTCGTACTTCTCTTGTTGCTTGCGCTGCTTCTTCTGCAGCTCTTCTAGCTCCTTGGCTCGCTTCTTTTCAACTTTTGCCACCTCCTTGCCGTCTTTAGCCGTCCGCAGCTTGGCGTCTGCCTTGGAATGAATCCTGGCAGCCTCATCGTGAAGCGATACTGCACGGCCGCCTTCATCGCTGTCAAAGCTCATCCCATCTCGCTTGGCCTCCCACTTCCGCATCTTTTCGTCGTGACTTTGCTGCCGTTTCTGGCCCCGCTTCTCTTCTTTAGCGAGGCGTCCAGCTGCCTGTCGTGCGCTGATGCGGTCCATCATGCCAATGGGAAGGGCAGGCGGAGGAACATCGAAAGATAGCGGCGCCATGTACGGTGCGAGCTGGCCAAGTCGCACTATGGAAGCTGACTGGGTGCTGGCCGGTGCTTGTCTGCTCTGGTTAGCGATGTCCTCACAGTGAGTTGCGGTTGGAATAGTCCTCACCCTCCGAACATGGACGGCTGCAAACCTAAAAGCCGCAGCACCTCTTCGTCTTTGATGACCTTCATCGCAAGACCTAGCGGTGCAAACACGTCCCGGTTGACGCGTTCGAGAAACCGCTTCAGCTTTGTGATGCGTGTTGCTGCAGCACCTACACCTGCTACGAGTCCAAGGCCCGCCGAGACACCCTGTGCCACATGGTGGGGGACGAGGCCAATACCCTGTCCAACAAGGCTGAGTGCCTGCAGTGGCGGTGGAGGTGCCAGGCAGAGGTTCAGTGCGTCGATAATAGCGAGGAACAGGTTCGGTTGAATGCCCCTGTCCCGGAAGACGGCCGGGTAGGCCCGCAAAAAAGGAGCCGGGGGCTGGTTGAAGGAAGACACATATGCTTGCGGAATCAGGACAGGATGTGTAAGACTGGCGGTAGAAGATGGTGAAAATAAACTAGAAGGCGGTTGTAGTGGTATATATTGACGGTAGTGTGCAGTGAGAGCGTCAGCTTGGTCCTCATCGGAGGACTGTGATTCCGTTGTGGCCCGGTATTCAGTCTGGGCATCGTTTGCTTGTATTTGGCCATACGAGCTACCGCGTGATGCGTGCCATAGAGATTCGGAATGGCTATGATGGCTAGGAGGGATAGAGAGAGAAGGGGGACCATGGCATTCAGGGATGCTATACATAGTCGCATCATTATAAGACGGCGGGACGTCAGTTGGTGGAAGCTGGCTCATTTTGATTGGGAACGAATGTGTTTGATTTTTGTGAGAAGATGGCAGTGAAGATAGATGGAGGGTTGAAAACAATTTTTAAACATCAAATTCGATTCCTGTCCCAAGCCTTTTCAACGTATGGCCTCACTGTTCTTTTATCCTTGGTCGTTACGACCTAGGCTCTCCATTAACAACGAATTTGCGCTATTCCCGTTCTGGGCCATTGAGCGAGGTGTTTCGTACAGTGCATTTTCTCACCCAATGGGGCGGAGCTTTGAATGGGGCTAAAGCGACATAGGCGCATTTTATGAGCGCCAACTCGGACAAATATGTAGACGGTCGTCAGCTTACGCCTAGAACAACGAGACATAAGACGTCTAGGTGTGCAGATCTACTGAAATCTATGTGGCCTCAAGTTGACTAAGATTTCGGTTATGAGAAGTGAGCTGGTGTTGTGATTATACCTATGTAATCTAGTGTTATTCCAGGCATATTCGTTTCAAACTGTGTCCTATGACACAACTCGTTTTCCCCAGGACCAATGAGCCGTAGCACTGCGTTCCAGCTCGAGCATAGCCTCAACATCAGCCGATTCTGGTCCAGACTCCATGTGAACAGCGCCAGCAGCAATCCCTGCGTAGTGTCGTGCCCTATTTGCATCGGAAGACATGCTGGCGTGTAGTGCTGCTAGTGTGTAAGCTCCACCAATTTTTGCTTCCAGCCCAAGCGTAGTGTACAGATGGAGTAACTGCTGGACCTTGGACTTTGCTTGTTCTATAGACAGCACCGAGGATGAGGCAAACGACCCAAGGAATTCTTCTAGGTTGAGAAGCTCCTGCAGCTTGTCATCTGCTGCAGCATCAGCGCATCTCGAACAGCTACACCGGAAACCCCAACCGTCTCGCAGTTGTGCTTGCCGCTCATCCTTAGTTGTGAGTAGATCGACGTAGGAAATAGTAAGCTCCTCCCCTGGTTGAATGTCACGGACTGCATAGGTATAGTGAGTGAGGCGGCCGCCGTCAATATAAAATGCGAGGCTAATAAAATTTAGTTCTTGCCAATGAAGTAAAGCAGCTGAAGACGCATAAAATCCGCTTACTTTGGCCGGCAATCGTGGTTGAACCACGATACACCTGGAAAGTTCCCCATGTGGAAGCCAGACCCGTCTTCAGCTTCGGATTCGTTCTTGTCACTCCTGACATTCACTTGAAACGAATTTGCCATCAGCAATGAGCCTACTTCGGCCCCATCTCGCCCAGTTTGAGTGCCGTGGCTTCCAACTTGTCGCATGAATGCTCGCCTCCTTGGTGCCGGAAGTTTCTGTACAGCTAGCTGAAGTAGTCGGCCAACAGGACCACCATTTCGAGCTGCTCCGGAACGCATTCCTCGCTTCTCACTCTCTGCTTCGTCTGCCCACATGAATAATAGTTCTTGCTGCACTACCATTGCCGCTACTTCCAACGTGACTGCCTCGCCGCGTCGAATTGTCCTGTTCGCAACGGCTCCGCGGCCCTTGCCAGGAATTTCCGAGACAACAAATGGCGGTGGTGCATTTTGTCGACCTTCGACCGACCCTCGTTGACTGGTCGTTTGTGCTGATGCCGCATCCACCATGTGCGCTGCATGTTCAGCAGTGCTGACCAGAACGATACCTGTTCCTCCTGTCGCAGACTTGGCACCATAGCTGCGGTCAAAGAAGGCACAGACAGGCTCAGAGTCCTCGTTCAAACTGAGACATAGGTGTGGCCTATCCCACACAAGATCCCAGTTTGATGCATCTAGGCCTGCACCAGCGGCAGGTGGATTGGTCGGCTGTTTCGGTTCCGATCTGTGCCCAGAAGATTTGTTGTCGTTGGGTGCATTGTTTAGTTGTACAAGAGGGCACTCTCCGACAAGAAGCGCTGCCCTTGATATATACGTTTCGCTGCCAATAGCCAACTGAAGCAGCGGATGTGTCCATGAACAAAGAAAACTGTCTTCGGAGGACAATTGCGCCAGCGGTTGACTACTAGCCACGGTAGCAAGTGCGCTGGCGGCTAGGCAGAAGAGAGAAACACGACGCATGTTTGAGAGGCTGCGCAATGAATGCGACCGAAAACAATTGCGCATGTCTAACAAACAAAAGTAAATATAGATAATTGAGGAAGGCCATAGGTTGATCCTATTCCGTTGCATAGTTGATTAGAGGCTCCGTTGGTAGTTGGACAAACATCAACAGAGTTTCAAGCTTAAATCAGCATTGGCATTCGTTTCAGATCCCCCCTGTTCCTGTTTCGCTAGAAATTCGACCCTTGGCCTTGAGAACCAGGCACAAAAACTCGGATTTTTTGTCCTCATTGTGTCATTTCTATAATCAAAAGCTACCAAACTTACTTTTCGTCAGTACACCTGATGTCTGGATGCAATACAGAATGGTTTGCTGGGCTGGCGGGTAGCAGTTTGACCAGGTAAGCATGCGGACCAATAGAGACCCACAAAAGGTCAGCTCTCGGCGTCTTAGGCCAGTTATGAGGCACACGATTCATCCAGAGCCAAAGCAGAATAAGGAGAAACCGGATTTTAGATCAACGTACACGAACACAAGTGCCGTTTGCAGCTAACTGGTTAGTGATGCCGATTTGTGGTTGTAGAGCATGAGTTTCTGGGGACGATTAAGTGAGCCAAACCCGGTGGTGAATACCAGTAGGTGGATTCCACAACACACTCATCCCACGACATCGGTTCTGATGAGCTGCTTTTGCCATGCCATCGATGCCCTAATAATTTTACTGGTAGGAGAAGAAAGCCCGGCCCCTCAGCCCTTTACCCCGCCGCTCGCACTCCCCCCCACTGTCATTCTGTCGATTCTGCACTCCGTGGCGTCTCCTGGCTCCGCCTTGATGTACGATGGATGCTCATTCTCCGGGTTTACACGGCAAGTAAGGGAATCCGAGGTCGTCGCTTTATAGGTTGCGGGGGTGTCTCAAGGGGGGGGGCTATACAATTGTGGTGACCGAGAATAAAGTCGGCGCATAGGCTCTAAATGGGAAGTGCCTGTAGTATATATATGCCGCAGTCTAAGGGTTGTTTGTTTATCCCAAGGGTCATGCTAGGCGAAACGGAGGCTATAGAAGACCGGCAGCAAGTTCCCTCTGGAGTGTTTTGGGGCAGAGTAGAGATGCAAATTAAAGACGTTTAAGGCTTGAACTCCCTAAAGCAGACATCTGGGATTGTTTCGTTCTTGGCATTCGAAACAGGTGCCATCTCAGCAAGGGTGGATTAGCGGCCTAGTTCGAAACAAGCTTTTTGGGTTCTTTGTTCCAGTGCGTCGTGGCGGGTAAATGAGATATTCTCCGTGTGAGGCGGCACCCACACACTTTCGCCATAGATCAGCTCGGGAGCATTAGAACCTGGAGACCATGTAAGCAGCTCTCGCTTCCCTAGATTGTGAACACGGGAGATGGAATTAGGTCGGGATTTTGTTTTTGATTCGGATGCCCGAAAGGCGAAACGGTAGCATCATTGACCGCTCTGCCATGTGGGTGATCTTGAGTCTACTGTAATCCCTGACCATATTACGTGTTCTTCAGTGATTAGTGCTCCCTTTGCATTACACCACGTCCACACTTCTCAGCCGCTTCAGCTGAGTCTAGACTCCGCACGTCACTAGCTGTGAAACCAGGAAAGCGGCTGGGTATATACGCAGACTACGTTTGATGGTCTCGGCATTTCTTGCTGGAATGTCGACATTGGACGGGCCTAGCTCGAGAACCGTTCGATCGTCTTGCAATTCTAGAAGCAGTTGTCCAAGCCACGATGCCCGGAGGCGTTGCCAGATGGCGGGAGGGTTTCATCGTGGCCGAAACGTATGGATGGCAAAGTCCTCGTGCAAGATGTGGTGTTGTGCTGCTACTGTACACTATAGTACTGCTCGTCCCCCCTTTACTCTTACACACTGTTCTTTTGAAGCTTCGGTTGCTGAAAGGTTGGCTGTGGTGATGTGGATGGGATGTCTAGTCCTGAGCCCCTACATATATCTAATATTCAATATTAGCCCTATCTTCTTTTGCTTTATTCTGTCTTTAGCGGTCACAATTACTGTCGGCTCCCATCTGCACGATGCCGAATGCCATGCTAGACACCGGCCATGGGGCACAAAGACAGAAGGCATCTCCATTTCACAAGCTGAGATCATCCCCCTCGTTTGCATTTGTTGTGGTCAATATGGCAGCCCTCACGGTAAGCTCTTCCACAGAACCTTGGAGATAGATGTGACTAACGACACTAGGATAGCATGTTCTTCGGCCTGGTATGTGCTCTAGAATATCTCTCTTGATTTCAAGTGCTGACCTGCAGATCGTGCCCTTTGTTCCAAACATACTACGGGAGCGAGCCAAGGTCCCGAATGACGACCGTAAGTATCAAAGGAAGTTAGGGAGAAGATGGTACGGCTTATCTCACACATGCAGTCCAGCTATGGAACTCGGTCCTAGTAGGCGTTTACGGAGCAGCCATCTTTGTCGGCTCTCGTAAGTATGGTCCCCCGAGGCATTGCCCAAGAACGTATGCTGATGGCGGAATGAAGCTGTGTTTGGCTGGCTGGCGGACCATGCTAGCTCTCGACGCGGCCCATTACTTCTAGGTTACGCTTCTTTGGCGTGCTCGACGCTTCTTCTGCACAAAGGGCCGTCGCTGGTAGTCCTCGTGTTGGCTCGCATTCTGCAAGGTCTTTCTGCAGCCGCGGTATGCAGTGTCGGATTCGCCATGCTCTACGATTCCTTCGGGCACAGCGGTGTCGGCGGTGCCTTGGGCTGGGTCTCGGCTGCTCTGGATGCTGGCGGTTTTCTTGGTCCAGGCATTGCCGGGATTCTCTATGAAGCCGGGGGAGAGGACGCTGTGTTTTACTTTGCCTACGTATTCATTGCGCTGGATATCGCTCTCGGATACCTGGTGATCACCATCGACAGGGGACTCGTCAAAAACGGAACTGCGAACACGGCGGTGGACCAAGATATGGCCGTAGAGCCGGTGACACCAGGAAAGTCCACAAGAGGACGAGAATCTGTGCCACTGCCGGCATCTCCGGACGTACATCTCAGCCAAAAATACGACGCAGAGGCAGGAGTCACGGACCGTTTGTTTGCCGCCCCACAGGATGATGAGAGTGAGGTCGGGCTGGCAGCAGCCGATACAACCAAGTCTGCGACCTCTTTCCAATCATCCTCCTCCATCTTCCAGCTCCTTCGGATGCCTCGTCTGCTCGCTGCCGTCGGCGGCTGGCTAGTCGTGGGCATTTTCGAGACCGCATTTGACAGCGTGCTGCCGCTTTTCGTGCAGGACTTGTTTGGGTGGCCCATTGTCGGAGCTGGACTCGTGTTTCTTCCCTTTTATGTGCCGAGCATCCTGCTAAGTCCTCTCTGTGGCTATGTGGCGGATCGTGTTCGCCACGTGCCTCGCATTTTGGCTGCCGGGGGGTTCTTTCTCTGCGGCCCGAGCTTTCTGCTTCTGGGGTGTGTAGACGACGGCTCCGTGGAGAAGCAAGTGCTGCTGTGTGTCTTGCTCACGCTGATCGGCGTGGGCACGGCGCTTTCGGGGCCGCCGTTGCTGCGCGAGGTGGGTGTCGTGGTGGAGGAGGCTGAGCGATCGTCACCGCCGGGGACGTTTGGCCCTCGCGGCGCCACAGCACAGGCGTATGGGATACACAATGCTGCGTTTGTCATTGGGAATCTGCTAGGGCCCATTTCGGCGGGAATTTTCAAGGCGTCATTAGGATGGACGGCGATGGGGTGGTTTTTCGGGATCTTGAGTTTGGTGACGGGCCTTGGGGTGATGCTGTTCGTCGAAGGATATCTCGGGAGTGCATCGGGGACGGCGAGGGACCAAGCGAAGGCGGTAGAAGGCACGGAGGACGGATCTGAGCACGAAAAGCTGCTCGTGGATGGTTGTGAAGTGTAGGATTGAGGTCTCGGGTGCGCCCCACAATTTAGGCAGTGCTGCGCCACAGCTAAGCCACAGGCCACAGGCCCAAGCTCCGTGCATCTTCAATTTTGACAGCTCCGTGAATGACGACACGACGAATCGGCCGCCTTCGATTGCGATGGCTGCCGTTTCTTCTGCCGGAGCCGGCAGGCGGCTGCTACTATGCAGGGCGTGCCGGCTGACACAGCGACAAGCCACCCAGCGCGCAAGACCTCCATTCTCGCAGCAACGGCTCAACCACTCGGACAGTCGATCACAGCCCATTCCAGCCAGCACCGCGAGTCCGCCGGTATCCCTCCGAAAGCAAGTCAAAGAGGAGGCCAAGGCGCGCAGGGCAGCCGGGCTGCCGAAAAAGACGACGCGGGCGCAGACGGTGCCGGGCTGGGAGCTCACGGTGGGCATTGAAATCCACGCCCAGCTCAACACGGCGCGGAAGCTGTTCTCGGCGGCCGCGACGTCGTTCCATGACCCGCCCAACTCGCGCGTGGCCTACTTTGACTTCTCGCTGCCGGGCGCGCAGCCCGTTTTCCAGCCGGCGACGCTGATCCCGGCCGTGCGCGCGGCGTTGGCGCTCAACTGCAAGATCCAGCACGTCAGCCGCTTCGACCGCAAACACTACTTCCACTGGGACCAGCCGTCGGGCTACCAGATCACGCAGTACTACGAGCCGTTTGCGCGCGACGGCCACATTGTGCTGTATGCGCGCGACGGCATCGCGGCCGAGGACGGCGAGGCCCTGCGCATCGACATCCAGCAGGTGCAGATGGAGCAGGACACGGCGAAAACGCTGGCGCAGCCCGGCCGCGAACAGGGCCCAGACGGCCAGCACAAGGGCCAACACAAGGGCCACGCCGGCCGCGGCAGCCACGGCGTCGTGCACTGGCTCGACTTCAACCGCGTGGGCGCGCCGCTGATCGAGATCATCACGCACCCCCAGATCCACCACCCCGCCACGGCCGCCGCGCTGGTGCGCAAGGTGCAGATGCTCCTGCTCGCGGTCGACGCGTGCACCGTGGGCATGGAAGCGGGCGGTCTGCGCGCCGACATCAACGTGTCGGTGCGCCGGGTGGCCGACGGCGACGGCCGGGCGACGGGGGCGGCGTCGGCGCCGCTGGGCACGCGCACCGAGATCAAGAACCTCAACAGCTTCCGCGCCGTCGAAGACGCCATCATGGCCGAGCGCGACCGGCAAATCGCGGAAATCGAGCGGCACGGCGGCGACGCGAGCGCCGTCGTCGGCGAGACGCGCGGCTGGACCCCGAGCGCGCACGGCGGCGAAACGCACCGGCTGCGCGGCAAAGAGGGCGAGGTGGACTACCGCTACATGCCGGACCCGGACCTGGGGCCCGTGGTCATCGACGAGGCGCTGGTGCGGTACCTGGCGCTGACGATGGGCGCGTCGCCGGACGCGGAGCTGGACGCGCTGGTCGCAGAACACGGCCTGTCCACGAAAGACGCCATGGCGCTGATGCTGCTCGACGGCGGCGCCCGGGCCCAGTACTACTACGACGTGGCGGCGGCCGTGGAGGCGCGGCTGGCGGCGCAGGGATGGCAGGGATGGCAGGGCTGGGAGGCCGCGGCGCCGACCCAGTGCCGGTCGTTTGTGGCCAACTGGGTGCTCCACCAGCTGGGAAAGCTGACGTCGGAGCGCAACGCGAGCCTCGACGACGGCGGCAACGACCTGGCCATGACGCCCGAAGGCCGGTGCCGCATTCCGGTGACGGTCTTGGCGGATATTCTGGCGTTCCGGTATCGAGGGCGCATCACGGCTCATGTGGCCAAGGATCTGCTGTATGCGGCGTTCCGGGGAGACATCGGGGACGGCGAGGCGCCAAGATCAGCCCCCTCTGTGGCCGATGCCATCGAAGACGGCGGCCTCTGGTTCGACGAAATCCCACCGCAAGAGTACCGCGAGCTGGCCGAGCTGGCTATGGACGGCGAGGACAAGACGCTGCAGCTGTTTGTCCGCCCCAAGCGGTATCCGCAGGGAAAGCTGCAGTTCCTGGTGGGCAAGATGCTGCGACTCGGCCCTGAGGGACGGACAGATCCGCAGAATGCCGAAGCGGCTATGAAGGCGGCCATCGAGACGTACGTAAAAGGCCAAGAGACGTGAGCCGAGATGTCAGGTGAGCGTGTTGTACCTCAGACTGACGCAAGGCTCTTGATGTGCGAGATACGCCTACTTCATGTTCTCAACTCGAATAAGCCTACTTGATGTTCAAGCTGAAATCAACGTATTTGATGCCCTCCACCTGAAATAAGCGTATTTGATGTGCCTCAGAATGTGTCCGGTCTATCCAATACTACAGACTCGGAGACGGTCCAACGGTGCTATCTGCTAGTCAAACGAGGTCCCAGGTATCCTCACAGTTCTCGAAGCCGCGTATTATCGGTCTTGCCTTTTGGACGCAACGAGTTTGGGCACCTTGCACTATTCTCTGCGGCCGCCCACAGCTCCGTCGTAAATGGAATAATTCAAGATGAGGTGAACAATGCCTGGTGAGGTACTTACAACCCCGCTAATCATGTAATGCAATTTCACAACGCTAGTCGGCAGCCTCCGGTCTTATCAGGTGGGATGCCCGCCGACCTTGTCGCCGTGCAACTCTCAACATCGCAACGCAGCAGCAACATGGCCGACGCCTCGCCTCCGACGTATCTTTTATGGGCCAACGGCCAGCCGACGCCGGGCAACGAGGACCCGTGAGTGCCTTTTGCACGCTGTGTTCTTGCTCACGTGACTAATCAGACGTGGACAGCATCCCCATCGAAGACCCCTCGACGGGCCAAGTGTTTGCGACGTGAGTAGCTGTCCCAGCCGCGTCCACACGACTCGCTAACCCGCGTAGATGCCATAGCGCGTCGGCGGCCGACGTCGATGCTGCCGTGCAGGCGGCGCAGGCCGCGTTCACGGCCGGCGAATGGTCCAAGGCGCCGCGGCAGACGCGGGCGGACGTGCTCGAGGACGTGGCGCGGCAGCTGGCGGCGGCGCTGCCGGAGCTGATTGCGCTGGAGGTGCAGCAGACGGGCCGCGCGGTGCGGGAGATGCAGGCGCAGGTGCCGTCGCTGGTGCGCTGGTTCCGGTTCTACGCGGCGCTGTTGCGCACCGAAGAGCGCCCGGTGTTTCCGACGGCCGGCGCCCTGCACAACTGGGCGGACCGGCGGCCGCTGGGCGTCGTCGTGCTCATCACGCCCTTCAACCACCCGCTGCTGATTGCCGTCAAGAAGCTGGCCCCGGCCCTGGCCGCCGGCAACAGCGTCGTGCTCAAGCCGTCCGAGATGACGCCGCTGTCCTCGCTGCGGCTGGCTGAGCTGCTGCGCGATGCCGGGCTGCCGGCCGGCGTGTTCTCCGTGCTGCCGGGCCCCGGCGCCGTCACGGCCGCCGCCCTGGCCGCGCATCCGCTGGTGCGCAGCGTCGATATCACCGGGGGCACGCGGGCCGGCCGCGCCGTGGGGGCGGCGGCCGGCGGCAACCTGGCCCGGTTCAACGCCGAGCTCGGCGGCAAGGCCCCGGTGGTCGTGTTTGCCGACGCCGACATCGAGTCCGCCATCAACGGCGTGGCCTTTGGCGCGTTCGTGGCCAGCGGCCAGACGTGCGTGGCGGCCACGCGCATCCTCGTCGAGCGGCGGGTGTTTTCGGAGGTCGTGGCCGGCCTGACGCGCAAAGCCGCCTTCATTGCCGCCCACACCGGCGCCCCGGCCAACCCCCAGAGCGCCATGGGCCCGCTGATCTCGGCCCGCCAGCTGCAGCACGTGACGGCGCTCGTGGACGCGGCGGTGGCCGGCGCCTTTGCGCAGGCCGTGGAAGGCGGCCAGCGCATGACCCACGTCAGCGCCCTCGACGGCCACGACCTGTCGCGCGGCTACTACTTTGCGCCGACCATCCTGACGCCCATCCCGGCCGAGACCGACGCCGCGCCGTCGAGCGCCAACGACGGCAGCAAGACGCTCCTGCAGTCGCGCATCTGGCACGAAGAGGCCTTTGGGCCCGTCATCGTGATCGTGCCCTTTGACGACGGCGACGAGGCCCAGGCCGTGGCCATGGCCAACGACAGCGAGTTTGGCCTCGGCGCCGCCGTCTGGACCCAGGATCTCTCGCGCGCCTACCGCGTCTCCGACGCCGTGGACGCCGGCATCGTCTGGGTCAACACCCACCACCGCAACGACCCCAGCAGCCCCTGGGGCCCGACCAAGTCGTCCAGCGGCGTCGGCAGCGAGAACGGCGTCGAGGCCTATCATGCCTACACCATGCCCAAGAGCACCGTCATCAACTACGCGCCGGCGGCGGTGTCGCGCGCCGCCGACGACTGGTTCAACGAGGGGGGGGTGGCAGTGCGCTATGGATAGGCGGTGCATGGAGAGGGGGATGGAACAGCACCGCAGTTTTAGTCCAAATACGCCCGTGTTCATCCTTTGTTGGAGCACCAACAAGACAGAGCTACACTCCGTCGAACGATCCAAGCCTATAAGTACCAAGTAATGTCAAGTAACTAGTTCCCCCATGCCACAGCTCTCGACGACTCCGTCGTCTGCCAGAGTCCGCTCGCCGCGTTGAGCGCCAGCGCCGTTTCGCACACGTCGTCCGCCTCGTACTCGTGCGCGGGGACAAACACCCCATCAAACGCGCGACATGACGTCGCTGGCGACAAAAATGACCAGCGCGCCGACTAAGAATACACAATTCCTTGTAGCTCAACCCACCAAAGCCTAGTCCGGAAGGCCTAGATTTCCACGCACGTCGCCAGCGGCAGGTCTCAGCCTCTTTATGGGGTCTCCGTCCACCGGTCGAACGAAGCAAAGCAGCCCAACGTGGCTGTCATCCCTTTTTGGTTAGTTTGCGCACGCCGAGGATCCCCAACTAGCTTGACAGCTAGAGATTACGGGGCGCTCCCCGAACCCTGTCAGTACAAGGTGGAGGAAGCGAATACGATGCACCTAGCATTGCAAATCAAGGAATGCCAGCCAGAAAAACGAGCCAATACATCGCCTTCCCTCCTCTCCCTCCTGGCCTCCTCTCTCTCCTGACCCCCTCTCCTCGATCTTGTCCTTCTGTGTTGGCCATACCACACACAACACGCCGTATCAAAGCCTAGTCTTGTTTTGTCGGATCTTCCCTCGTTTACCGCGCATTGTCCGGCTTTGGTTAGGACCCGTTCCCGCCGCCCGCATATTCGTGCTAAACGTATGGGGGCCACGCCAGGTTGTATTTCCTCTTACATTATCACACACAATCGCCCATTTGGCCCATCTTGGCGCCATTTCTCTTTTTTGCTTTTGCACACGTCGGCGCACAACTGTCCTCCCCTTTTCGTCCGTCCTCGCAGCCCCCCCTTCTTCCTCCCCCCAACCAACCAATATTACGTCGTCCACAACACATCTCACTACCGCCAACGGCGGATGCTTACCCAAGTTGGCCCCGGATCATTAGCGCTCGTTGACCCCCGCCCTTCCTTCTGAACGCATGCTATATAGGGTGCCGAATTATTCCACGTTGGTTGGCGATTTTTCGCTTCTTCCCCACCTCTCTCTCACCCTTCCTCGACAACGTTATTTCCCCTCTTTCCCTGACCAACGCTTGATCCTTGACAATGGCGGACGAACCCGCGAAAGCCGCCGCCACCGCTGCCGAGCCTGCTGCTGCGCCCGCTCCTGAACCTGCGACGGAAACTGCCCCCGAACCCGCTGCCGCCGCTGCTGCCGAGGCTCCCGCCGCCACCTCTCCTGTTGCTGCCACCTCCCCCGCTGCCGCTTCTGGGACCGTGTCCCCGCCGATCGCCGTGGACGACGCTCTGGCCGTCGACGAAGTGAGTAGTGGCGGATGCTGGCCCGTTTGTGGGGCTTTTCTGGTGTCCACGTTCTTGGCCACCGTCTGTGGTCGCCGTTTCCGCTAACATTTCCAGGCGGACCGTGAGGATGATCCCGGATACGAAGACGGCGCCTCGTGAGTGACAGCGGATCTCTTTGACGACCCGCCGTGTACTAACTCAATCACAGCGAGGCCTCGGGCAGTTTTGTCTCGTCGCTGAACTCCAGCATCATGAACTACAAGTATGTCTGCCTTTTCTGCGTGGCTCTACTTGGATACTAACCAGTTTAGGTACCAGGTTGGTGCAGGCTGTCATGCATGTTGCACCTATAAAGTACTGAAATAGGACCTGTAGAATGGCCGCCGTTATCATGCCTTCAAGGAGGGTGCCTATCTTGTCGTGAGCATCCCTCCCTCTCTCGCTATCCCTCTCCCGGTCTGACACTATCATAGCCCAACGACGATGAGGAGCAAGAGCGCATGGACCTCGTCCACCACATCTACCGCCTCATTCTCCACGGCGAACTGCACTTGGCCCCCGTTGGCGACAGCCCCCAGCGTGTCCTCGATCTGGGCACTGGCACCGGTATTTGGGCCATCGACTTCGCCGAGTGAGTCCCCCCGCCATGCTTGACATGGAATCTTCTACTGACACCTCCAGCCAATACGCTTCTGCTGAAGTCCTGGGCACCGATCTGAGCCCCATCCAGCCCAAGTGGTGAGTAGACAAAGGACGTTACTTTCTGTGCTCGGTTTCTCCCGCCTGCTAACAGCCCAGGACACCGCCCAACTGCACCTTCGAGGTTGACGACTTTGAGCAGGAATGGGTCTACCGCCGCCCCTTTGATTACATCCACATGCGCGAGGTCGGCGGTACCATCAGTGACCCTGACCAGCTCTTCCGCCGCGCCTTTGAACACCTGACCCCCGGCGGCTACTTTGAGATCCAGTCCGTCTTCCCCCGCTTCTGGTCCGATGACAACACCGGTGTCGATGCCGTCAACGCCCAGCTGTGGATGAAGAACATTTGCGAGGGCGCCGGCAAGTTTGGCAAGCCCCTCGACACCACTCCAGAGTTCATTGACAAGATGAAGGCCGCTGGTTTCACCGACGTGCAGCACGACATCCGCAAGGTATTTTTGTGCCTTTTTACCGCGCTCCGCTTCCACTCCCCCCTGCTAACCCCCAGCTTCCCATTGGTGCCTGGCCCAAGGACCCCCTTCTCAAGGAACTCGGCCGCTACCAGATCGTCCAGGAGCAGCAGGTCATCGACTCCTACACCCCCGGCATCTTTTCCAACATCCTCGGCTGGAAGAAGGAGGAGATCTCCGTCCTCATGGCCAAGGTCAAGGCCGATCTCAAAAACCCGGCCTTCCATCTCTACATCCCCGTCTACTTCATTTGGGGCAAGAAGCCGTGATCTGGAACGGCCTCGTCCTTTGCTCGTCCTGTCTGTTTGAAGAGCGTGTTGGAGCCATGTCGTTTGCGTTTGCGTTTGCGTTTGCTTTCGTAACTCTCTTTTATTATACTTGACCTTCTACTTACAGCTCCCTTGTGGTTTTTCTGACTGTTGTGATCCCAGTTGAATCTACCAACAAAAACCTTGCGAGGTCTTTCACTCGAGTTTTCTGTGTGAAACTTGTATTGGCCCATGCATATGGTGTCACTAAGCATGTGTGCAATGTCGCCCTTTGCAGGTCACTGCCCATGGCCTCAAGTCTCCATTGGCCTTGCATCTGAGCTACTCCTCCCGCATGCCCAGGCACTAGTCGGCGAATTCCAGCTGCCAAACATCGCCCAGTCTCGTGTTCTCTTCGCTGAGGCCACCGTGGACAACAATGGACACGTTTCCCGACGTACTTTTCGCCACATCGGCGTCAAACCAGCCTCGTGCAGCAGGCTTCTCGCCTCCAGCTTCGAGTTTCTGCCACTTCTTCCCCTGGATGTCAAACAACCAAACGTCGGGAAGCATTTTTCCCGCCCCAGCATGGCCCAACGAGCTAGGGTCTCGCTCACCAAACATAGTCACCAAGTAGGCTGTCTTCCGCGCGGTGATGGACAGCAGCGTAGCCACACTTCTCGGCTCTGGGCCCTCGATGCCGTCTGGATTATACGGGATGCTTGACCAGGATCCAGCCACGGTGTCAAATACATCGACTGATCCGCCTTGCTCCGTCTGTCCGTCGAAACCGTTCAGGCGGTAGAGTTTCTCGGAAAAGGCCAGCGAGGCTCCGCCTCTAGCAGGAGGGGGGGCTTGAGCAAGCTCTGTCCATCTTCTCGTCTCAATATCGAATGCCCACAGGTCAGCCAGCCGACCTTTCTCGGGGCATCCGGCGTGGACGTAGATCGTGTCCTTGTCATTGGAGGCTATGCAGTGATAGCTTCTTCCAGCCGGAAACGGAGCGGACGCATTGGCTGGAGTGATGATAGACCATTGAGAGGCGGCAGATTGGTAGCGCCAAACAGCTCCGTTTTCCTCTACAGGCTTCATCTCAAGGCCACCTCGGCCCGAAAAAAGAAACAAGTCCTGGCCGATGGTCGTGCTCGGACTGCCAACTCGGGGGCTGGGGGCGTCTCCCGAAAGGGGGAGAGTCTGTACTGTACTCTCTAGATCAGAGTTGGTAGAGGGTTATTTCATTTAATCAAAAGGGCTTTGGTCATACCATCATCTTGGTCCAACCCAATTATATCAATCCGGTTATCAATGGGCTGTCTAGGAAGTAGTTCACCACCGAAAATGAATAAGAGCTTTCCGATGACAGAAGCGGCCTGCGACGAACGCTGCAAGCGATCGTTCGTAGCAACCCGTCTCCAATTTGCTGTAATGCTAGCCATTGTAGTAGATGATGATGATATTTGTATTCGCCGTAGATTGGGATTTTTGTGTCTGAAATTGATGTAAGAGGTACTCCTAGATTCATTTTCATATCTGCCAAGTTGCATTACACCCTATTTATGTCCAGAGCCTCCGTGGTCATGCATATTGTTGACTCCCGAACACGGAGGATGGCCGGAGGTTAACCTCCGCTGACATAATATGGCGATCGGCCAGGGTGACAGGCTCCGCTGACATAATTAGAGCTACCACAGGGAACGGTTGATTTTAGTGCACCAGTGAAAATCCTGCTATGTAAGCGGAGCTTCAACTTCCGCGTCTCCGACTCTTTGAAGTTGAGCCGTCAGGCCTGTTGAGTTCCATCTGTTCCAGCTCCAATTCGCATTTCCTCCAAAGATACGTCTTATTTGTCGAAACTGTCGCTCCCATCATGCCTCCCAAGCGAGCGTGTGATGTGTGCTACAAGAGAAAGGTTGAGCCACCTCGGTAAATATCCAGACTTCACCTTGCTAATTTCGAGCAAACCGCAGATTCAATGCTCTATATCAAATCCCGAAGCCCCATGTGAATGGTGTAGTCATCATGACTTAGACTGTACCTTTACAAGAAATTTCCGTAAAGGGAACAACAGGTAGTTGCATATACCTCGTTTCTCCAAAGCAGACACGTACGGTTGACTGACATTACATCAGCCGGGCATTGTCTAGAAACGTGTTGGAGTTGACTCAGAGAGTTGCCATCCTAGAGAATGTCATTAGCCAGGCATCTACGAATCAGGCTCACAGATATGCGTCGTCTTCTGTGCTAAGTCAACACAACACAGATCAAGCTCTAACCCCTGTGAGCTTCGACAGCCCAGCGTCATTTTCAGAGTCGTTTTCGACTCTCTCTCCTACATCTCACATCACCGCTCCTTCTTCACAGCCACTGTGCAAGGGCCATAGCCATCCAAGTTGCTACTTAGGAGCCAACTGGTATCACAAAGGGGTGCCGCTGCTCTCCAAGAAAGGCGAAAACTGGGTCAAGACAAAGACGGGGAGTGAACTCGCTATTGACACATTTCTCCTCTTTGGTTCCAAGTCGTCCTGCCTCTCCGAACTCACATCTGCGAATACTTTTCCAGAGCAGTTTGCACAGTTGCCCGATAAGGCCATAGTCCAGAGAGCCCTTGAGTTTTTCTTGCAGTCGGATTTTGCGGTCCTCTATCCCGTTTTGAATCGTACACTATCTTATGGCACTGTGGCCGAGATTTTTGACATCATTGAATCTCCACCTCTAGTTGGGGATTCGCTTTCTGGAAAAGTGTGGGCACTTGCAGTGCTGGCGATAACGTCTTGTTTTCAAGTGCTAGGCGACACATTAGTTCTAGTTGATGCTAGCCGCTATGCAGACAGAGCACAAGGTCTACTTGGCTACGTTACTCGGGAAGCAAGTACAGCGAGCTTGGAGGCTTTATTGTTACTGGTAAGCACACCCAATCTTCGTTGTCTGGTAAGAGCCAGTTTTCTTACAGCTCCGTAGTACATGTACCGAACTTCCCGAGGAGAATGGGCCAGCGCAGACACATTGCTGTCCATGGCATGCCGCATGGTTTGTAGTCTGGGAGGAAACTCGTCTATCGATCCAGAAGCAGAAAACGCAAATTCGAACAGCGAACATCGCCAGCACCTCAGAACTCTCTTTCGGCTCTGCTACATTTTTGATAAGGATGTTGCATTGCGTTCAGGACAGCCACCCTTTCTCTCGGAGGACTATTGCGATTTACCCGCGGAGGACCATGAGTCTGTCCTATCCGAGCGCGTTGGCCTAAGCTTAATCAAAGAGAAAGCATGCAAACTGCTCTATTCGCCCAGCGCCTTCAGAGTCCCCGACGACATACTTCTTCAGCGCATCCGGCAACTGGACAGCGAGTTAGAAGAGTGGAGACAATCCATATCAACCCCCGATCGTCCGAGGCTCTCCATTGTGCCAGGTTCTCGGATTGCGACTCGTTCAATCAGCTATCGGCTTCGATTCATAGATCTTCAGTTGGAATACCACCACGTGCTGACCGTCATCCACACCACCGTCAGAAGATGTGGAATAGCCTATGCGGAGAGGGGGGATTTGCCTGAGGACCTCCATCGAGTGTTTCATTCTAGCACGGACATTTCTCTCGAAGCAAGCCGCTCAACTATTATGATGCTGAAAATGCATGCCACAATCCTTGAAAGCCAGCCATTTTGGTAAGCAAAAGAAGACTCACAAATTGCGCGAAGCCATAACTAATGCTACAGGCGTACGGCATTTTACACCGTGGTGGCCTCGATGTCATTATTTATAAACATTCTTATCCATCCTTTGCCACGCCAGACACGGACCGACTTGGGTATTTTAGCATCGGTCTGCTACATCATGCAGAATTACGTTGTTCACGCGCCAACGCCAGAGACTACCGAATACGCCCAGGAAACAAGCAGGTTCATACGAGAACTAGTTAGGCTCGGCGAATGTGCCATAAGCAAAACATGAGTAGAAAAACAAGGATTGTATGAGAAACATCCGAATACCACCTACTGTCAACCGTAATGATTCAAGACGGCACAACCCCGCAAATATTAATGAAAGCACCAATCTCCTTCATTCCCCATTAGTTGAATAAAGTCATTCGCAGAAATCCCGCTATTTCTTCCGTCTTCTGTCAAGACAGACACGTAGGTATACTCGGGATATGAAAAGAATACAAAGAGCAGCCGGTTCGTCCGGCCTGTCCCATCAAAGGCTGGATTTTAAGACGACAAAACTGGTGATTTCTCCATGCGTCTTCGGTGCTTTTGATATGCTCTCACTAAGAAAAAGGGGAAAAACCAAACCTAACGCCATTCCACATAAGAGAAAGCCGCCTCTTTCTGTCTCAAGCAACAACCGAAATAGAAATACTGCTGAACAACTCAACCTAGATGTAACCACGCCGCATGAAAAGGTGCCCCGAAGGCCACTAGCGACGTTTCTTCTTCTTCGCCTTGCTCTTTGGGGGCGGGACCGAGATATACCTGTCGTCAAACTCCTAGAAGGTAAGTTAGTAATTGCATAGGACGCCAAAATCAACATCTGCTTGCTCACCTTCAACATGGCCAACAATTGCTGCACGGATTCTTCACCCCCCAGTTCTTCAACGCGGCCATTGTGCAGCCGCATTTCCACGAGTCGCGCCACCACCCGCACATACTTGGGCGCACTCCACTCCATGTCTTCGTTGGTTATGTGCGGGTTCTGCATCTGCGCTGTCACAATTTCCAGCCACCGCCGAATGCCCGTCCACTGCAGCACATGCCCGCCCAGAGCGAGCGTGTGCGCATTGCGGAGGCGGAAAACAAAATGCACCGTGCCGGAATTGAAAAAGACGGTCTGGCCCGGCTCGAGAATCAGATAGCACCAGTGCCCTCCCGTAAAATTGTACGGGTCGTTTGTCCACGCCTCCCGTTCCTCGTCCGTCGGGTGCGACATCCAACCGTAGCCAAAGAGGCCCTCCTGCACCGTGATCCAGGTCCCGAGACCGTGGCTGTCGGTATGTGGCGAGGTATTGTGGCCGCCCTGTGATAGCAGCACCCACTCCAGAATGTCGCGCCACTCGTTCCACTGCTCGCGGGAAGCGGTGCCGCGTTCTGCACGGCTTGGGTTCAGCACTTCGTCACGCAGCCGCGGCAGCAGCTGGCAGTTCTCGCCAGTTAGAAACTGCGGCAGCACTGCAGCTGGCAGCGGACTGTGAAGATCCAGCACGTTCCACGGATCGTCGCCGGAACCCTGGCCGGCCGCTGAAGGCGGCAGGGGGGCACCGTTGGCATCCACGTCCAAGAATCGATCACGTACTCGCCTCAGCTCGTGGCTCTCAAAGGAATCGCCCATGCAGCTGCGTGAAGGTACTTGTACGGAGACGCAGCGGTCCAAGTTCTCCATCCGACGGAAGAGCTCGACAATAGGCCGGTCATTTGGCTGCCATTTGAACGTCTGCTCCTTTTCGGTCACAATCGGCTCATTCGGGGTTCCCGCGTCGAGCATCGTCCGAGCTTCTTCACCCGTCAAAAGATGCACATCCACAGAGCCACTGTCGCCTCCGACTTTATCGCTAGTCCACCTAGGTTGGTGTGCCACGCTCAGAAGATTATACACGACGCGGTTGGTGACGCCGCCGTGTGTCGTCTCCATGCCAGAGAATCGGCTCTGGATCTCCTCGAGCATCTGCCGCCGGTACATCTCGTCGCGGGCGGGGTCCACAGTAGGCTTGGTTCCCTTTCTCATCGGAGCCCCGGATGTCCGTAGTTTGGGCCCAGAACTCATCGACCGCTTTTTCTTCGGCAGTTGTGGTTGTTGTGGCACAGGAGGAAATCGGCCATGAACAGGATGTGCAGGCGGCTGTGGCAGAGACTGCTGTAGTGGAAGTGAGACGGTTGGTGGAGCTTGAGGCACAGGAACATAGTGTGTTGGGAGTATGTGTGGTGGTGGTTCCTGGAATGGTGGTGGAATCGTTGCATGCTGTTCTAGTAGCTCTTGATGGGGTAGATAGTGTGCATATGGATCATGTGTCGTATGCGGCTGCTGTGGAGGATAATGCTGTGCTGGATGTTGCTGGGGAGTATATTGCTGTGCTGGGTGTGGGAATAGTTCATAAGGAGCGTTAGAGTGTTGGAGATGTGAATATTGTGGCAGTGCGTCTTGTTGCTGGGAAGCCTGCGGAGGAGCCTGTGGAACTGAAGGTGCACGCTGATGAATAGGAATGGCGTCCACAAACGTGTGGAGGAGTTTCGCGGCTTCTTGCGACTCGGTCAAGCTGGACATATCAGGACCCGCAGCAGTGGGACTGGGTGTTTCTGGTGGTAGAATGGGGGTCTCGAAGCGCGTGACAACCGCCGATGGAGTGGTCAAAGCTGGAAATTTGGCGGGCCTCGCGGAAGCTGGTGTTTCAGGAACCAAAGATGCTGGAGTTGGGGCTGCCGGCACAGATTGAGCAGGTCTTTCTCTCCGTTCCATTCTCTCCATCAGAATCTGGTACTTTTCATGGTGCTCTTGACACAAGTCCTTCACGTTCGTGTGAAAGGCATGCACCATTTGGGGGTTCAGACTCGGTGTCCCGTTGAGGATCATGTGAAGAATATTGGGCACTTCCTTCGAACAGTAACAGGATAGTGGCACTGAAGATCCCGGTTGCGCCGCGGTTCCATTTGCTTGCCGCGGCGTGCCCGCCTTTTGCACACGGGCCTTCTTCGAGCCCTTTGGAGTCGGCTCCCCGTTGATCTCGGTCTTGCTCTTTGGTTTGCAGGATTTGGACTTGACACTCGCTTTCGCGGGAGTGGCGTCTGCATCATCTGTCGGAGAAGTTGCTGCAATATCAGGCCCCTGTTTGTCTACACGGTTCATCTCTCCGTGGTGCGAAGCCTCCAACGTAAGAGCTTCAGTCTTGATTGGCAAGGAAGTATCAGCCTGTGCTACTTCACTCAGAAGCTGCAGGGTCGGGGCAAACACATCTTCACAGAATGCACTTGGGGGCTGTGGTTGTGGTTGTGGTTGTACAATCGGTTTTGATGGTGCAGTTCCTGTGGCAGAGCTCTTGCGCTTATGAGATGCCGAGCTATATTGCGGTCGTGACACTGCTAGTACTGGTGCTGCTGGTACTGGTATTGGCGGCTCTGGCGGGATGTCGATCAGCCAGCGGGGCGATTCTGGATCGTAGCCAATGCCGCGAAGGCCCCACGGAGATCCAGGGTCGTACAGATTGCAGCAAACGGAGTTTCCAGCCGCTGCTCCGCTGCCGGGGCCGTATATGGGGGAGGCCGGCATGCTCATGCTTGTTCGGGCAACGTCGCCAGATTTGTGTCGCTTGGGAGCAGGTCTCACCCGGGCGTAGGAGCCATTGCGCTGCGAGGCTTGAGGTGTATACATCTGCCCCTCCTCCATAGCGGCGTCGATTTGCGCGAGAAGAGCTTCCCGGCGGTGGAAGTCATGGTCGGAGACGTCCATGAGGACCGAGGGGCGCCAAGCTTTGTGCAATATAGGCGCCGAGGAATCCAGGGAGACAACCTGGGCTCAATGAACACCCGCGCAACGCCGCAACGTCGCAACGCTGCTGAAACGGGCACGTGCCCGTGAAGCCTCGTGCAAGTGAGGCTTAGAAAGGGCGGTAATGGTTGTGTCGCAAGCAAGGCTCTCGGTATGCGGCCTTTAGACGCGAGAAGCGGAGGCGCTGAGGTTGTGCAAAGACACCACAAAGTGCCCGTCGCAACCAGTCACACCAGCTGCTCGGTCACAAAGGCTGCTTGTCTGGATCAGTGGATCCTGTGCAACAATCTAGTGTGTAGTGCAGGGGGGGTGGCGGAGAAAACAGCTGCAATGCCACGTATAGTGGTGGAGGGAGGTTGATAGAAACGGGAGCTTTTTGGGGGGATTATCGGTTTTGGAACAAAGGCACATGACTAGCTCCCCTGACAACTGGCGCTTGCGGCTCCACATTTCCCTTCAGCCACACATTGCTCTGCACAAGGCTGGAAGCAGCTGTGGCGCTTCGGTCACGTGCACTTTATTGTCAGATTAGATGGCCTTATATCTATCCCAACCATCAATCAACTCACCAGCATGACTTGGGAATATGCTACCGTTAGAGAGCGAGTAGACAAAGTATGCCTATAAGCGCCTGACGTAGGATTTTTTTTTATTTATTTGACGTGTTTTTCCGATAACATAGACAATAGATTATAGACCATGCAGAGAAGAACCGTCTCAGATACAGATGGGATTAGGCTATGTGCAGGCTCGTCAACTTTCAGCCTCTCCTACACACTTTCATAGTCTAGAAGTCTAGATTTGTTCTTCATTCTATCGCTTAATAGTAATTACTTCAATTTATTTCGTATACGTGTATCTATATTTAGAATGTGCGCATTTCGTTGTAGCTCAGCTTCTACGGTGAAATATTTATTTTCGTTGGTTTTTCTATCAGAATAATTATAAAGAACGGTTTCGCATATTTGGTGCCAAATAGAAACTTGCATTTCTATTCCACGAATGTCTACCGAAAGTGAAATATCCATAGCCCTATCGTAATTTTTAGTGACACTCATCTACTGTCCAGCTTTACATTGGCAGATATTCTAAACCACTATTCAATATTCCTATTTGAAACTGGCATACTTCAAATACGGTGCCTAGACGCATGTAGGGTTCACTTGCTAAATGACAATCACACTACATCGTGCACAGAAGACGGCATGGCAAAGGCTTGGATCACATTACGGTTACGCACTTTTACGGAGGAGGGACATCATATTGTCCTGTATAATTGTAATTCACTTCCACACCATTCAAGCATGAGAATCCAACTTCACGAGTGCAGATATTCGTACTACTACGCTATCCACATACGATATGTCGTTTACGTGCACCTGGATAGGCCTATCAAGTTATGTTTCATGCCCCTTCGAGGCCTACAGCAACCATATTTAACATATATAATAGAAAAGATGAATGCGTATCTTCTAGATACTATCATTATTACCCCAGGGTTAGGAAGATCTTTCCTCGATACCTTGCTCTCTAACTAGAATATGATACTAGAATTACCCAGTTTATCCTACTATGGTTTGAAATTAGACATCCGAGTGTAATACAAGAGAACTCCTCTTACCATCCAACTATGAAATTCGACGTGATTAGGAGCATTTGCAAAGACTTCTGCCGAAGCTACAACATCAACTCTGCAGAGTAAAAAGGTATAAGAAGGACGAGAAATGGGATCAAAGAGCTCTGCTTTTATACCATACCGCTCGTTATACCGTGATAGAATCGATTCTTGAACCGTTCAGTCTATATTACTCACCACTTTGGGTTTCCCGGTAAAGAACTATTACTTCAAGTTCTCGAGAACTCAACCAACGATGATAGAGTGAGGTCGGCTAATAGACCCGATCAATTGATCTAAATACACTACAAATCAAAGCCCCAAAATTTCTAATGAGGTTTGAGGTCACTACGAATCGTCTGGCCCGGTCTCTCCATAATAGTATATCGGAGAAGTATTTCACACTGTGGATAGCTCTATCTTCCTTGTTGTATCGAGTCGGACAGTCGGACCTGAATAGGTCCGACTGGCATGAGCATGATTTGATTGCCAGACAAAACTGCGTCAAGCACTACGAATGCGGCTGCTTGTAATGGACACACCCCTAGCTATGTCCAAGCTACTCCAAACATTCTCCAATTCAACTGCGGTCGTGACCTAGTATCTCCTCATTCTCATGTATCCTTTACGCTTCATGCCTAATTTGCGTCGTATATTGTAGCACGTAGCTGCTTCAGTATCCCTGCCGCATGGACTCCAAGGTCTCGGCAGCACTGCTCTGGACCAATATCTAAGCATGACTGGATAGAGTTCTAATTATGTTTCGACCAGTTCCATAACGATTGCAACTAGGAATGTAGCTCGTAGTCACAGAGAGAACCAACGTCCCAAAAGGGCGGCTGCAGACCCAATAATACCAAGCAAACCTAGGGAACTTTGTGAGCAAAGGGCCGAAAGAAAGATAAGTAGGCGCATTGCGACTGGATGATTATGGACATTATGTCATTCAAATCCTACTACTACCTCTACCTTCTTGAATAAAGACGGTAGCTTTACGTAGAGGTTACACAGCCAAGCAGCCATCCCCCCATTACCCCCAAAAAGGCCCCGAGTCTAGCATCTCGGCGGCACCCTTCTTCTGCGGGGAGAAGTGGCAACATGCAGCTGTTGGGCCAAAAGCAAGAGGGCACACAAACAGTATAGGCTCGCACCCAACACATAAGCTGAATCACACACTTTGTTGAATGAAGGGTGTCTAGTGGTCTGGGAGAGCTCCACCACGCATGAACAGGTCCGAAAATGGGCCCGAGTGGTATGGGATCTATGTTGCAATTCGGACTCTTTGCCGCCCGGTGCTCCTAGGAAACCCTTAGCCACTTCAGCTGTAGGTGCTAGTTGCAGCAAGGCGCGTCCTGGCGGGACAGGGAGAATGAAGCTCTGCCGGCTTCAGTACTCCGTACAGTTTTCAGTTCATGAACATTATGTAACTATTCCAGGCATATAATATCTTTTCCTACGACTGCTAATACGCGTTCCGTACTTGTTGCCCTTTGGTATTTTGCGCAACTTCTATGTTTATAAGCAATACCAAGCTCGGAAATACTGCTTACGCGGTTCACTGGGGAAATTACAAATTTGAATTGCGGATGGTGACCCTATTTCCATGTGGGCGTATGACCGTGAGGCAATTTTCCATTTGCAGACATTATAGAAAAAAGGGGATTAAAACCGGCTGGCCTGTTGGTGGCAGGTTATTCACGGGGTAGCCCCGGCTAGAACGTGATAAAAGCTGAGTCTTTTTTTCCTCTTCGCAGACTGTTTTTACTCTTGCTCGCTGTGCCCCGTGTGGTACTGTGTCCCATGATACACTGTCATTTTTTATGGAGTACTATATACGCCTAACGTGTAGGAGACGCTTGTGCAGCTTATTGGATTCTGGGTATGCCTATGTATGACTCCAGCTACTATACGGGGGAGTATAGACATAGCTGTGAGGCTAGTCTGTCTCCAGGTCTGAACATCGTGGCATACGAGCTTGATGGTCTCGGCCTCTTTGAGGGGAAAGTGGGCACAAAAAGAACCGCAAAGTCCTATCCGGGATGGTCAGTCTTTACGAACAAAGCCAAAAAGGACAGCCGCACTACCATGTTCAGGCCATCCAAGAAAGAAACAGTAGGATGCAAAAAAAACCGGCCGTTTTGGGTGCAATGCGCGCGCCCCGGTTTCCATAGTCTACGACTATGTACGATTATAATCGTATGAAGACCACTCGGGGTCCACCTAAATCTAGACGTACAAGTGCTACTCCGTTCCGCACGGCGGTTTCTCGGTGCACCCCCTTCCTCTTCTTAGTCTGCGACGGATGGAGTGGGTGGGCGGAATTATACGACTTGGGCTATTTAGACGCCAAGCAAGGAGCTAGGGAGGGGGTGTACTTTTTTTCTTTTACCTTGGAGCCGGGTAGCCTCATTTCACCACCCACACGAGTTTGGGGGGCAATGCAGAACTACCACGAGTAACACGCCACGCCTACGACTACTCCGTAACTACATATGTACTCGTATGTATGTGCTCCGTACAGACACGCATACTACGACTACTTCGCGCGACCCCCCCGTATCATAACGATAATACGGAGTAGTGCAGGTAGAAGAAAGGCGACCAGAGGCAACACCAACACACATCAGATGAGGGGAAAGAGAAAAGAGAGGGGAACAAAGATGGAGCTCCGCACACAATATTGTTAACGGGGTGAGACTTACACTTGACTGGCCGGCACACACTCTTTTTGCGTCCCTTTCTTGTTGCAGTAGGCATGGTCTCGGCCGAGGCTTCACGTATTGCTCACTGCTGGACGAGGAAAAGAGTGGTGTGCGAGGGCGGGTGACCGGTCTGAATAAAAACTCTAACATATCAGCTTGGAGAGGCACCCCCGACGTGAGGCCGACGTTAGTTTCTATTAGGGATGGCTATTGGACAGACGAAGAGCATTTGGAGGAGGGGGTCTCTTCTTTTGTTTTGTCCTCTCTTTCTCCCCCATCTTCCCCCTCCACTTCCTAGAACGTGACACTTCTAGGTCGTATGAGCACTCGTATATTATGTAGAGAAAGTGGCCAGCGACGGAGGCGTCCCCCCTACGAGAGCGTAAACCTATTCAGCTCACGCCCGAAATCAGCGGACTGAAAGCCGTGTCCAGGGCAAAATTATGGAGATAGGAATGAGAGGGATGGGGAGAGTGGAGGTGCAGAGATGGCCGTGTGGGTGGGCAAGGGCCAATGGCCGAACTATTTACGGCGTCCAAGTCGGGCCGTAAAAGAGATAACGGAGCACATAGGGGGCCACCAGCACCATGGAAGTTTCAGAGCCGTATGAAGAGCAGTCCGGGACGGGTAAACGGTGATCGACGGGTGCAGAGATGGAAACGGGGGATGTTGTCCGCAAGAGTAACCGAGGATAAATTTAAACGAAGAAGAGAGCAAGAAAGGTATGTAGAACGGCTCAGAAATGAAGAACCGGTGGACTGGGCCCCTCGCTGGATAGGGAGGGGAGGGAGACGGGAGAGTGGCCAAGGGTCTGCCGCTCGCCTCGCATTACCGCCGAAAGTGCTGCGGGCAAGTGTTCCGTATGCACATGCAAACATGCTGGACTACTCTACTCGTCATCGTTGGATTTCGTCATGACGACGTTGACCAAGAGCTGAGTGGCATCCAGGTACGATGAGGAATCAGGCCAGACACGAAGCCAGAAGAAAACAAGACTCATCAAGAACAAAGGCAGAACAGTCCACAAGTGGTCACGGGTCGTGCAATACGAATTGCTAGGTGAGAAAGGGGCAAAAAACCTAGACACACACGAGAGGGAAAAAACATACAAACAAGGATCAAAATGGAGCCTGATGCAAACGGAGAGAAAAAAGAAAACGGAGGCAAACTAATGGATGTAGGGAGGCAGAACGCTGACAAGCTGAAACGGGTGTAGGTACAAGAGCAGAGGAGTGGCGGGCAGGCAAAATAGCAAAACAGCAACAAAAGCGGTGGTCCGTCATGGGAGCACAAGCGAATTGGGAAAAGGTGTAAGTAGTCACAGCAGCCCGCATTCGTTATTCAGCCACGTGAGCACGCTCAAAGCAGTAAAGCCCTGGTCAACACTGTAGTGTCAGCGCTCCATGCAAACGGTGGCTATTCCCAGCAGCAAAATGTGGTCATAGTTTCGCCATACTTACGCCGTAGCCACGCGCTGGGACCGAGGAATGGGATAGTCTAGAAGGAAAAGGTAGGCAGGCAGACGGAACACACAGACAGAGAGCCCCAATTTGAGGCCCTGTTGTCGTTAGCCTGCTTTTGTTAGGCCAGCGCTGACGGGATATGGAAGAAGGTCGGGACGACCATCCGGATTGGGTTAGTGCGGGCGGTCAGCGCCCCAGCAGCGGGCCCAATCACAAAATTACAGTGCTTGCAGCAGACGGGCAGCGTCCCAACTGTCGCTGTGGTTGTAGTCGTAGCGGCTGCCCAGCGGTGGTATTATTAGCTGGTTACAGGCGGAGCCTAAAACTGGCCGGGGTGGGTGCTGGAGGAATGCGGAAAAAGGCGATGCGAACGTTACAGCTACATACATACATACAATAGGAGGAAGGAAACAAGGCTAAAAAGAAAAGGAAAGCAAAAATGAACAGTGACGAGCACGGATGCCGACGTAACGGAGCAGCACTACGACTACACCGATGATATGCGCGACCATCGGAGGCAGCCCGAAAGAGAACAAGAGGATGTCGAAAAGAGAGAGCAAAAACAAGAGAAAAAAAAAAGGCTGTGAAAAGCAATCACGAGACATCCAAAACAGCTGACTGCATCCTTGCCCTTGCTTGCTGCGAAGCGAGAGCGAAAGACATTGCTGACGGGCAAAAGAAAAAACCCAGTTCAAGAGACACAAGATGCGCCGGCGTCTCATTGGCTGGGCGAGCCCAGGACACAGGAGACTATGAGACTACGTATGAGACTACGAGAAGACTACCCACCGCCACCCACGAGGCGCCTTTAGGTTCCGCGAAACCCACTTGTAGCAGCCGGGCCGATTAAAGTTTTTCCAGAGGTCTCTGGCCTCTGGAGGCCGGTCCCAAAAAGACGTTGCGTGTACGTGTACGAGTACCAGAATGTGGAAAAAAAGGGGGACGGGTACGCGCGACGGAAGGACATCCGACGGTGTTGACGGTTGGCTTTTGCACGGGTGTTTTTCTAGTGGTGGGTTCTGGTAATTTTGTGTCTGTATCCACGGCGCACTCAGTTTCCTCGTACGTACTCGTAGACGGAGCCGTCAAGACCTCGGTTGTGGCTGTGAGTCTTGTCCTAGGCCATTGGCCGGGATCAAGCTCAGTCTGGTAGGATGAGGGGAGGGAAGCATACGTCCTATACAGAGTAGAAGGAGAGACGTACAGCTGGAACACCTGTCGGCGTAACGTCGGTCAAGTACCAGTATCCTGCTGCAGCACGCAGGATGCAGCTCACCTGCAGTGGCCCACGTATATGCATGCAAGTACGGAGTACTCGTACACGTACTAGCCCTTTTTGTGTATCAGCGGCGCCGACGACCGGTGTATTATGTGCCTAGAAGCGCGTCTTGTGTACACGGAGTGCAGGAGGACAGAGAGAAACGACGACTGATTCGTGGATTTCCTTATTGAGTCGTACACTTTCCGACGGCGTGTTTTACACGGCGTCTGCTGTGTGTGTGCGATTTAATAATCAATTACTTTATTTTTGATTTCCTTGTTCCTTATGCGCAATGCCTTTTTCAATATCATTATATCGCGCCTTGTCTTTTTTTACTCTCTTAAATTGTGTCTCTTCCGGGGGCTTCTCTCGCATTTCCCAAATTACCCAATGAAATAAGGTTTCTTCTAGATGCTATTTCCCCGGTTCCCGATGATGAGGGCCGTTAATTTTGTGTGATCCGCAGAGTATACTTTTTTTTTTGCTCTCGTATTTCGCAAGACACAATCGAGTCCAGAAGAAAGGAAATGAGAAAGAAGAAAAGAACGAAAAAGGAAGCATGGCGGGCAGTGGCCGAACCGTTCTGCAATGGGCAGAAAACAGGGCGATCCGATGGCTGGCAGGGCCGATCGCTGCCCGAAAGCAGTAAGCATTGGCGAACCAGCATACCAGACCCCTTGTAAATCCTCCGTGTGGGCTTCGTGCGTATATGCTCCATAGGGGAGGCCAAATCGCAGACAGTGCTGTGGCCACACTATGGGCTTACATAGGGTACTGTAAGATACGCAGAAGCAGTTACAGGGCATTGAGACCCGCCAAGACGCTGCTTCACTGGTGGGAAGCGCTGTAATATACGTACGAAACCGGGATTCGACTGTCCAAAGTGTTGAATGATTCCCAGCCAAGACTCACAACAGACCAGGGCCAGAACAGAGACATGAAATTTGAGTGAGATCCTGGCGAAAATAGAATAGCCATCGTTTTCGTTACCAGATGCGAGACAGACGATGGCCTGTTTTCAGGCCACAGCCACTCAACCAGCACTGAGCGCTGAGCACCGCCGAAGATCCACCAAGGAAGAAGCAACGACACTGTGCCGACCCGATGTACGACGTACGGACGTGGGCTCGTAGGACAGCAGGAAAAGGCCCGTGACGGTGCAGCTGTGACGTCGCAGGCCGCACGAGAGCGTCAACAGCAACAACGGATGCTGGCACTCTCTCCGTCCGGGAGGGCAAATCGACACGGCCCCGTCGAGTGCATTCTTAGCGTCAGAATACCACCGAGTATTGGCCCATTGGGGTGTATCCCCGAGGCCACCTGCCATCTGGGTCCGTTTTTTCCATTGTGGCCGTGGCTGTTCTAGATTCGCAAGCCAATGGGCAGCCTGGAAACCGTTCGCGCGTTGGCAGGGAAGAGCCCAAGAGCGAGTGGAGAGATGCAACAACGTTGTCGCATGTCCGCCGCGGGCGAGTTGTCGCTACGCTTCCCAAGAGCCCTCCGTGCAGTGGTCACCTGAGCTTGATTTGGGTTAGAAAGGCTCTCGCCTGGCTCCGTCTCAGAGCTCCGTCGAGCTGAAGTCGCCTCCGTCCAGCCGCTGGTGGCCGTTGTTGACCACGGCTAGCCAATATTTCGACTTCTGGGCTCGACACATCTAGTATTAGCCCTCCATATGTACTCCCTGCTGACTTACAACTGCACTACTCCAGACGCCCCAAGGCGGGATCCCCGCAACTCCCCATCCCAGCTTGGCCAACATCCAACAGAGCGACGCCGTCGACTGCAACGGCCCCGACTGGTCGGTCTTACTTCGTAGCTATTTTTGCTGCATGCTGCTCTTCTGTTTCGGCATTTCGCCCTCACCGAATATGCGTCTCCTGTCTCTCCTCACTGCATTACTGCAACTACATACACAGGCAGCACTGCGACAGTCGAATCCTGCTGACTACGACCACTGCGTCTCCTGTCCCAGAAAATTTCCCTCACCTATGGGACCCGTTCTTGGCTTGGGATTCTGTCCCGCATCCGACACAAAAGGACCAGAGCAAGCCCGATACCTAGGCCTGGCCCTTTTCCGGCTGCATTGCGTCCCGTATTGGTGCTGACATCGCCAGCGTAGCCACTGGATTGCACAAGACGTACCCATACATCATTCTGTGCTGACATGCCTCCCTTTTTTGTCGCCGTAGACGGCAGCCAATGCGTCGGCGGGCATGTGCCATTCGTGCTATTATCATCATGCTCTTGGTTGTCTGGGGTTTAGGCTGCCCGTCCCCACAAAACGCCACGCGAAGCGCACAGAAGTGTGGTGGGAGACTGACTGGCTGCTAGAAGAGTGTGCGTACAGCTACAGTAAAGCCAAGTCTGGGGGTTCCCCGATCTCTGCTTGCGTACGATGCGCCCGGATTTAGCGCATGCCCACTGTACGGAGCGTGCAGTGCTTATGTAGTTAGCCTCAGCTAGGCTCCGTTTTCAGCACCAAATTATCGCCCCTCCTTCGACTTACATGCCAAAGGGGCAGCCAGCAGCCAGAGCCACTGTGCACCCCGTGACCCGTGAACAGCGCTAGAGTAGAAAAAACGCCCAGGAGCGAGACAAGGTGACTAACACACATTTTTCTTGTCATTGAGGCTGTCCGATGCATCGGGCCATTGTGGCCTTTTTGGGTGTTCTGGCCAAGTCCGGTTGACTGTAGACATTTGGTTGTGCTGTATGTACTTTCTATGGCTACGGCATGTACTTGTATGGATGACAAGTGCTACTGTCTCTCCTCAATGCTTTGTGATACTGTGAGTGGCGCTGTCTGCATGCAGCCATGGCCACCTAGGTAAATAACCTTGTGCACAGGAGGCCAGGCGACACATGCACGCCACACGGTACAGGTGCGACTATGGGTGCTCCTGCTCTATGCTGTGCACGTAGTGTACGAGTATGTACACTGCTAAACACCCACAGTGGTAGTCGGCCCATTACCGGCGCCGCCTAATTGGGCAGGGGTGGCCAAACTGGGAGCAAAGGGACGGCCGCTGCTTCCTCGGCGGCCAACCTGCCCAAGCATGAGCAAGACCTAAGCGGAAGTAACCTGCTGGCAAAGGAGAAGCCATACTAGACACGCCAGAAAATTTCGAGTCTTATGGGGAAAGTACGAGAATACACGCCAATGCACCATTTGAGGGAAGCACGACGTACTCGTTAGCTGTACCCCCCCCCCCAATGCTCTCCACAGTGCCTTCCTCCACTTGTCATAGTTGCACACCCCCCCAGTTCCGCCGGCAGGAAGCGACGGCCCACGGCCTCGTGCATGAAGACGGCCGGCTCTGACTGAGCAGTGTTCTGCAACCTACTGCTCGTACCTATCCATCTGTACCTCGTGAACCCCGGTGGGCGCCCCATGGGCAAGCAGCGACGGCTAGGAAAGAGGGCCCCCAAGAGGGCCAAAATGGGGAAATGGCGAAAGAAGTCAAGCGGCCAAGGGCGACGCCAGACCCCGGAAAGGGACTCTGTCAGGGAGTTCGCTGCACAAAGAGGGCCGATTAACACGGGGCAGCTCTTGTGATCCTTGTGATCCAAGGCAAGAGATTGGGGCCCTTTGCCGCTCTCGTCGACGCCCTCGCCGCCTCCTGGTCTCCTCTCTGTGTCTGGAAAAAGTTTATATAACGCCCCATCCCACCCTCGACGATCTTCAAACTTTCCTCTCTCATCCTCATCCTCATCCTCTTCTCACCTCTTCCGTACCTCCTCTTCTCTCCTCCTTTCCCCTTTACTTCTTCTTGGATACCCATCCTCCACCTCCTTCACCATGTCTCACGAGAAGGAGTCTGCTGAGGTCGGCCACCACCAGCATGCTGGTCTGGCCACCACCACCGATATCGAGCGCATCGAGGCCCCCGTCACCTGGAAGGCCTACCTGATCTGCGCCTTTGCCTCGTTCGGTGGTATCTTCTTCGGCTACGACTCTGGCTACATCAACGGTGTGCTGGGCTCCAAGCAGTTCATCCGCCTGATCGAGGGCCCGACCGGGACCGCCATCAGCGACTCCCACCAGTCGCTCATCGTCTCTATTCTCTCCTGCGGTACCTTCTTCGGCGCTCTCGTGGCCGGCGATGTCGCCGACCGCATTGGCCGCAAGTGGACTGTCATCATTGGCTGCCTCATCTACATCATCGGTGTTATTATCCAGATGACCACTGGCCTCGGCTCGGGCTACCTGGGCGAGATCGTGGCCGGCCGTCTGATTTCTGGTATCGGTGTCGGCTTTGAGTCCGCCATTGTCATTCTCTACATGTCCGAGATCTGCCCCCGCAAGGTCCGTGGTGCTCTCGTCGCCGGCTACCAGTTCTGCATCACCATTGGTCTGCTGCTGGCCGCCGTCGTCGTCTACGCCACCGAGAAGCGCAAGGACACCGGCTCCTACCGCATCCCCATTGGTCTCCAGTTCGCCTGGGGTCTGATCCTAGCCTTCGGCCTGATGTGCCTGCCTGACTCGCCCCGTTTCTTCGTCAAGCGCGGCCGTCTGGCTGATGCTGCTGCCTCTCTGAGCCGTCTCCGTGGCCAGCCCAAGGACTCCGAGTACATCCAGGTCGAGCTGGCTGAGATCGTCGCCAACGAGGAGTACGAGCGCAACCTGATCCCCGAGACCTCCTTCATCGGCAGCTGGCTCAACTGCTTCTCCGGCTCGCTCTGGGAGGCCAAGTCCAACCTCCGCCGCACCATTCTCGGCACTTCTCTGCAGATGATGCAGCAGTGGACCGGTATCAACTTCATCTTCTACTACTCCACTCCCTTCCTCCAGTCCACCGGTGCCATCAGCAACACCTTCCTGATCTCCCTGATCTTCACCCTCATCAACGTCTGCTCCACCCCCATCTCCTTCTACACCGTGGAGAAGTTCGGTCGCCGCTCCATCCTGATCTGGGGTGCTCTGGGCATGCTGGTCTGCGAGTTCATCGTCGGCATTGTCGGTGTCACCGTCGGCTTCAACAAGACCCACCCATCCGCCACCGACGCCACGGCCACCATTGCTAACAACATCCCGGCCGTCAACGCCCAGATTGCCTTCATCTGCTTCTACATCTTCTTCTTCGCCTCCACCTGGGGTCCTGGTGCCTGGATTGTCATTGGTGAGATCTACCCGCTGCCGATTCGCTCGCGCGGTGTGGCTCTGTCGACTGCCTCCAACTGGCTGTGGAACACCATCATCTCTGTCATCACCCCCTACATGGTCGGCACCACAAAGGGCAACCTCAAGTCCAGCGTCTTCTTCATCTGGGGCGGTCTGTGCACCATTGCCTTTGTCTACGCCTACTTCCTGGTCCCCGAGACCAAGGGTCTGTCGCTGGAGCAGGTCGACCGCATGATGGAGGAGACCACTCCGCGCACCTCCGCCAAGTGGAAGCCCACCACCACCTTCGCCGGCACTCTGGACCGCAAGGGCCTCGACACCAACCCCACCGACACCTACAACAACGGCGGCATCCCGGCATAAGTTGCTGGGTATCGCGTGACACACACATGTTGAGTTGTTGTCGTCGATCCCGGGCCTGTGCGCTCCGGACTTTGTTAAGAATGTCGCGCGCACAAGCAGTAATGTATTAAGGGGGAAAAACAGGGGAACGGGATGAAAATCAGGGCCTTGATGATTGATTATTGTGGCGGATGAATGAACCAGCCAGCCATGTCTTTATTTACGGGGTTGATCAGGAGGGCCTTGTATTGCGGGTTGCTTAATTTTCTTTGTTTACATGTTTTGTGTTTTTGAACACTTCTTTATTCCCACACACAAATACCAGACTGATATTTCAAGTTTGATACTACTGCGATTGCCGAGTGAAGTGAGTGAATAGTAATCGGGCGATAAATCACGTATCGAGGGGTCACCTCCGCAAAGGGAGCTGCTTGTTAAGGGGTGGCGATGCAGGGAGCAGGTTACGTACGGAGTTGCTTGCCACTGAGTAAATGGCATGGCAGGGGGTGAGCTGCATAACCAGGAGTCATAGTCAGGAGCGGCCATACAGGTGTAGTGGCAAGCATAGATCCGGGTCTGTCTTGTGGTGATGTACACAGCTGACGCCTAAAATAGCAAAGACATCTTAACAGGATGTAATGAGTGCATGCGAGGGTAGCTGCCGTCCTTCTATTATCGTGTCTGCATGGGAGTGGATGTGACAGCTGATCGTCGGGATGGTCCGCGATGTGGCTGTCTCAGAGCCTCAGAGATTGGCAGCACTTGGCGTGGGAAGCCTGAAGAAGACTGCGTGCTCCGCAGCCCTCAGTGAGTACCTAGGTTCGACATCCGGTGAGAAGGATGTTGAAAATCAAGAAACAAAGACAGCCAATAGGTTGCAGAGACACTGTAGTGAAAAAAGGAACAAAGGAGAAACAGCAGACCAAGGCCAGACCCCAGTCTGTCTTGCTATTCATGTTTTGACGCAGGTGCGTTCAAGTCGCCATGCCCAAGCTGGCAATTTTCATACCGGCCGTGCCGCTCAAACTCGGGTTCGGATGTCGCTCTCACACTTTGCCTGAAAGGGCTTCCTGCTGCCTTTGCCACCTGCTGTTCTGCGGAGTAGCGCAGATGTGATGCTGCGGGCTCGGACCACAGGGACTAAGAGACAAGGCATACCAGCAGGCGAATTGGCAGATGCGCCGAGTCGTACGGAGTACTGTACTGTATCACGGCCCATGGGTAGCCCGGTAAGACACCGAATGCAAAGGTGCGCGTAGTTACTCCGTGGAAGACGGGAAAAGAAAACGACAAATAACACAGCCCCTCCGCTTGTCCCGTCTCCTCCTGTCTCGGTGCTGCGCTCTCGTCTGCTATTTTTGTGCCCCGGACACTGGACCCAGAACACTGTGAAATCAGACCGACATCAGCCCCTCAGGGTTTTCTCGGATGTCTACGTCACGATCGCTGCTTGGTTTTTTCTTCTTTGCCGGCCTCCGACTTGCTTGCTTTTGTCGGGTTGGCCGCCTCTTTTCGCTCCTGGAGCGCTGCGCATTTCGAACTCCACGCGCAGGGTACTGCCATCCGGAACATCCAGTGGCCGGTTATTGCATCTCAGTCTAGCATGCACGCCCATTGGTCCTTGGCGAAGTCATTTGTGATGTACTCGTAGACGTAGATAACTCCCTTCACATGCACAACAACGCCCCTTCCTAATTCGCCAGGGCGTGGACAGGTGCACCTTCTGCGCCAGCAGCCGCCCCCACTTCCCCTGTCGCCTCGCCTGGCAGCTGTGCTAGCTGAGCTACTATGGAGCATAGCACAGTGGACGGGCCACCTAAGAATGGGAAAACAAATGCGCTGGAGTGCTGAGTGGTCTGCCTCTCATTTCCCCAAGATCCGGTTTGTCTGGGCGGGGTCCACCGAATGTTTACAGCTGTGGAGATGCGCTACTTTGTGCATTTTGTATTGCATTTTCCTGTTCCTCGTTCCTTTCTCCTGTTTTGTTTCTTTTGGTTCTGTTTTTGTCGCCGTCGCCGTCGCTTTGCCGTCGTCCTCTCGTTTCCCTTTCGACACGCGCACTCCCAGCAGCACCTTACGTCACATTTTGTCTTTCGACCGAGACTGACGTAACCGAGAACTTCTGGCCCTTTTGTGCTGTCCGAGCAAGGGATCCGAGAGCGACCGACGGAAAAAGTCAGCCAATTTCTCCTTCTCGCGACCAGAGCCAGCGACCAAAACACCTCGAAATTCCGACAGTCGCTCCATACAGTCGCCATTGACCGTGTCGTCGTCGTTCCCCCGCCACAGCCAACCCAACCAATGCTGTTTCGCTCGCGAATTGCCGGCGCTGCCGCATTTCAGTGCGACAATTGACCTGCAGCAATACTAGCGCCTGCCGCTGTTTTCGGTAAGCCTTTGACATCCCGCGTCCATTTGGCTTGCCCTATCTTGATCTCGGGCTATATGTCGGGCTCTTTGCGCTTTCACTTTCGTGGTTTCCGCCCATCTTCACCGCTTTTCTGCCACATATCTCCCCAACAAAATATCTACACAAGCACCATTGCGGTCTGGTTCTTGACGTCTTCTACCGCTTCTTCCTCTGCTGCTGCGTTGGCTGCTCTGTTGGCTGTTCTGTATCCTCTCTGTCTTCTTTGTACCTCATGTATGCCTCCCTTATTGTTGTGCTTGTATCCCGGAAGTAAGCTCCGACGTCGTCAGCAAAGGCGCAGCCCAATCCTTCTCTTGGGATCTTCAGAACTTTGCCGCGGCTATTCCGCACAGCACAGATTTGCCTCTATCTCATCGCTGCCACCTTGCCTTCTTTGCTCTCCCGCCCTCCCTTAATGTGCTTCCCTTTGCACAAATACATCCAGGCGCATCCCTTTCGCTGCACACTTCATGGCTAACAGGGGTGAAGGAATAACCCGTGATATCCTTGACCAAGATCCACGGCGACCCACATATTTTCTCACAGGAACACATCCTACATACGTCACTTCTCTCTCCCACCACTTGGTCACCCGCTTCACCTCTACCAGAGCGACTGGAAAGAGGCAGCCTGATTTCCCTAGGTTCTCCCTGGAGCCTCACACAAATCTCCTCGCCCCGCGCTTCTGGTCGAATGTCGAACATGTTGCAACGCTTGATCGGTTGTCTGTTGTTGGGGGCTTCCTTCACCGCCGTTGCCCAGGCCGAAGGCACAGCAACTACAAAGGAAGACGCGACCACGACAGATCGCACAATTAGCATCACAGGCACTACTATGCCGGAGATTATCAAACAAGCTGAGCCATGTGTGTTCCTCTGCTACAATGCGGCTTGCCACGACTCTGCATGCTCGCCCGGCGACTTTGGCTGTGTCTGTACCAATCCCAACTCGCTTGTTGTCAAGATGGGCATTTGCGTGGGCACAAAATGTGATGGCGAGGTTCCTATTGGTCAGTACTTTCTTGTTACATCCATCTCGATGTAGATGTGTTTGCATGGTTGCTGACTTTGACCAGACTCTGGGGATTGGATGGCCGATCTATGCGACGTCTACAGCAAGAAGCCAGCCAGCACAGAAATCGCCTCGGCCTCGAAAGTCATGATCTCCGAAATCGAAGCCGTCGTGGCCACAGCCACGGACAACCCGATACCGTCCACATCGACCGCTTCCACGACCCAGGCCTCCTCGACCGTTACGTCTGCTGCCTCTCTTGCGCGCGCATCTGCGGCCGCATCACTGCCCCTCGCCGTTGGTCTCTTCGGTGGTGCCATCGCCTTTGCGGCCATGATGGTATAACTTGTGGTGCATGATACCCGTTGTACATATGTCTTCTCGTCATTCGCTTCACGCCTACTTGGCCTAGCAGGCTACTTCTTTGGTACATATCTTATATTTATATTTCATGACGTACATACCCATCTACCTAGCATTTGGGCGGCGTTGGTAGTGTTGAATCTATTTCCTTTGTCTTATCTGGTGTCCTGTTCGTGACGATGTAGGGCTGAAAACTGAAAATGGGGTTTCACCTGGTGCAGATGTTGGATTTCAGGGACTTGGCTTCGTGACTTGTATCGTTTTCTTCATAACAGGCTGCTTCTAAGAGGCTATTCATTCCACTTTTTTCATATTCCAGATACATCAATGACGCCTGATTCAGGGCAATCGCCCAACCCCAAAGCCGTGACGCTCTGTGCGCATTTGTTTTGCCATTGCCATGGTTAGTCCCTCTCAAGAGAGAAAATGCCATGCACAAGGCAAGAATGTGGTATGCACACCCAACCACAGGACGCTCGAAGCCTAGGCTGTAGTGCTCTCTGCAGACAGCGGCTTCTGTGCGCAAATAGTGTGCAAATACACATAGGAATGGATGCGCGTGTTCATCAGATCCTTGCGCACCTTGACGAGGAAGACCTCGACCTCCGAGGCCGTCCACTTGAGGCCGCGTGACAGCGGCCCAATCGAGATGCCAAACAGGCCGTCGTACACGGAACTGCGGTTGTAGAGCCCAATTGTCTTGAGATTCGGGTCTCTTGCCCACGGACCCATGGGCACTTTGTCCCTGTGGTGGCGGATGTCTACGAAGCCGGCAGCGGCCATCCGCTCGGGAGCCTGCTCGACCGAGAGAACCTGGATTCCAAATGCCTGCAGACCCTGCTTGATGTACGCGGCCAACTGCACGATGGCGTAGTCCTCGGGCATGGTGTTGTCGTCGCAAAGGTAGACCCAGTTGAGGTCCTGGACCTCGATCCAGCCGCCTGGCTTGAGGGCACTGTTCTGTTAGAAAGGTTGGGGGGAAACAAGAACGACGAGCGAAAGAAACCCAGAAACCTACGTGTACGCTTGGGAGAGCAGCTTCGGCCAGTTCTTGACGGCAGGGGCCATGTTGCGGATGTGCACGAAGTCGAGCGAGTTGGGCGGGTAGACCCATTCGCCTTCGGCGTCGTCGACGATGAAGCGCACATTAGGCGGCACCCAGGACGGCTGGATGGGGCTGAGGTCGATGCCGATGATCTCGGCCTCGGGGTATTCATCGCCCACTGCGAGGTCAGCCAGTGGAAGGAGGAGAGGAGGAGGACCAAGCTCCAGAGAACAGGGAGGGGCATCCATGGAGGCAAGACCACACATCCTCAGGGCTGACGACAACGAAACAACCACAAATCACTCACTATCAATGGCCCAGATCCCGGTGCCCGTGCCAATGTCCAGCACCTTTTGCGCATTCTCCAGTGGCGCATAATGCAGCGCACCACCACACACATGCACCAGCATGCAGTGCCGCATGTCTTCGCGCTCTTGCTCGGGCTCGTCGTTGGGGAAGTGGTACTTGCCCTCCTGGAACCGGTGGTACCGCCGGCTGTTTTCAAATGTGTAGTCGCGCACGCTCGACGACACGGACGTCGTGGCCGACGAGTGGGCGTCGCTGCCGTAGGCTTCGTCCACCGAGTCCGCATCGTCTGCCAGGCCGCCGCCTTCTTCGGCTTCAATGACGACGGTAGCGGCAGTTCCGGATTCGGCGGCGGCGGCTGGTGGACTGCGGCCTGTCGTTACTGCTGGTGATTCTGCTGCGGCTTTGGGGGTGGTTTCAGCGGGGGGGTCTACAACGGCTGGAGGCGTAACCGGCTTCGGCTCTGTGTCTTTTGTTGGCTCCGCCATGGCGGCTAGAGTGTGTTTGCAGAAGGCGGGAAATGAATGAATAAAGAGTGCCAATCACATTAGTAGAACAGAATTCAATGCAGGTGCATACGCGCAATCCGTTAGAACGGTACAGAAGTAGGGCAAGAGAAAACGGCTGGCAATGAAAGATAGACAGCGGTAGGTGCGGGCATCAGATTATTTATTAATCTAGCCACATCCGCTGCATACGCACACCCCGAGAAAGAGGGGGGGTTGCTAATATTTTTAGTGCTTGCGACTGGTGGCTGCTGGCCGCCAATAAGAGCAAACTACTACTGCTCATGGCAGCTGATACGGCGGGAAACGCCGCAGTCTCTTTTTTGGTTGTTGATTTTTTGCTGGCGCGGCCGAAGCGAATTTGCCTTCCATCCTTCGAATTGCCTTCGTGAGCAGGTCAGCGGCTAGAGCATGCAGGTTCGCGGGATAGAGCGAGACGGGAAGGAGGTTGTTGGACTGTAGTAAGGGGGACGCAACGCCGTGTGTCGGCAAAAGAGGAGAGAGAGGCGAGAGGAGGGGTGATCTAGACCACTCTGGGAAAGGGTCTCCAGCCATAAGCAAAGTTGAGCTTCTACTCTTACACTGAATGATGAGCATCTTCAACCCAACTCCTCAGCAATGGGGACGTAAAAAAGCAACCACGCAAAGGTACGTACTCCAAGAACAGCACATCGCCGTCACGTCACTAGTCGTCCGACTGTAGGATATGGGCGCTAAATGACACCGAGTCCACGAGCATGGACCGGAAAATCTGCATAAAACCAGGGTGGTCCTCCTGGAGCGGAGACGCAACCCTGTCACTGACTCCGTCTCGCTGTCAGGCCCACGTTCGTCCGTGGAACCCCGCCCCCAGAAGCAGAGTAGGCCCACCACGCTGCACTAAATTAGAGACGAACCTGGTGCTTTATGAACAAAACACGAGTAAATAAAGTTTTTTTCCTGTAGTGGAGCGAGCATCGCGACGATCACTGTGCAGGCGCATAACGTATATCTTTTCGCGGGGAGCGACGATATCCACCAGTTCGCCAATATATCAGAACCGGAACCTTCAGAGGCGAGTGTGTCTGTATTTGTTCTCCGCGAGGCATGATGGTTCCAGATCTGAAAGAAGGGCTGTGTTTCACGTCGCTCCAATTCTGGTCCTTGGGGTGTCTCGAAAACATCACCCATCACCACTTAGTAGATGATCTTGAGTTCCCCTGTATCTTGGCTAAGGCAGAGCGACACTTTGATGCATTCAGTCTAACGCACTACTCAACGGCGTTTTTCCAGCTTCTGGCTGTGGCGCTGTCGCGGTTTTGCTTACTACTTTCAACGCTGATCCCGAGTTGGAGTGCCTTCATTTGTGGTGTATTGATCTTCTATCAAGGAGTGATTGCACAAACGAGGCCTCCCCCTACCCTTACCTCCTCGCACCACCACCTTCCACATTTACTCCGGTCTCGTGTCCTCTCCCCTCCATTTCCCTTTATTAATGCGCATCTGGGGCACAATGATACACACCTTATATCTAGCCATCTTGTAGAGAGCAAATTGCACTAAGTGGTAGAGCCCCCCAACCTCTTGTCTTAGAGTGTACACACCACCATGACATTTTGGCACGGAGCAATGGTAGAGTCTGGGGCCGCCCAATTTTTATCACAATGGTTGGCCACTGATAGTTATTGAGGCAAGCGAAACGTAGGCGGCCATTGGCTCCTACCTCCTCAGCCGAACCACCACCACAAGATATGAGGTAACTCAACCAAAAGGCAACCAGTTTCGGCGCAATTCCATTTCATTGTTCTTGTCAGAGATACTCGTCTTTCCGTGTAAATGGGCGTGGGGCAGACACGCGATCGTGATTATGAGTAGGGTAATTCTCGTTTTAAAGCAATCCTAGCTTCGATTCTCTCTTGTCACGCAATTCCCTGGTTGCCAAGTTGTTTTCAACAATGCTTGGGATACGACTAATGCATCGCCATCGACACCATATGCCTGAGTGATGGTTGAGTCCACAGTCGTAAAAATGGTATCCGGAATAGGTAACTCTCTAGCCTTCAAACTCCTTTGTTGGTAGTTGGCCGTAGTAGCATCAGTAGTGTATGCAGGATTCACGAATTGGCGGAGGCTGACTCGGGAGTTGGCTGTTGTGGTCTTCGTTGCTTCGTTGGACATCAATCTTTTATTCGTTAACGTGCCTAAAAGCCGTATCGGTGGAAGCCCTATGTAGCGGTTTAAACGGATCAAGGCTCGAATAAGACGCTGGAATCTTCTCACAGTAAAAGTCAATAAGGAGAAGAAGGCAAACACGCAATTGCCTGGCCATCTCCTGCGCGTTCTATTTATTGTCCCTCAAGGCCCGTGCTTGCCTGGTACACAACCCGTCGTAGGCTACACGTGCATCGTACGTGGCCTTGGGTAACTATGGAAAGTCCCTCCTCTCACTTGGCTGTAGTTTACCCGGCCGTCCCTAATGAGAGTTTGGCGTAAAGAGCCTACAAAGGTTAAACTTTCGCGTTTACGAGACAATTTGTAAAAGACGCTTGAACAATTTAATCATAAAAACCATTATTGTAACGGCCACTTAATATAAAAAAAGTAGTGTTCATATTAAAGAATATAAAACGAGATATAAGTTAGGGTATAGTAGGCTAGTGCAATAGCAAAGGCAACCCTCTTTCATTGTCTTCGCGCTTGATGCCTTTGGTTTCAGTTAGCAGGGATGAGGAAAAAATGCACCATGTAAGGATAGACGAGGTACCTCGACTCCCTCAGCCTTGCGTACAAGACAAGGTCTCGTTCGGTTGGTGGGGGGCGTGGGGAATGGTCTTGTATCCACGACTTGCTTTCTGTAATTTGAATTTGCCCAAGGTCTATGGCGTTTACCACCCAGCTCCACTTAACAAGCTTAGAGTACTGGAGGGGAAACTCAACCGACTTTGCTCCAGTGATGTCTTCAAGGTGGCTCATAAGCCAAGGGTGCGCAACTGCCAGAGTCATTAGGTACATCCTCAAGGCTTATGTAGTCGTTGTTAACCCACCGCTGAGGAAGTCACGGATCGTGACAAACCGGCCACCCTCTGAAGGCGTGACCCGGAAAGTAAGGCCTCTCTTTCTAACGGGCCTGTTTTCTCCGCAGCATTCGATAAGGAACTCCGTGTCGTCGTCCATTTCCCAGTTGTAGTCCTCGTCCATGAATTCGGCGAACGGCCGGACGTCGTCGTCGAGGTCGCCGTACGTGACGAACTCTGGGTGGGATAATTGCGGTTCGTGCCCCATATGCCACTTCTCCCAGTGAGACTCCCACTCCTCGATATTTGTACAGCAAAAGTCTATGGATGAAACCCTTGGAATGGTGAGAGGCTGCTGGGTGATCTCGTGCCACGTGCCGCTGCTATCTTCAGCACCCGGCCTGAAAAGGGGCTCTAGGTCGTCAGCGCCGTTTTTGTGCTTCATGACCGCCATTGTGGACGGGAAGTGGCCCTCGAGAGGCCAGTAAAGGAGGCGCAGTTTTTCAGAAAGGATAACGTTTTTGCCTTCATACCGACACTCTTTATACGAGAGCACAGGATCCTCGTCGTCCAGCTCGCTAGATTGTAGAGTCATCATTGTTGTCATCAGCAGATAACGTTGAAAATGGGAGGCCCGAAGGCAAAGAACGTCTTGTTCCTCTAACTCCCGACAAGCTGCCCCCCTCAACATAAACGAATGGGAGCTAGAGGGGCTGGTGTGAGAGAGAGAACGCCTTTTTTTAGGGGAGTAATCATCATTTTTTCCGCATGAGTGGGGCAAGTCCCATTTCTAAAGAACGGCCAAGAATACAACAGTGGCACAGTGTCACGACCGCTAACATCCCCATGGTATTATGATTGGTTCGTGACCGTCATCCTTGCCCGTAGGATGCGCCGCACGTGGGCAAGTCACACATGTTATTCGGATATATAACTACATGCTGTCCTCTTTTATATGTCGACCGAGAATGTGAGCAAAACTTCAGTCCCATCAGCATTTCCGTACGTCGTCAGTATAGCTGGTAGGCTCTCCGATTTGCGGCGACTGCTGCCCATTCTTGACGACGATGCACTTCTCGAGATCATCACCTACACGAATGGTTTAGCAAGCGATGAAGAGGCCGTGATGCACTTTCAAGACCTGCTCGGCGACTCTCCCGAAGCGGCCGATCTTGTATCATCTATTGTGGGTGACCGCAGCAAAGGAGGACTACCGGCCGTCTCCTCGGTTACAACGGCTACAACTGCCCCCAGGCCCTTCACGACAACACATGGGGACAGAAACGCCTTTCAGCGAGCGGCCGACATGCGTGCGCGGGATGAGCAGGAGATGCGGCAGCTCCTCCGGACGTGCCAGCAAGAGCAGCACTACTATAACACAGCGCTCCAACTAGAACATGAGGGCGCCTCGTCGAGCTGCCAATGCACACTCCATCAGTACTTCAGCCGCAAGATCTACCGCTTGGATGTGCAGCGCGCGTGGCTTGAGGCTGTGCGCTACAAGCACAAGCATTCGATCATGGGCGAATTCTTCTACACGACCGTCGACGAAAGCCTACGCTACGCCAACCCATACGTGCAAATGGAGATCGGCGTGCACCGCGGACTGACTCCGTACGGCCCCATGTACGGCGAAAGCCTTGCGTCCAAGTTACCCTATTTCGTGGTGTGCGGAAGCCCATCGCAGAGGCGCATGCGGCCTAGCTGCGTGCCGTCATCCGCGTATCGAACGAGCTCAACACACAGGGACAGCAGCTTGTTGACGGAGAAGAGCCCATCATCGATATCTGGGAGGCCGACCGTGCACAGAAGAGTTCCAAGGATGCCAGGGAGGCCAAGGGTCCCTCCATGCAAGCGTTGTCCAGCATCACGAAGACCGCCGCCTCCTCCTCATTTTCCTTTCGCAGATCGGTCTTGGGCATGCGCTTAGCAGAGGAAAAGGCGGCCGAAACGGCCCCCCATATGCGGCATAGCATCCGTGTCGAGGAGGCCGGCCGCTAGCCCGACGATGCCACGCGTGCCCTCGTTACCGCATACCAGAAAGCTGTTGGTATGGCCGATGGCATTGCGGAAATGCGCAGGAGCAAGCCCGTGCAGTACCTACATCTGCTTCGGGCCGGCTACTTTGAGCCCATTCCAGCGGCATGGGCCACGCAGGCGTCGAACCTGTTAACCTTTGTCGTGGACGCGCGCGAAGGCTGGTTTGGAGTGACGCCAGCATGGCGAGGCTACGAGACTCTGGCCGAGGAACGGCTGTACTGGGTGCTGAGCCACCGGCGAGATCGAGGAGATCAAGGAGACCCGGACAGCAAGGGAAAGACGCCCTGTCTGAAGCCGGACACCATCTCGGCGCTGGACACGGCACGCAGGCGCATGGACGCTGCGGTAAAGCCGCCAGCGCTGTACTATGCTGACGACGACACATGCATCCAGCAGCAGCAGTAGTGGAAGGCCCGAGAAGACAGAGCAGGCACCGAAAGAGGCCACGCAGCTCACGCCCGCTACTCAAAACAAGTGCTGCCCCCGCCACTGGCCCCCGTGGACGCCTTCGAGGCCGTTGCTGGCGATGCCATCATCTTGCTCGACGTGTCCGCGTCCATGGGCCTCGACCCAGTGCGCCCAGTGTACGACCAGTACCTCATCACCGGCTTCGAGCCGTGCAAGCAGCCCCGGACGGGCGACACGGCCAAGGCGATTCTTCGCCGGTTCACCGAGGCGCTGGCCGGCCACGACGTCCCGTCGCGCGACGACGGCGACGGATACGACCTCGTCACGTTGTCCACGGAAGCCCAGCACGTCGGCCGCGTCGGGCCAGGCAACCTCGAGGCCGCGTGGCGTCAGCGCGTGCACTTTGGCGGCGGCAAACGCGTCATGGCTGGCTGGCAGCTGGCCAAGGCGCTTCACTTCCACAAGAATACGGCATCTGCGGTGCATCACCCCGTCTTCGGCTGGCAGGCCGGGCCGCAGACGCCCGTCCTGCGACTGTTGCTCATTCTCGGCGGCAAGGCCCCCGACATGGCCGAGTTCGAGCTGGAATTGCTCGCCGCGACCTCCTGGGCCCACGTCACCGTCTTGCTGGTCGGCGTCGACCACTGCCTGCACCACCACCGCCAGGCCAATGAGCTGGCGCGCATCCATCGCAGCAACCGCTGCGTGTCCTTTGTCGATGCCCAAGGCCACTGCCCGGAGCGCTACGCGACGCACGAGCTGCTGAAGCGTCACCTAGGGTACGACGTATCTATGGCTGATTTCGCGGCCATGGAGAACCAGCAGGCTCCTCCGGTAAGCTGAATTATAGCCACAGGCCACCTTGTTGTCAGACGGTACGGATCTCCTTGATCTCCTTAAAGCAACATGAGCCTTTGCTGGAGTCAGTATAACTTGGTCGGAGCAGACAAAGTCAGTATCGCGAGGACCAACAGGAGAACCATCCGTTGTGGTCTCGAGATTGATGAATTTTATTCTGTTGGCCCGGAATCATGTGTACGGCGAGAAATGATTGGCTAAGTCAGTCAGTCCTTGCAGGCACGTAACGTATCGTTCAAGGCTAGTAGCAAGAGCGCCGCTATGCATGCGTGTTTGTGTATGAAGCCGATAACAGAATTTCCAACACGACCCCTTTTCGTGTCGTAACCAACTAGGCAATAGGAAAATAGAGGAAGTAGCCGTAGTGGGCAGAAACTTTTTTTTGTCAAGTTCATAGATGAAGACAGAAGCACCTTGTTTTCAAGTATTCGAAATGGAGAACGCCAGCCGTATTATCGTTGGAAACCTCCTCGGTTCGCACACCGACTCAATAAGCCACTAGGGCGCGTGTCATGTGGCTGGCGACTCGAAGGCAACAGAAGCATGTCCCAGGCCCCAGTCCCAGCTCATTGCCCATCCTCCTCGGTAGACTCCTAGGTGACCCCCTTCCCCGGATTTGCTGCTGTCCACTATAATTTAGCTTACCCCACAGCGCGTTGATAGGCCCAAGAGACGGGAAGGATGGGGCTGCCAGACTTCTGACCGGACCGTGTCCCCTCTCAGTTGGCTCCATTGCGGCCGATGTTGAGGGGGCAGGTCAAAAATAAGCTTTCGGATATATGGCTCCGCGTTTGGCTAGGATGCTCGCAAAATGTGTATCTTCCGGGCCGCGGCAGTTCAAAACATTGCAGGGGCAACACAGGAGGGACACAAGCCATTCGGTTGGATAGGTATAAGTATTAAAAGACGCATGACAACCCCCGCACGTCTCGTCTCGCGATTGCCATCACCGTCGTCTTTGCCAAACCTTGTCTGCTGTAGCTGCTCAGCCTTGTATCATCACAATGGGTCTCGGGGTTCTCGACGACAAACACCTGGAGCACGTCCCCGGGACAGCTCTTTTGACTGATGTCATTGATGCCCAGAGGCACCACCGTTATGGCGATCTCGACACCTCCCGTCTGCGACACGGTACGGGAAACAATGCCGACGTCGTGCTTGTGCCCCAGCCCTCGCGCAGCCCCAACGACCCGCTAAATTGGCCCCTGTGGCGCAAGGACTTGATGCTTTTCTTCATCTGCATCGACACGGCCGTCGTGGGTGCTTGGGGCCCTATGATTAGTCCTGGGTTTGCCCAAATGGCCGCGGAATGGGACATGACCTACAATGCTCTCAACGGCGGCCTCGGCTGGGGTATTTTCGTCATCGGCATCTCCTGCTTCTTCACCAATTCCCTCTCGGTCATCTGGGGTCGCCGGCCCATCTTTCTTCTCGGCAACCTCCTGCTGTTCATCAGCAGCCTCTGGGGCTACTATGCCCACAGCTACAAGTCGCTCCTGGCTTCGCGCCTCATCGGATGCATTGGCATGTCCCCGTTCGAGGTTCTCGTCACCACCACCATTGCCGACATGTACTTTGTCCATGAGCGTGGTTTGCGTCTGGCCATGTGGGGTCTTTGCCTGTCAATCGGCGTCGGTGGTGGCGTCATCATATCTGGCTACATTATCCAGGTAAGTCCTCCACATTGCATTGCTAGAAACGATTGCTAGGCAGTCTGCTGTCACACGAACACGTGCTAATGCTTCTGTCAACGACAAGGATCTCGGCTGGAACTGGACATATGGCATCTGTGCCATCATCTTTGGCGTGTGGATGGTGGTTCTGTTTTTATTCTGCCCGGAGACCGCATACCGACGTGACGAAGTGTACAACATTGATCTTGGAACGCAACGGGACAAGGCCGAGTTCCTTGCCGAAAAGAGCATGCAGCATCAGGAGATTGAAGATGTCGCCACCGGTCATGCCAACGGCGATCACGTCGATGCCGAGAGGGGAGAATCGAATGCGGTCACGGACGCAGAAACTCCCGACCTCGACCTGACCGAACCCGTCCACAGCTTTTGGTATGATCTCAAAATTTACCACGGCCGGCAGAGGGACGACGCATACTGGAAGGTCCTTACCCGGCCCCTGCTTATGCTTGCCTTCCCCCAGGTTCTCTTCAGCCTCTTCGCATACGGCCTGACCACGTCGTGGCTTGTCGTCGTGGGCAGCGTCCTGTCGCAAATCTTCAGTGCTCCACCCTACAACTTCACCGTATCTCAAGTCGGTCTTGTTTCCATCAGTACGCTGGTCGGCTCCATTCTTGGCGCTTTTGTCACCGGTCCGACGGCCGACTGGGTTGTCAAGTTCATGGCTCGGCGCAACAACGGAGTGTACGAGCCTGAATTCCGTCTTACCATCATCATCGTCTCATTGGTTCTCGGAGGCTTGTCATTCTTCGGTTTTGGCTGGTCCCTCTCCGTGCAAGATCCGTGGATCGGCCCCGTCATCTTTTATGGCCTACAGTACTTCGGCGTCAGCTTCATGACGATTGCTGTCTACGGCTATTTGACTGATTGTCACCGAGATAAAGCACCAGAGGCATTCGCTGCTATTAACTTGAGGAACATCTATTCCTTTGGCATGAACTATTTTATTTCTTCTTGGATATCTACGCAGGGGCCCAAGGAGGTTTTTTGTATCGTGGGAGGCATCCACGTCTTCATCTGTTTGTGTGCCATTCCTATGTACATCTATGGGAAGAGATGCAGAAGCTTCACAAGCCGTGTGGGGATTTTTCAAAAAATCATGGAAGCCTAGATGCTGTAAACAGTTTGTTGGTATCTTAAGTGGTTGGTATGTAGAGTTCAGACCGCCTAGGGACATAATCAGAAATAGGTTTGAAAGTGGCAGCGTTATTGACGCTAACAGTAAATGCTACTGTTTTGCGACGTATCCAATAAGTGGCGGATTGCACACCCAATATGAGACACGCGGTGGACAAGGAGCTGCATACACTGATAAAAAATGTACCGCGTACAGCTACTAGCCAAAGCGCCAGCAGCGTCAGTGGCTGCGCACAATTTGCCCTTGTTAGTGAGGGATCGATACGGAAAAGGGTCACTGACAAGCAGATAATTTTGCCAGAAAAAAGACGGCAGCAAATATGTAAACTAAACTTAGCCACGTTTGACAGTGCACGAGCGCTATACTCCATACGGACGGAATACAGGTTCCTGGGTCGGTTGTGTATTAATTGAATAATCACTGTAAGGCCTCACAAATACGCAAAGCCAAATGGTGATCTCCGTGCGGGCCGTCGCCTGAAGGGGATAACAGTTCTCCTGAAGGGGATAACAGTTGTCAAAAGCACCAAGCGTTGCTTATGATTTTATTACCGCTTCTTAGCGAACACGGCAGAATCCTTCATGCCTCTTGATTGTGGTTACCGGATTCCGTGTGCCGATAGAAATAGCAAATGCACCGTCTAATCCAACTCGCTGCAAGCACTATTCCGTTGCTTGTGGACCACTCCTCCTTTGCGGCATCTGTATCTGGGTTAATGGGTGGACCGTAGGTATATAGTCCCGTCATTGCGATCTGGCATGTCAACAAACACCAGTCAACTCCTCTCTTCACCTATTTACCTATTTACCTATTTACCTATTTACCTATTTTCGATTGATTATACCGCGCCCTTTACATCCCCAAAATGTCCCTACGACTTTTCCTAGCATGTGCTGCCACAATAGTACTTGCAAACGCGGGAATACCCCCTTCGTCGCGTTATCCCAGTGCTGCCTCTAAGACGGTCGACATTGTGATTGTCGGTGGAGGATCGGCGGGTTCCCATGCAGCCATCAAGTTCATTGACGCCGGTAAATCCATATTGATAGTTGAGAAACAAGGACAATTGGTTTGTTTGAATCTCATGCGCTCGCCATGTAAATGATCTAACACATGAACATAGGGCGGCATGGTCAATAGCTACACAGACGCCAAGACCGGTCAGATTATCGATTGTACGTGTCTCGGTGCAATGCTTCATGTATTTTTTCAGTTCAACTAATAGGCGTTTAAAGATGGCGTTTCTGCGTACACAAATTTTACTGGCACCGAAGCATACTTCAAGCGCCTAGACATCAACACGACCGGACCAACATTTTCAACCAATGCGAACACTTTTGCCGATCTGACTACAGGGCATCCCGTCAACTTCATTGCATCAGAGGCCGCGAATTCAACTGCGGCGTTCGAAGCCTTTGTCACCGTTGCCAACAAATATGCCGAGTATTACATACCATCTTATGCCAACTGGCCTGCGCCATCCGCCATCCCCGATGATTTGATCATGCCATTTGGCGCCTTCGCTGCCAAGTACAACCTCGGCCCGATGCTACAGGTCCGTTGTGTTCCCCTTGCTGAAAATTCCAAACCACTCACTCGTTATAATAGACGATTTGGTCGTCCATTACATCAGGTGTCGCTGATATGCTAAACCTGCCTACGATATTCTTCCTCCAAACCTTTGGTCCTGAAACGGCTGGTGCCTTCTTAGGCACTACTCCAGAATTTGTCCCAGTTTCAGGCCGCAACCAGGACATATACGACAAAGTACTTGCTATTGTAGGCAAGCATGCTGTCCTTTTGAATAGCACCGTTATCGAAGCGGTTCGCCATTCGAAAGGGCAGGGCGTTGAGCTCGTTGTAGGACATGCTGATGGCACCCGTAGCATTGTTATCGCTAAGAGTCTTGTCCTCGCCATCGAGCCGACTCCAGAAAATATGGCGCCGTTTCATCTAGACAAAGCTGAGTCCAGCGTTTTTGACAAGGCTGTGTGGAGCGTTGTCCAAACTGGTCTCATCTATCACCCCTCGCTACCCAAGAATACAACCATCAACAACATGCCAGCCATTGCTGCTAATGGTAACAACTTTGCTTTCCCAGAACCACCATTTGTGGACTATTATTCCGTACGTACTCGACATTTCCCATCATGCTGGAAAGTAGAAGAGGCTAACGACTCCTTACAGTATATGGGAGAGGGCATCTTCCAAACTATTGTTGTTGGCTGGCAAAACCTTACGGTGGATACTGCCCAGGCGCTTGCTGCCGACGGAATCAATTTAATGGCGACTGCTGGCACAATTTCACCGGCTGGTACAGCCAAGATGGATATTCTATCGTGGTCAGACCACGGACCGATGGATTTACGAGTGACAGCTGACCAGCTAAGAGCCGGGTTTATTCGAGATCTGTATGGCTTACAAGGCTACCGCTCAACCTACTGGACGGGTGCTGCATTTTCGAGTCAGTTGTCTACAGGGCTATGGGCATACAACGATGCGTACCTAGTGCCAAAGGTCTTGGCGGGTTTCTAAAAGTCGTTTTGGCACCCATATTCTGGTAGAATTCGAGAACGGCTTAATGCCACCCGACCGTGAAAGAGCCATCCCCGAAGGGTTAGTACAAGATCAGTCTGGTACGTAGCCCACGGCTAGTAGGCTATGCATCTGCACCTATACGGTACGGATCCGGGGAATCACGGGATACTTTTAATGCTTTACAGAGATGGCAGGTCTCCCATCAGTCAGTGACCGCAAATATATATTAGATAGAGTAGCGGTGGCGGCCTAGGTTAAAAGGGCAGGCTGAAGTTTATGTTCTACATGGACTCCTAAATATGCTGGTCAACAGCGACTATTATCAGAGCAGGGCCATCCCCAGGCTTCCGGCCCGGTATAGTAGGCCATCTGCATAGGCACGACACGACTTCGGAGAAAGCTGGCCTCCATGAGCGGTCGTATCCACGAAACCCACATCACAACACACCACCAGTTCCATGTATATAAATGCTTACCGCCCATCAAAAAGCCACCCGTAGACCTCAGATACGGCAGTAGGCACAAACTCTCGAGTCATCAACCGCTGCGCCTCTGCCACAGATACTAAACACCCATACTTGGCAAGAAGCCACAGGTAAGGGACCCTAACCGTTGGTGGCAGGTCAAGGCGCTTGGCAGCGATGGCATCATTTTGACGCGCGCTCGTCCCTAACTGCCATAACAGGAGGAAGTAAAATCTTGTTGAATGGATCTAGTTGGGTAAAAGGGTGGTGTTTGAACAGACCACCTCTTCACCACTAGTGATATGTTTTGTTGTTACATGCATAGCCTGGGACGGTTTGGGCAATGTTTATTGAAGGAGCTGAAATGGCGAACTCTCACATGAGCAGAGTTCATCATAGAAGACCAAGAGTGGGCACGTAACCCGCACGCCCAAACGGCAGTCCAGGAATAAAGCCCCTAGACTGCAAACACCCCATCTTTCATTTCTCCTCTCTTCCCTGAGTGAACTTAGATGTTCGGAATTCGACGTGTTCATCGTCAGTGCCTAGATCCTAGTGACCCGTTACAGTCTTGCTCTAGACACAGCAGTCTAGATCCCACTTTTTTTCATCGACCCCGCGAGCACTCATGACCAACGCCTGAGCAGCACCAGAGCAATGCTTGAGGAGTGCCTGAGTAGCGCCTGAGCATCTCAGAAAATAGGGTAGAAAGCAGCCGGCGTGGGTAAGGGCAAGGTTCGGGAAAGCAGCAGGGCAACATAGCAAGAAATGGTAAACGGGATATCGGGAAAATACGTTGCAAGAGAGTGAAAAATATCAAGAACAGGGAAGTCTCAACCCGGCATGATGCAGCAGGCCAGATGCTGACATGACATCATAACAATATCTCTCTCCGTAAGAGTCAGAAGCTAGGGGCCGTTTAAAACGATGAGCGAGTAGGCGAGCTGACAGAGGACGAGGCTGTATCCGAGTAGTCTGGACCCGTCATTTGAGGTCCCGAAACCCCGGCCGACATAAATAGCGAAAAAAGCCGAAGATAAACAGTCGAAACGTTGACAGCCGGGAAACGCCCAGCCCAAGCTGGAAAGAAGGGAAAAAAACCGAAATAGAACAGTTCATCCATACCCAGAACGCCTTCCCTGTGCACAGTCGGCACCCAGAGAACCAAAGAGCGAAAGAAAAGCAACTAAGCCTGCTGGGCCGGAGGAGCGCCCCTGCCCTGGCCGCCACGTCCACCATAATGGTTTCTATTGTTGGGATTGGCCGCGTTGTTGATGCCATTGCCAGCAGCACCGGTTGGGTAGCCGTTGCGGCCGCCCCGACCACCGCGGAAGCCAGAAGGCTGTCCTCCACCCCGGCCTTGTTGCTGGAAGCCGCCGCGTTGGCCTCCGTTGATGTTGCCGCCGAGCATCATTGTGCCGTCCCGGTTCTGCCAGCCGCCCTGGGGCTGCGGAAGCGAAGGCTGCACCTGAATCTGGCGCTGCTGCTGCTGGGGAAGAAGAGGCTGGCCCTGCATGGAGGGGTATGGGATGGGTGCCACGCCAGGAAGAGCACCCAGAGCCTGCATTGGCGGGCCCTGAGGCTGGACCTGACCTTGGTACTGGGCCTGTTGAGCAGGGTTGTTGTTGTTGTTGTTATTGTTGTTGTTGTTGGGTCTGGCCGGCAGATTGGACGGATGCGGCGCTGGCTTGGCCATGTTAGCAAAGGGGCGCGGGATGCTTTCCGGGTTCTCGTAGACGTAGAGGCTCTTGTCGATGGTGGCGGGGATGGGCTGGATCTCGGTGCCGAGGTCGCGCTCAATGTTGTATAGGTTCAGCCGGTCGTCCCAGTTGATCAGGTTGATAGCAAGACCGAGATGGCCATAGCGACCACTGCGGCCGATGCGGTGCAGATAGGTCTCGGCGTTCTTGGGGAAGTCAAAGTTGATGACCACGTTGACGGCCTGGATGTCGATACCACGCGTCAGCAGATCCGAGCAGACCAGGTTGCGGCACACGCCGTTGCGGAAGTCGTGGAAGACCCGGTTGCGGGCCAGCTGGGCCATTTTGGCGTGGCTGTAGAAGCACGAGTAGCCCAGCTCGGTGATCTTCTTGGCGAGCAGCTCGACACGGTTGGTGGAGTTGCAGAAAATGATGGACTGGTTGATCTGGAGCTTGGAGAAGAGCGTGTTGAGGCAGTGCACCTTTTGGCGCTCCTCGACAAAGGCGTAGTACTGCGTGATGCCGCGCAGCGTCAGCTCGTCCATCAGGTTGATCTCGTACGGACTCGCCATATTCTTATCCGAAAAGTCCTTAACCGAGAGTGGGAACGTGGCCGAGAAGAGCATCACCTGGCGGTCCTTGGGGTGGAACTGCAGCAGCTGCTCGATGACGGGCGTGAATTCGGCGGACAGCAACTTGTCGGCCTCGTCCATGACGAACATGGGGCACTCACTCAGGTCAGCCACTCCCTTGCTGGCTAGATCGAGGATACGCCCCGGCGTTCCGACGACGATGTGGACGGCCTCCTGGAGACGCATAATGTCTTCGCGCAGACCCGTGCCACCCGTAGTGACCATGACGTTGATGTTGAGGTGCTTGCCCAGTGTCTTGCAGACCTGGGATGTCTGCATGGCCAGCTCACGCGTGGGGACCAGAATCAGGCACTGGATCTTGGACACTTTCGGGTTGATCTTCTCGATCGCGGGTATCACAAAGGCTGCTGTTTTTCCGGTTCCGTTCTTCGCTCGTGCCAGGATATCGCGCCCTGTTAAGGCGACCGGGATGCTCTCCTCCTGAATAGGCGATGGCTTCTCAAACCCAGCCTCGAAAATACCCATCAGCAGATCTCGCTTGAGGTTGAAGTCCTCGAACTCGAGGCCTTTTGTGTTTGTTACATCCTGTCATTCTGAGTTAACGCTGAGCGGGTATTAGAAAAGACGAATCCAAGAAAAGTGCGGCGGCATACCTCAGTCTGATGTCTCGTGTCCTTGGATGGAAGGTTCAGGTCCTTCTTCCAGTCTTCTGATGATGAGCTGTCGCTTTGGGGCGTTAATAAGAGCCAGTAAGAGCCAACAACAGGGCAGGATGCAGCGTGTACATACCTCATGGACACTGACTTTAACTTTTCAACCAAGCCGTCCGCCATTTTATGATGATGTAGAGAAATAAGGGTCGTAAAAAGGATAAGATTATATTCGGAAAAAAGCCCCGTTTATCGCGAGCTGTCGAGTCTCGCAAACGTAAGAGAAACAAGGTCGCAAAAAGAAACAGCTTTTATTTGGAAGAGCACCGGGTATCGCGAGCTATCAAGTCTCGCAAACGTATAGAGAAATAAGGGTCGTAAAAAAACAGCTTTTATTTGGAAAGAGCACCGTGTATTGCGAGCTGTCAAGTCTCGCAGACGTAGAAAGCTGTGTATCGAAGGAGGAGAGTGATGGAAACGTATCGCCGCGACTCTACGAATTAGAGTGCGAGTGAGTACTGGCTAGAAACGGCGAAAAATTCTGGAGATCGTAGAAGAAGTGAAACTAGAGAGGCACCCGTATCCTATGAGGCGATAAAAGCGTGTGTAGTGGGTGTGCTTAGAGTAGATGTGGTTGTGTTTGTTGGGGAGATCCGACTTTTTTGGTCTCAGGTCCAAAGGGTTTGCGTCTGTGTTGTGTCGAGTGGGGATGGAGAAGTGGTAAGCTGGGAGAGGTAAGAGAATCAAGATAAATGCTCCAAATATCGTAGATAAATAAAAGCTGCGGAGATATCGACAACCGTTGCTGGAAACACAAGGGAGTATTTTTTGGTGCTTTTGTTGCCCGAGATAAAGAGGGGTATAGCGAAAACTGTCGTAAGGGTGAATGTGAGTTGAGGCGGAAAAGACGATCAAAGAGAAGTAGAGTAGAGAAGTGGAATCGGCGAAAAGAGGATGGTAGACGTTCGCGGTGTCAAAGATCTCAGGAGCAATCGTGTTGGTGTTGAGGTAGCTTGGATTTCTCGTGCAGGTGAAAAAAACAGAGTGAAGGTAACTACGGAGTAGAAGTTGTGTGTTCAGCCCATAGAAGGCAACGGAAATGGGGCGCAGGAAGCTACGGCGGCACGTGATATATGGAGCGCAGGAGAGCTTTGAGCGTTAGCTGACACCAGCTTTTCATTGGACCAGAATGTCGGGGTGGCGCACCGCCACACACTAGCCACAGTCTACGTAAACGCTGTCTTCGCTGTTAGGAGTTGACCCCACACCGGAAGCCATCGGCGACCAGATCCACGTGCCTCATTTATCGCATCAAATGATCCAAGTTGAGTCGTCTGTGGGCGCACGGCAGCGACAATAAGTCCTTTTTCTATGTTCAATCTTCTTGCAGGATGATTTCTCGATGGCCTCTACACACGGTGTGTCCGTGTTGCACATCCTGCCGTGCATTGGCGCGATCTCGCCCGTCTTCGCGGCTCTCCGTCTTGTTCAAGCACCCCGTCACAAAGCCAGCTTCCGGACGGTTGAAGGGACGCCGTTATTTTGCAACGGTCCTCAACGACGAATATTTAGAGAAGGACGGCCACGATGTATCAACTGAGGGCGGTAGCAGGCACAATACCGAGCACGGCCGACGGCACTCCAGCTCTCCGCACACGAACTCTCTCGCTTGGCCATCTTCGAAGAGTCCAACACCCTACGAGATCTTTGGCCAGGCCAAAGGCGAACCGTATCACAAATCCCGATACTACGATCTCGTCAAGCAATACCACCCGGACCGGCGGCATCACTCCCAGAACCACATCCACGGGCTATCGCTAGAAGCCATGACAGAGCGGTATCGGCTAGTCGTAGCCGCAAACACAATTCTCAGCGATCCAATCAAGCGCCAGCTCTACGATGCCAGCGGTGCTGGATGGACGCAGCAGCCACAGGACGCCCAAGACCTCTATCGCCAAGCCGACCGATCTTGGCGCAGCCAAAAAAACAGCCCGGCCCGCAATGCGACGTGGGAGGATTGGGAGCACTGGAAGAACGAGCGGGAGGGGAAGAAGCAGGAGCCGCAGTTCTTGTCCAACGGCGGCTTTGCCGTGCTAGTGCTACTGGCTGTCTTTATTGGCGGCTGGGGCCAGGTAGCTCGTGCTGGCAACCATTCGATCTACCTACTGGACATGGCCGACGAGCGCCATCGCCACATTAACAGGAAATTGCGGGAAGAGCAGTCCGAAATTGCGCTGATGAACCGGCAAGACCGTGTGGGCAGTTTTCTAGAACGGCGCGAGGGCTGGGGCTACTCCCTGCCGCCGTCGCCGAGGGTCAACCATGCAGGGGGAAGCACGAGTCGAGATGACAAGTGATGGAGGAATGAATAACGAAGAAGCACAAAGCGCGTGTATGTATTATGTAACAGAAGAATAGCATGTATTACGTGATTCCCATGTATGACATCAAGCACGTCCAGAATGGCCCTGGAGTTCTCCATGTGAAGTTACATAATCAGCAGAAACAGTAGAATGTATGCGTCGCCATCAGCAAGACCCTGCCTTGGGAAAAAGAAGCAGGACGCGATCGCAAGGCGTCTCCAGTTGAACTCAGATGAGCTTGACCAGATGTTGATATTCGGATGGAATGAGAGCCAAACAGCACGCAGAAGCACAGCCAGAACGACCCAATTGATATCCGGTAGGGGGGGGATGAGGAGTGAAAGATGAAAGATGGAAGAAACAAGAGGTCCTCTGAAGAGCGAGCATTTGACCTACCTATTGTTTGAAGCCAGTCATTTCCTACGACTTTGTCCAAAGTGCAGTCTAGCAGCTGGATCAACAGTGCCCAATAGCCGCGGACGCCCGTTGGATGTAAGCAATCACTAGATTGCCGCACATCCTCGCTCGCTGTTGCAGAGTCATCTTTGGCACAGATGCCAGTGAAGAACGGGAGAAAGAAAATCGTAATTTGGACCCAGTGTGTGAAATTTTCGAGTAGTAGATATTCGAGTAGTAGATAAGAGCCGCGAGTCGCGATAGTGCTACAGTGTAGCGTATTGTTGGCACTGTATGTGTACTGTACGCGAATATACGAAGCATTTACGAAGACTCAGACAGCGACACGTTGAAAAACCAGAGTTAATAGAGAGTGGTAGAAGGGATATTAGGTGTTAATTTTTTTCTTTTTTTACTCGTTTTTCTCTTCAAGTGCATGTTTCGGCGGGAATGAGTTTTGGTAGAAGTAAACTTACACACGAATAATTATCTGCAATGCTTCACTCTTTTTACATTGCTTATTTCACATCACGGGCAAACCCACATCACAACCACACTACCAAGCCGAAACCTTGCCATATTTCACCGTAGTGTACACTACATAAATGACCAATGTGACAAAAATGGCGTTGGACGACACAACATGCTGTTAAGGGCAGCTATCTATGGCCATGGGGTGGAGTTTCAGCCCGGAGATTGATCATAAAATCCGGGCCCGTTTCAGTACTTAAAGTGAGGTTCAAGCTTATGAGGAAGACTGCTATGGCCCTCCAGTGCAAGACCTACATACTCACATTACTTCATATTTAGACTACGACTGTTTTCATCCAAGGTCCGCAGGTGGTGTTCTGGTGCTTACACCTTTGGCCCTCAAGCGGACACCACAGACTGACACGGGAAGCAGCAACATTTAGAACCATGGCCAGCCGACTAGGACCACAGATCACGGCTGTTGTAGCCCAATTTACAGCAGCAGACAGCAAAGCCACACCGCAACTACGGCTGCAGTTCCCGGAGGCCGACACGGTGACGACGGCGGGCACACCGGTGACGCCTGCCAACGCGGCCCAGGACCCGGCCCTGGCTCTGGCGACAAGCCTGCTGGCTGGTGCTCCGGCCGAGCAGCTCTACGTATCTGTTTGCGTGGATCTGGATGCGCCGTTCCCGTCGTTCCCCTTCCTCAGCCCCATTCTCCATGGCCTGCAGACGGATCTGGTGGCAGGCACTCCGAGCAGCGAGAGCCCCGAGTGGGCGTCGCTGACATCGACCGTGCCGCCGCTGGTGCCCTATTCCGGGCCCAAACCGCCGCCAGGAAGCACGCCACACCGGTATATGTTTGTGCTTTGGAAGCAGCCGGAGGGCCAAGACGCAGCGGCGATTCGCAAGGCGTTGGGGCTGGCGGATGAGGTCGGGCGGTGGGCGCGTATGCGGTGGGATGGCGTGGGGTTTGAGGAGGCGCTGGTGCTCGGGGAGCCGGTGGCAGCAAACTATTTCAATGCTAGCAGCTGAGCGGAGGGCAGATGGGGAAAGCTTGCGGGCTGTACGGAGTAGGAGGCCGTGTTGTGATGTTGTTTGTTTTGATTTTGTGGATCGACTGGCTCTGTAGGTTGCAGTGACACCATTTCGTAAATATACCTGGGTTAGTGAAGGTGGAAGTCACCCTCCTCCTTGGACTCTCGAGTCGCGCAACATGTATTCACTGACAGAGTGGTGGGTTACCTAAGAATATGTTTTCTTTGAAAGAACGCTGGGGAGCGCAAGACGGTTGGTCTGGGCTGCTAGAGATTGGTCAGCCCCACATTAGAGTGCACAGCAGCCAATCGATTGTAGACAGGCGATTGGAGCGGCCGCCGGAGAGGACGCGCTAGCCCGAAAGAGGAAAAAGTAAACATAACGTCACAGCGGTCCCCCGCCAGCATTCTCACATAGAGCAAAGAGGGAACCACTTTACAGGACCACGACGCGAGAGAGCCACAAGATTTTCGAGAGACGGAGACGTGTCGGTGGGCCGGTGGCGGTTGGGGTTTGTTTACTTTCTGCGCTGTTGGACAGCTTGCCAACTGGTGTTCCTCTAGGACATCCTTTGTTATTTAATTCTCTTATTCTCTTGATGCGCAACTTCGTTGACTTGGTTCCTCTCTTGCACGCACGTCCATGCCCTCCTTTCCCAATATACTCTTGACTTGACCGTTGCATATACACGGCGATAGCCCACTGGACTCCGCACGCACTTGCGAGGGCTGTCCCCTATTACAGCCCATCATGTCTGACTCTCTGGATCTTCCCATCGCTCTTCGGCGCACGCGGCGCAGCACCACAATGCTGGCCACGGCGTCCAATGCGGCAGCAGCAGCAGCGACAGCAACAACAGCAACGGCAGCCCCTCCCAAGCCAGTCAATGAAGACAGTCAAGTCTCCGTCGACCTGCCCACGAAGCCTGCGGTCCTGGACATCCACACCCCCCGACGCCAACGGGGACCGCATGCCACCAAGAAACGCGTCCGCTTTTCGGATCCTGGACCAACCACGGAGGCCACGAGTCTGTCTGAGACCGGCCTGACACCTTTGCTCAAGCGGACGAGCTTCTTGAGCCGCGTCTCCCCCGCTAAACCGCGTCGCCGGCACTCGACACCAGCCCGGTCCTCGTCGGTCGGCCGAGGCGAGCACAGCCCGTGGAACTTGGACGGCGCGTCGCCGCAGCCATTGAGCGGCGAGGTGACCTTTTTGCCGCTGCGGCAAGTACTGAGTGGCCGTGTGAAGCGGTGTCTGCGGCGCCGCGGCCTCAGCGAAGAAATGAACCGGATCCACGACGAGAAGCGGTGCCGAGAGGCCGAGGCAAAGGCGGAAATGGCGGGTCTGCGGGCGGCGGTGGCTGTCAAAGACGCCGAAATCGAGCGGCTGCTGCAGCTGACACGGGTGGGCGTGTTGGGCGCCCAGCTGCAGAACGGTGACGGCGACGGCGATGGCGACAGCGCCAATGATACCATGGTGCAAGACACAGAGCGGATTCTGGGGCTGGAGCGGCAAGTGGGCCAACTCCGGAGGCAACTGGCCGAGCACGACCGCGCCTTCCCTCTGGCGACGCCCGAGGCAGACCGCACGTACGACTGGACGCTGGCAGCACGTGATCCGTTTGCATCGACTCTTGATGACGATGATGGCTACACTCTGCCTCACCATGTCGACCGCCACGATGACAACGGCAGTGGCGGCTACACGTTGGCCGACGACGACGACAACACAGACATATTCGGCGATACCACAATGGCAGATCTGCAGTGCAGCACGCCGAGCCGATCGAGCCGCTGCAAAAGCACAGAGTCCGCTGTTCGCTATGTGACCGGGCAAGACTCGTTTCCGTCGCCGCCGGCCACGAGCCCGGCCGCTTCGTTGTCACATCCATCGCCACCGCCTCCGTACCCGGTGGCTAGCAGCCGTGTATCGGTGCTGCCCTCGACGCCGACGACGGCCCGGATGGCGGCGGACATGCTTCTCCTGGACACGTCTCCGATGATGATGGAGGAGGGGGAGGAGGAGCAGGGAGAAGAGCCCTTTGCCCAGACGGACGCAGAGGTGCAGGCAGATCTGCCGGATGGCGAGAAGCAGCAGCTGACAGACGAGCTGGCGTCGCTGCGGCTGGAGATGAGCAAGCTGGAGGCGGCGGTCGAGGACTACCGGTCGCTGGTCGCACGACTGGACACACAAATGGCTGCGGTGGAAGTCGAAGTGGATGGAAAAGCACCAGACACCGCCCCTCTTGTCGACAAGGTGGCCCGCATCCTGCAGGACCTCAGCGACAAGACGGCCGCCCTCGGCGAGCTGTCACGCCACCTCAACGGCCTTGGGTTCAGCGGAAACGACGCCGCCGACGTGGTGCTGTCTTTGGTGGCGGCTCTGCGCAGCGCCCGCCTGGAGCTGGAGTACCTGACGCCCGGCGAGATTGCACTGCCGCTGACGGCCGCCGGGGCCGAGGTGCTGGACCTGCTGCTGGAGCGGCTGCGGGCGCTGTCGCGGCAGGCGCGCGAGGCCGACGAGCACATTGACGAGTACCACGAGCTGGAGCGTAGTTTGCGCCAGCAGCTGGGCGCACGCGTGGCCGCGATGGACGGACTGGTGCAGGACGCCACGGCTAAAGACGCGCGGATTGCCGAGCTGGAGGCCGCACAGAGCGACATGGACGACATGGTGACCAAAGACGCCGTTGCCGAGCTGCAGGTCGGCCTGGACCGGCTCAAGGGCGCCATGGCCAGCTATTCGCGCGATGTGGCTGAGCTGGAGCAGCTGGTCGAGCGGCTGGAGGCCGACCTCAAGGCCAAGACAAGCGAGGCCGCGGACCTGCAGAGCGAGGGCGCCCGCGCAAAGGCAGCGGCGGCCGCCGAAAAGGAGGCAGCAGTGGCGCGGGTCGAGCAGAAACTGGCCAGTGCGGTAGCCGAAGCCGAGACACTGCAGGCCAAAGTGGCGGCGCTGGAAGCAGACAAGAAGACCGCCAACGAGACGGCGCGCTCGACCGAAGCGTCCAAGAGCGACCAGGCCGCGCTGCACCGGTCCTTTGGGCGGGCCTTGGCTCTGCGCGATGCACGGGTGACGGAGCTGCGGCGGGAAATCGAAGAGGTCAACGCGGCGCTGCGGACAGCCCACGATACGGCGCAGCAGCTGCGGGTGGACAAGACCGGGCTGGTGGAGCAGCTGGCTGCAGAGCGGCAGCGGGTGCAGGATGCTGTGATGCTGCTGCAGGGAGGCGTGGTGCAGGTCGTGGGGGGGGTGAAGCGCAAGTCGGACGGTGCTACGGGGTCTACAAAGCGGCGACGACACGACAGTGGACTGGAGATGTTGGAGGAGGTGGAGTGATGGAGCTGTGGGATGAGTGGTGTGAAGACTGGGATCCGGGAGATACTTTCGTTTTATTTCATTTGTTTAGGGAATGATTGAAGGCACTTGACATTGGACTGAAGACAGTTGCAGGCACATTGGAACGCACACAGACATGGATTCGCTACTACCTGTACACTACAGCACAAACACGAACTCGTTGTTCTCGAGATCGGTCATGTTGGCAAAGGCATTGTCGCCGCTCGCGGCGTTCTCGCCGTCGTTCTCGCGCATAATGCGGTCGGCCTCCTTGGCCGAGAACAGGCTGAGATCGACAATGTTGGCGCTCTTGCCGGCGGCCACACGGCTTTGCGAGTGGCGGCGGTTGAGGAGCTTGAGGTAGGCCATGGTCGCAAACGACAGCACGACCAGCACGACGTACAGCGCTAGATTGCTGCGCAGACCACGGGCATAGCCAGGCGCCTCGGCCGTGGTGTACAGCTGGGGGCCGACGACGTTGCCGACGCTCTGGCCGATGGTCAGGATGGCGGTGGTGACCTTGCGCTTGGTGTCGCCGGCGGTGTTCTGCGACGACCACGAGTAGATGAGCGGGGTGATGCCGGGGTAGACGGAGATGAGGTAGTAGCCGACGAGCAGCGGCGCCTTGTGCTGCGCGGTGTGGGGGATGGCCATGAGGATGGCGCAGCCGGCAATGGGGGGCAGGCACAGCAGAATTAGGACGGGGCCCTTCATGCGGATGTGGGTGGCCAAGAACGCGCCGCCGACGGTGGCGACGAGCTGCACGAAGCCAAAGGGGATGTTGAAGAGGATGGTCTGGAAGGAGTCGAAGCCAAAGGACTTGATGATGAGGGGGCCAAAGGTCGAGATGCCGCCCGACGGGATGCTGATGGAGAAGACCAGCGACACCCAGAGCCAGGTCTTGATGTCGCGCAGAGCCTCGCGGACGTGGTCCCAGCGCCACTCGCGCGACATGACGCCCATCTGGTTCATGCGCAGACGCTCGACGGCCAGCACCTTGTCGTGGTCGTTGAGGAACTTGGCCTCAACGGGGGAGTCGGGCATGAAGATGAACATGACGACGGAGAAGGCGACGGTGATGATGCCAAAGAAGAGGAAGATGATCTGCTGGGTTAGCTGTGCCGAACGAACGCGGACGAAGGGGGGTCGGGAGACGCACCTGATACGAGTGAAGAACCGGCGAATTGATGTGGCCGAGGCCGTAGGTGATGAGACTCCCAAACTGACGGTTAGCAACGACGATACGAACAAAAGCATCCAGGAGCCAGGCCCACACTCACCATGTTGGTCAAGCCGTTCATCGCGTACCAGTAGCTGATGCGCGTGGTCTGCTCGCGACGCCGCCACCACATCTGCGTCACGGCGATGAAACTGGGCGCCACGCTGGCCTCGAACAGGCCCAGGAAGAAGCGGCTCGCCAGCAGGCCCCGGAAGTTGTGAGCAGCGGCCATGGCGGCCAGCGTCGCTCCCCACATCAGCACCGACGCGCTGACGAGCTTGCCGATGGGCAAGCGCACCAGCAGAAAGGCCAGCAGCGGCTGGGCGGCCAGCTGGGCCAGATAGACGATGGACCCGAGCCACGAGTACTGCTTACCGTGCAGGCCGGTGTCGGCGATGAGGCCGAACACCGAGGCGTAGGCCAGCGTGGCCTTGTCGAGGCCCTGCAGGAAGTACACGGTCAGGATGATGGGCAGGATGACCATGTCGATGCGGCGCAGCACGCGCGCATTGTCCTCGGGCGAGACCACGATGCGCTCGCCGGTGTCGGCATCGACGGCCTGCTTCAGAAGCTCGGCCGCGGCATCGATGCGGTGGTGGCGGCCTGCTCCCGGAGCCGGGGCCGGCTGGATCTCCAGATCGCCGGCTGCTGCGGTGGGTGCGGCGGCAGCAAACTCGACAGCCTCAGAGGCGGGCTGGACCTGGGTTTTGTCCGCCTCTGCCATTGTGTGTGTCGAGGGGGCCTTGGTAAGTGTCACCTGATAGGCTTGTCGAGCGAGGAGTGAGATGCACGTCGTCAAGAGGTTGTCGAGGGAGAGATAAGACAGGACAGGACAAGACGAGACAAGTAAGGCTGAGATACGGCAAACATAGAAAACAAAAGACAGGGACAGACGACACACTCCGGCTTATATACAGATCGGGCGGCCGGGGCGTTGGGGTAAGGGTTGGGGAGGCGTTGGCCCCCGGGGGAACACAGCCCTTGGCCACATACGGTGTGGTCCGTAAGTACGATCCTACGTCGTAGACCGAGGACGAGCCCCCTTTTCGACTTTCGGCCGTGGCCACACGACCATGGCAGGCTTGTTCCACTTGGGTCCTACTCTGGGTGTTGCAGTCTGGGGAAAAACCGCGGGGAATGGAGGGAGGGCCGGGACACCATCAGATAGTCCAGCAAGAATCAGCCAGCGTCTTAGCTGTACTAGCCGTCCTAGCTGTCCTAGCTGTCCTGGCTGCTGGGCCACACCATAGCACGTGGAGCATTGCCGGAGAGATGTGTCACGGACGGCTACAGCTGCACAAGACTAGAGCGTGGCCAAAGGACCAAAGGACAGCGCTAGCGAAGGCACAGAAAATTCGATGCCAGCTTTGCCCTCTGGAGTGGTGCGCGTTGCTTCGACAGCTGTGCCTGCGAGCTCTGTTCCCTGTTCACCTTGGCAGTATTCGGTTTTCCCCCAGACCCCCGCGGGCTGTCCCAGGTTTTCCCCTCGATATCGACCCGGGAAACGGTGCCTTGCTCGTCTGCGATCCTCCCCACAAACGTACTGTAAAATATCCCCACACAAACTATAGGCGCTATAGCCGAAGCGGGGAGCCTATAGCCGTAGTATGGTTGCATTCTCCGTGCTACAGCCAGTCTATCTCATCTCTAGCCAGCCCGTCTTTCTCCCTTCCTTCTGCTGGTCGAGTACGCGGCTCCAAGTCCGTCCAACGTAACAGCCGTAATATGCTGCTACTACTGAAAACAGCCTACGACCCCGGCCAATTCCTCTTACATCATCGCCAAAACTGCTAGCCTCCTCGGAATAAGCCTCTGGTCCGTATCCACGTCTCGAAAATGAAAGGCGCCACGCCTTGGCCTGTGTGGAATCAGCTCATGTCGGTTATAGCAGACAAGGGTTGATGGAGACGTTTTCGAACCATGTTGTGTCTTCTCATCGGTCTTGCCGTCAACTACAGCCGTAGCCTCGGAAGCTGTGAGACCTGCCGTGGATCGTCTGATGTGACGGACGCAAAAAAAAGAAGACCGCCCACAGCCGTGGAGAGCCGTGAGCAGCCGTGATACCAGGCGTGAAGTAGAGTCTGGGAAAGTCCATCTCCAGCCGCCTTTTGGCCAGGTGCTCATGCTACTCGTGGAATCTGTTCTCCGGATGCAGCACCAAGTCTGTCCAGTCTGTCCAGCCTATTGGGCCTATGCGGAGACCCTGCCAAATAGGAATGTCCAGCTCGCTTGTTGCCGAGAGGAATGCCTGAAAAGCGACCTGCTTACCATTGAAAACAATGCTTCAAGTCATACGCGTAGGTTAGTGGCGCCCAGTCAGACTGGAATTTCTTATGTCCAGAACAGGAGATCAAAATACATGAATGGTCATGGGACCATGATATTTTCAATCTCCCTCGCCGGGCCTTGCAAATGATGGGTGGCGAAGGGCCAGACAAGATGGCCAGTTTGTTATCCCCCTGCGATGCACCAGCCATGACATATCCAAGTCCGAGTCTGAGTATCAAGGTATCCAAGGCATATCCGAGAAATATCCTAATTAGTGAACTCAAGGAAAATCGGATCCCCTACACACAGACACCCTCGGCATCTTAGCCTCGTCTCGACGCGCTGCCTCATCTCGCTCTGTATTACACATTTCGCACATCGGCTTGGGTCCGACGGCAGTAGACGCAGAAGCCCCTGAGGCCCATAGCCACTCCTTGACGCACAGAGTCGGTAACGCATGGCACTCACCAGGCGAAGGTCCACTGGCGGTGTCTCCCGTAACGTGTACACTCTCCGTAGATTCTTGAGCAAGCAGAGCGGACCTGGCTCTTCTGGGACTTCCGCTGCCGTAGAGCCTGAAGGTCTGCAGGCGTTCCATTCCGTCGATTTATTTAGTCACATTTCCTGGCGCGAAAGTTCTATACTGGTCAGTTGACAACTCCTGGGGCAAGCCCGACTAACTTCTTCCGCATCCTTAGACTCCATCCGGCCTTTTTTCTACTTCCTGCCGACTTGACCACCCAGATCTAAGTGTCTGAATGTCTGTGTCTTGGACCACAGGCATGTCTGCACATCTGGATGTCTGAATGCCTCCATTCTACAACTGGAACCATACAGAAATGCAAACGGTTGGCCATTGCTGTGCTTTGTGTCTTTCGCGTGTGTTGTTCGGCCTCGCTAGAGCCTTTCTGATGTCAACATTTTAGTTCCCCATGGCACCATGAAGAGCGGGGCAAGCCCTATTTGAATACACCCGACTTTCCCACGGCTGTCTCGACGTCTGCACCATGTCGCCCGAATCGTCCATGCCCCAAACCAGCCATGTCGTCTCCCATGACGCCGCGACAGGCCACCGCCTGCGAGTGGTGCCGCTCGCACAAGCTGAAATGTGACGCTCTGCAGCCAGCCTGTCGAAACTGCACGCGACGAGGCCTCGCCTGCACAACCATCGACTTGCGGCGTCCGGGCTCAGAAGGCCGGCGACTGCCCCCCGTCGGTCGTCGTCGCAAAGCCTCTTCGAGAGCAGCCTCTGCCTCTGCGTCTCCTGCGATGGCCGAGGCGTCCGGACACACCCCGACGGCCCTGTTGGTCTCCGAAACAACATACCCCCCGCTGCCTCAGCAGCCGGCCACTCAGCCATCGTTTCCCGTGCGATCGCCTGAGCAGATCCTGCCGTCGCTCTTCTCTACGCCCTTTGACATGCCTCCCCAGGATGGCCAGGCCAGCTCAGACACGTCTGTGCCATCTGTGGGCGGCAGTGAGAGTCTTTCGACGTCGACAGAGGCTACGCTCGTCGCCGACAGGTCCTCGCAGCAGGCTGCTGTCCTTCGCACCGGCAGCAGCAGCCAATACGTCCTCGTGCAGTGGCTGGACCTCTACTTTTTGCAAAACCGTGCCTGGCAGCCCGTCTTCCCCTTTATCCAGCAGGCCCTGGCCTACTCGGCAGAAATGCCGCTGCCCTTCCTGGTGTCCCTGCCACCGCTCCCCGCCCCGGACACGATGAGGCGCTATACCAAGACTTTCTTTGGACGCATCGACCCAATTTTCCCCGTCCTCGACCGTGTGTGTTTCGAAGAAACGCTGCCTCGGCTGCGGGCCAAGATGGAGGCGCTTCCGGTGACCGCGACGGGCCTCGAAGCCCAGGACTACCCCCTACTGGCGTGTGCTTACGCCGTGATGAGTGCCGCTGCTGACGAGGAGGAGGGCGGCATCTCCGAAACAGGCACGGGCTACCTGCAGGCTATGTACTTTCTGTATGCCCATCTGGTGGCGCTGCCGTATGTGGCGTCTGTGCAAGCCCTGCTGCTCCTCACTCTGGTCCTGCGCAACCGCAACAAGGACGGTGCCAGCTGGGGCAGCCTTGGCCAGGCCATCCGCATGGCCCAGTCGATGGGCCTCCATCGTCATGCTCGAGGGGGAGGCGGTCCCGGCCAGACAGAAGCGGCCTCGTCCTCGTCATCGAGCAAATTCGCAGAGGCCGCCAGCAACGATTTGCACGCGAGAATCTGGTGGACGGCGTATATTTTGGAGCGCACGATGGAGCTCGAGACGGGCCGCTTATCCGCCATCCGCGACGAAGAATGCGACCAGATTCCCCCGAGGCCGCTGGTGGGCGGCACCATTGACTACTTTTCGGCGCTGGTCGCGCTGGCCAAGATCAAGACGCGCGCCATCGATCTGCTGTACAACAACCGCCATCGCCGGAAGCCGGTGCGGGACTTGCTCTTTGAGATGGGCCAAATCGACCGGGCGCTGCTGGACTGGGCAGACAGCTTCCCGGAGTCGATCAGGTATGTCCCTTTTTGCGGGCGCCGGTTACAGCATAATCTAACTAGCCAGACCTGGGCGAGACATCTTTTGTGGTGCGGCAGAGCTACATCTGGCCACCTATGTTGCTGGCCACTACCATCAGACGTAAGCCACTGCGCATGTCACTTTCCAAGAACCCCTCTAACTTCCCAGGATGATTGCCCTTCACCGCCCCGCGCTGGTTTCGGCACCCGGCTTCCTCCGCAACAGAATCAACGAGTATTGCACGGGCACGCCTTGGCGAGATCGACTGCACTTTAGTCTCTGTATTGGCGTGGCCTCTGCTCGCGGTTTTCTCAAGGCCCTCAACGACTTGCACATGTACGCGGCGCCGTCGCGGATTATCACCGCCAACCAGGTTCTACTGGCCGTTCTGGTCCTCGGCATCTACGCGACAAAGGTGCCCATGAGCCGTATGAACGGCGCCGACCTGGCAGTACGTGCCGATATACCAACTCTGGACGCGAAACGCAACTAACGCTAACGCACAGATGCTCGATTCCTTCTCGGAAATCGTCGAAGAGGAGTACGCACGCATGGGCAACGATACAAACTTTCCCGAGGGCCTGCGGGTTCTCCGGAAGCAGCTCGGCGACCACCTCCGCGGACTGAACCCCCCTCGTCCAGAAGCCACCAGCGCCCTGCCTGATGCGATGGTCGTTTCCAGCACGCCGGCCGACCCCGTCTTTGGCGAGTTTGACGACGTCGACATCCAGGCCGACCTGGCCAACCTCGAAGAGTCGTGGTCGGATCTCTGGAACGAGGACTTTGCCCGTTTTCTGTCTACAGATGCCGAACAGGACACCACCAACAAGTATCTCTTGGGGATTCCGCAATCGTGGGGGTAGAGACAGCACAGTAGCCGTTTGTCATTTTCTGGATAGGATTTATGTACAAGTTTTGCGGTTCCACAGCCACTCCATCCGTCATTCCCTTCACACCGTTTCGCTGGCACTGTCGCCTGATCCTGGCCCTGTCTCGCCACTCTCCTCCGTCTTCTCGGCCCTATCGATGTCCCGGTTGTGCAGGTGCCGCACGAGGAAGGCAAGGGCCAGCGCCACCGGCTGCATAATGAGACACACGAGGTAGCCCTTGAAGTACTTGGGGGCCTGCACCGTCGGCATCGACAGAATCGGCACCCAGCTGTTAAAGGCCATGGCAAAGGCCAGCATGGAGCTGAGCACAAACGCACGCTCCTCCGCGTCGCCGGCGCAGATCAGATTTGCCCACGAGTACATGACCGGCGCCATGGCGTTCTCCACGTTCGACACTGCCACGCCGTACCACTTGTAGGCAAACGGCGAGCGGCCGTACGCCACGAACGCCAACAGCCCCAAAAAGGCCACCAGATGGGCGACACCAAACAGCGGCAGCCGCGCCGCCGCGCCAAAACGGTCGGCTGCCCACGCAAACAGCACAATCGCCACGATGCCCACGCACGGCGCCACCGTGGTCAGGTTGTTCATCGTCGCCGTGGTGTACCGCTCCTTGTGGCTCTTGATCCACAGCGTGTACGTGCCCTGGGCCATGGCCAGGTAGCCCTGCTGGAAGGCAATGCTCCAGGGCACGAGCACCCAAAAGTGCCAGCGGCCGAGCAGCCGCGCAGCCGACGCCCGCGACCACGTCATCGACCGGGTGGGCTGGCGGCCGACGGCAGCCATGCGTGCATGTGCGAGGGCCAGCTCGTCGGCGTCGAAGAAGCGCCGGTTCGGGTGCTGCGGTGTTCCGGGGAACGTCAGCGTGCCGAAGATGGCAATGGGGAAGGTGATGACGCCGGCAATGAGGAACATCCAGCGCCACGCCGCCCGCCCGAGAGCGCCGTCGAGGTCGGCGTAGATGCGCGCCGTCAGGAATCCCGTCGAGATGGTGCCGACGGAACCTGCGACGTAGAAAAGCCCAGCTCGGCGCGAGATCTCGTCGGGGCGATACCACGACCCAAAGACATAGTGGATGGACGGGAAAAAGGCCCCCTCGCCGAGACCGACGAGGAATCGGTAGCCGGCGAGCTCGCTGTAGGTCTGAGCACGCGACCCCAGCGCGGTGGCCAGGGCCCAAATGACCATGCAGATGGGGATGATGATTTGCGGCGGCGCCCGCGTGTTGACAATGGTCAGGGGGATGATGGAGACGGCGTAGCCGACGAGGAAGATAGAGTTGATCTGCACATATTGGTTGCCGAAGAAGCCTAGGTCCTCCTTCATGCCGCTGATGTAGGCATTTTGGTAGACGGCGCGGTCAATGTAGAGCGCCTGGCGGTTAGCTTCCCGGGAACGAGCTGCCAGGTGGACAAATCATGGCCAAAACCTACCCAAAAGGCCACACAGGCAAAGGTTAGGATGAAGCCGTCGAGCTTCAGAATCAGCCGTCTTTCAGTTGGGCCGTCTTCGGGATGAAACCACTGGAAGTACGACCGCTTTGAGCGCCAGTTGCGATTCACGGCAAGGGAGGGCGGCGTCTGGGCGCCATCTTCTGCCTTGGGCTCCACGGCCGTGACAATGCTGCTTTCTTTGGCCGCCATTGATTGCGGTGATCGTCTTGTTGTATCAGCTGGACAGGCAGTGTGCAATTCTGCTGGTTCCGCCAACTCGGAAAATGGTGCACCACATCGCTCAATCGTCTCGTCTTATATGCTTCCCCGGCCATGGTTTGTTGTGATGCCATTTCGGCCAGAGCCTGGCGGCGTTGGCCAGTGTTTGTGCTTGTGTGAATGTGAAGTGATGGCGCCATCGAGCATCAAAGTTGCAAGTTCCAGGCAAAACCACAAGTCTGGGACCGCTATTCCCGGTTGAGAAGAGCTACCAAAGAGCTATGTGAAGCTTTACCATTCGTCTGGGTCCACCCCGGGGCCAAGCAATATGGTGTGCTCCCACCCGACCATCGTCTGCACTTAAGCGTCCGACCCGACCTCGGGTGGGCATTTCACACCGTCGGCCACACCTTGTTGCCTGCCAACGTGCTACTGTCCGGGGTAAAGCCAGGGCTGCCATGCCTAACTATCACTGTAGCCATTTGCCCAATTATGACGTGACGCCATCTAGACAGATTCGGCGCAGATGCAACGAATAGTGATATAACAGACAAGCCCGTGATACACCAAAAGCATGGCCGTGCATTGGGCGATCAACTCAATACTATCTAATAGTAGACACCATGGGAAGTGTCGGAGACGCCAACGGGACTATTCCCAGGCCCAGTGCCCAGGCCTTGCCAGCCTACAACGGCACTCGTCCTGTTTCTGTACGTACACGACATCCTGTTGTGAATATAGCTGCTGACTGCAAAGGCTGCCATTATCGGTGCTGGCATCGGAGGCATTGCCACCTCCATTCTTCTCCAGGCGAAGGTCCCTAACCTGACATACACCATCTTTGAAAGACATTCTAGAGTTGTAAGTAACCATGGTAAATACCAGATGCAATGCATTTACTAATACACGCAGGGTGGAACTTGGTGGGAGAACCAGTACGTATAAGTGCATGGGTCTGACATAAAGCCATAGCTAACCAAGCAGATATCCCGGCGTGCGATGCGATGTCCCCTCTCATTCGTATCAACTCTCGTTCGAGCCCAATCCGCACTGGACCGAGTTTTACGCCAAGGGCGCCGAGATCCAGGCATATTATGAAAACACAGCCCGCAAATACGGCATCGACCAGCATCTACGTCTCAGACACGAAGTCGTCAAAGCTGTATGGCTGCAAGACCTCGCCAAGTGGCAAGTGGACGTGCGCCAACTCGACACCGGCGAAGAGACCAGCGTGCAGGTCGACTTTCTGATTTCTGCCACCGGTCGGCTCAACAGCGCTGTGCTGCCTAATATTCCGGGTCTCTCTGATTTTCAAGGCCCTGTCGTACACACAGCCAAATGGGACAATTCTGTTGATCTGGATGGCAAGAAAGTGGCTGTTATCGGCAATGGAGCCAGTGGAATGCAGGTTTTGCCGGCGATTCTGCCCCGCGTGCAGCATCTCGTCCATTTTGCTCGCACGCGGAACTGGGTATCGGCCGCGTTCAACCTGGGCCTGGGTGCGCAGGCGGCGAAGAAAGGCCATCCTGGTGGCCGTCCATTTTCAGAGGACGAACGCCTGGCGTTTGAAAAGGACCCGGGTGCCTATCTCGAGTTCCGCAAGAGTCTAGATGCCACCTTTCATGGCGGCCCGGCTGCGCGCATCCTAGGCAGTGAAGCCAATGCGGCTCTCCGCGCCGATCTCACAGCTCTCATCAGTGAACGCGTTCAGCACGACCCCCAACTGCTGGCCAAGCTGATTCCCGACTACGCTCCTCTCTGCAAACGCTTGACACCTGCTCCGGGGTATCTCGAGGCCCTACTGTCGGACAGCGTCACCTACGTCACGGACGCCATTACGGGGATGCGAGGACGTGTCATTCACACCGCAGATGGGGCATCTCACGAAGTGGACGTCATCGTCGCGGCTACGGGCTTCCCAGACAACTACCGCCCAAACTATCCGCTCATCGGCCGCCACGGCGTCGACCTGCGCAATGTCTGGAGCAAAGACGCCACTCCGGGCTACCCCAGAAGCTACTTTGGCGTCATGGCCCCCGGGTTCCCCAACTACTTCTTCGTGCTGCAGACCCAGGGCACCGCGTTTGGCGGCACGGTTCCCGTACAGTGTGAACAGACGGCGGCTTACATTGCCCAGTGCATCCGCAAGATCCAGGCGCAGTCGTATGTGGCGCTGGAGCCGACGGCCGAGGCGACGGACGAGTTTGACGCCAATGTCGAGGCCTTCTTCGCTGATAAGGTCACTACAGACAGCTGCAGCAGCTGGTGGAAGCAGGGTGCTGGACCGTCGCGTGTGGTGGTGGGCTGGCCGGGCACGGCGCATCACAAATGGGACATTTCGCGGTACCCGCGGTGGGAAGACTTTGCTTTTGAGAGGAGCCGAGATGCCGCGAAGAACCGGTTTCATTACTTTGGTGCCGGACACACGGACAAGGACATTCAGGGCGACCGGGATGTCGTGACGGCGTATCTGCCGAATCCGCAGGCGCTGGACCTGCGGGTTCTGCACGAGGGGTGGGTGAATGGCTATTAGATTTAGAGTTATTATGGAGAGCAGACCCTGGGAAAGGATCTATGTATCTATGTATCTAAGAACATGCACTTGATTCTTTCTTATTTTATGTCGTGAAACACTTACACTTTGATTTGACCTTAGGACAGGAGTACGTTGCATAGTATTTTGGCTTATGAAGATGAAATGTTACTTGAAATTGCGCATTCTGGAAAACGCTTCAGCACTTAAACATGTAATAAATAACTTTTATTTTAATGGTCCATTCCAAATATTCTAGCTGCAACAAAATACGCTGCATCATTAACCCTGGATGTCCTTAGCCTCGATGATCGTGGCGACGCAATCGGCAACCTCGGCCAGGGAGACCTGTAAATGTTAGTACAACTGTATCGTCGTCGTTCCGCCGGTATTCATACGCACCCGAACAAGCTCCTCGGCGGTTGCGCCTGGGATATCACGGTCCCCAACAGCGTCGCTGACGCCATACACATTGTACCCCAGCTCGGCGCCTACACGGATCGTGGCCGAAACACAGTTGTGAGCCTGTAATGTTAGCGATGAAGTTATTGGCCAGGTGCTCCTACAGTCCATACCATGTATCCTAAAATGTTAGCACGAGAAGACAAATTGGACGCTCCATGGATCACATACCGACAACGACAAGGTTCTTCTTCCCTGTCTTCTCGACCTCCGCCTTGAACGTGGTGCCAGTGAAGGCACTGGCATGGACTTTGTGAACGACGGGCTCCCCACCAACAGGTGCCAACTCCGGTAGAATCTCTGCCAATGCCGTCCCGGGGGTGAAAATCGGAGCTCCAGCCGGCGAGTCGGCTACAACGTGGATGACGCTGCCGCCGGCCGCACGGTATCTGTCTAGCAGCCCCTTGATGGCCGCGCGAGTCTCTGTGGACTTGGCCACACGCAGCAGGCCATCCGCATATCTAACTTTGTTAGAACTATCCCTGATGAAGTAAACCTGAAAATAGGGCCACATACTCTCCCTGGGCATCAATAATAGCTAGGATTGAGTCGGATGTCGTCGGCGGCGGTGGCGCAACGCCGAGCAGGGATCGAATGGTCTGGCCGCTCATGGTCACAGATGGTGCACGCGTAATAAATTAGTTGTAGAGAAGGGTAGGAGGGAGTTCGGTGTGGTAGATCTGGGTCTTGTGCATTGTGTATACGTTGTGTGAATAAGTAGCAGACATATCGGGTACTTGCGCTCGGGTGGGCCGTACAGCCGTTCGGGTGGGACACAACTCGGAAGGAGCTATCGCGTGCTTTCCACGTGCTTGGCGCCAGTGGTTTTTTTGTCCAGACATCATATGCCTTCTTTGTCAGCCTGTCATAGGAGCTTCGGATGACTTGGTATTGCATCCTGGGTATTTTCATGGGTACAACATGCTGGTTAGCATGTACCATGTCTACCGGTATCTATGTCGTAATCGTCGAGGGGGAGTTCTAGCCGCAGGTGGCCGCCCTGTTTACGTTTCCATGAAATAACTTACGCCTTAGAAGAAGCATTTGAAGTGATGTTGGAGGCAGAGTTGCTACTTCGGCTACTTTTAGTGTGTATATGAAGGCGCTCGGCATAAGCAGCTAGAAGCAGTGCAAAGCTATCTCATCCATGCTTTGTGGGCGCAGTCCCGAAAATTGATCTTATATCCATGAATACCCTGTCAGTACACTCTATTAGTTGACCAAACGCATTCCTTCCCACCTGTCTTGTATTTTGTTGCAAGATTCCGTGTTGACATTAGCAAAGGATGACGGAGGTAGAGCAGACTTAGAGGTCGACCAAGAGTAATGATGGAGTGTTGGTGGAGAATGGACTGGCTGGCGCATTTGGTTCCTGTGTTCCTAAAGTAAGCGCTTGCTCTCTTGCTCATGTGAACTCGAGGAAACGACGATCCAAGGTCTCTTGAAACCAATGGCGACCAAGTCTGTACCAAGATAGGTCTAGTTGGAAAATGAACAGCCAAAGCAATTCCCTTTTATAATCAAGACTTGAGGACGGTCATTGGTAATGGTGGCCATCGAGATGTGGATCTGGTCACATGTTTTACCTCACAGCTAGAAAAACCCAAGCTGCGGCCATGAATGGTCTGATGTCTGGAACTAGAGCTTGTGCGAAACCGTGGAAGCTATTTCCTCATGAAAATTTGTACTGGTATATGCTAGTTAGTATTTGATAAGAGTTTCCGACTATTTGTACCACATAATATAGTATGGTGTGGAATATCTTGTTACGCGCAAAGATTAGAACCGAATGCAGACGGCCATGCTCACCAAGCCGCGATTGGATGTACAGTCATTATTTGAGGGAGTGGATTGCTTGGCTACAGATACTATTTGGCATTGTTGGGTACTAGATCATGATATTTATATGCAGTCGTTTGTTATTGATAGGAAATGGTAGTGTGGCCGACTAGGGCGAGACTTGCAAATGACGCCATCGTGGTAGCAAATAGAATCATCTATATCTCATAATATCAGAAACACTCGCGCGATAAGCGAGACATTGTCAGATTTCTCATTCATGCAAAACAGTCTTGACATCGAAGGGCCAAATAAATAAATTGAGAGCCACCTACGGCATACATTAATCTACTTTTTTGGGCGTCTGGTCTCGCTAGACACGGTTTCGACGGGAAAGCTTGTTTGAAATTCTGCCCGACTACTGTACGCGCTATGGCTGATACTATTGGAACTAACGTGGACGAGAAAGATCCCAGACATGAGGGGTCCCCTCTTGCAAGCCCAGCTGGGAAAGAGCCAATTCTGTCTGACTCGGAGGCAGAAAACGTCTCTGGGATCAACGAAGCGGCCCTGCTTCGAAAGATCGATATTTATTTGTTGCCCGCCGTCGGGTTTCTGTACCTTCTCTCCTTTCTTGACCGCAGCAATGGTACGTACCCCTCATGGATGAATTAGGAATCAATTGCGAGCAAGTACTTACAGCGAATAGTTGGCAATGCGAAGATCGAAGGGCTGGCGGCGGATGTGGGCATGTGTGAGTCTTCACATCAACACACCAGAAGCACGATCATAAAGTCTAATGGATACAGCTGGCAACCAATATCTCACTGGCTTGACCCTCTACTTCATTGGATATGTGCTGTTCGAGGTATGGAAGAGTTGCTACCAAGCTAGCAAAGTAGAGCAAGAGCGCCTACTGACTTCTGTCTAGGTCCCTAGTATTATTGTGCTAAAGCGAACATCACCGCGGCTGTATTTTCCCACAGTCACCTTTATCTGGGGTGTTGTTTCTACACTGCTTGGTGTAGTTAGTAGCCTTTCTGGATTTTTTGTCGCTCGATTCTTCCTCGGTGTGGCCGAGTGCGGCCTTTTCCCGGGGGTCGTATTCTACTTTAGCATGTGGTACCGCCGCCGAGAGCGCCAGTATCGAGTGTCGCTGTTCTTTGCTGCCGCCGCCCTGGCTGGATCTTTCGGTGGTATTCTGGCGTACGGAATTGGCTTCATGCGCGGTGTGGTGTGGAAAAACGGCTGGCATTGGATCTTTATCCTCGTAAGTGTGTTACTATTTAGTGGATCACTCGCAATTACTGACACTTCGTAGGAAGGACTATTCACAATCGTTGTGGCGGCTGCAGCCTTTTTCTTCATCCCCAATTACCCCGACACAGCCAAATTCTTGAATCAGAAGGAGCGGGAGTTTATTCGCCGGCGCCTAGCAGCCGATTCCGATGCCACTCACGACGAAAGATTTACTTGGGCTAATGTGGCCAGCGCCTTGAAGGACCCCAAGTGCTGGCTCTATGGTCTTGCTTTCCATACAACGAGCTTGCCTCTGTACACTTTCTCCCTTTTCCTGGTAAGTCTCCTAAAATCCAAAGCTGTACTGTAGCTTTTATTGATGTTGTATAGCCCACTATTATTGCTAGCTTGGGTTACAAAGCGGCGGATGCACAGCTGTTGACGATTCCAACCTATGCGTTTGCCTTTTTGGCGACTGTAACGGTGGCAGTGGTATCAGAGCGCTCTGGTATTCGCGCCCCATTCATCATTGGCTCGGCTCTCTTCGGAGCCATTGGCTATGTCATTCTTTTGGGGAACACAGAACCGGTTCACCGTCCCGGAGTGTCCTATGTGGGCACTTTTTTTGCTGCGGGCGGCATCTACTCGGCCACTGCTTTGACTCTGTCTTGGCCAGCGATTAACGTGTCCGGGCAAACCAAGCGAGCAGTTGCTAACGGAATGCAAATCAGCATCGGGAACCTTGGCGCTGTTCTAGGCACACAGCTTTATCGGGCCAATGACGGGCCTCGATATATCTTGGGCCACTCTTTTGCTCTTGCCTATCTAGTCGGCAATGCCGCCGTAGCAGGAATTCTGTGGTATCTGCTGAAGAAAGAAAATGCCCACCGCGATGCCATTGGGGTGGCTGTCGTGGAAGACATTGGCGACGTGAAAGACTGGGAGGGAGATTCCGACAAGCGCTGGCGTTTTCATTACTAGTCGTCTCAATACTCCATTTAGAATCTAAACTGGGAACAAATGGAAAAGGAGGACACCACGATAATATTTGGGCCTTTCACACGTTTCAATAGTATCACATACTTTGGTTCCACGGAGCAACAAAGAGCAGAATCAATTTGACAAGCTACAAAGCCTAATATACTGCTACTGAGAACCTACGCAGCTTACAGCAACAATACATCCACGTTTACTCGATATGCTGATATCCATCTTCTGCTCCACGTCTGTGGCGAGGTTGAACTAATAGGCCTCAAACTCCGTGGCCTTGAACTCCGTGGCCTTGAGCTTCTTGAGGAAGAAAACATCTAGCTCCTTGTAGGTGCGGCCCTTCATCTCTGGAAGGCGGAAGTAGGATCAGATAGGAATCAAAAGGCGAAGCCAGCCGCCAAGAAACAAGCCTTCTTGCTGCCTCGGGCAAGCGGGCATATTGAAGCCATGCTGCCAAGCCGTCTTCTGATGGTAACGGCATAGCAAGGAAGGATAGATGGCAAATGAGGGTAATAGCAGAGTAGGGAATAAACGAAGAGCATCGGCCTTATAGGGATGTTGGGGCCAGATGGAGCTGACAAACAGAACATCCAGCCTGCTAGATCACCAAATAATGGGTGGCGCCGACTACCGGGTTGTCCAGTTATTTTGTTAAAAGCTTGGTGGGGTTTGTCTAGGGAGTGGGGGGTTGAGTGTACGAGTAGAAGGGGGAGCTTTGGTGCCCGCCGAGTTCACGCTGAAAGACCCTCCCTTGGTCTACCCCAATTCTGTGGGGGTGGCACCCAATCGGTGAAATACGTGACGGGGGCAGACGGGGTACATCGAGCAGTTTGGGACGACTTGGGCGGTCAACACGCTTGCATTCACTCAGAGAAGCTAGGGGTTGTCACGCTCTGTCGCTTTTGTTGTATTGCAGAGGCGTTCTCACGTTCTTTTTTTGTTTTGCTATCACATGCTGATTTTGACCTTTATTTCTTCTCATCTTCTCATCTTCTCATCTTCACATCTTCACATCTTCACATCTTCACATCTCCGCACCTTCACATCCCCTGCAGAAGTTGCAACGGAAACTCTGCTGCCATGGCCCGAAAGCCCTGCACATTGGGGTGGATAAAATCCCCGCCGTCGTAGTCCGAGTGGAGCTGCGAGCCATCTTCATCGCTGCAAAGCACTCCGGCCAAGTCCACGACGGCATCAAAGGCGCCCGAGTTGCGGATCCAGGCGTTGACCGTCTGACGCGTCTTTTCCCGAGCAGGTGAGGAATACGGCTGTTCGGCCACTGTGGCTGCTCCTGGTGCGCAGAATGGGGCAATGGGAGAGCCGAAAACCGGCAGTCCCAAAGCGTGGCAGCGATCAATAATCTGCTGGTAACCCTGAAGTAGCCGTTTTCCCACGGCCTCTTGGGTCTCCTTGTCGTCGCTAGCCTTGCCAATGTCGTTGACCCCCTCAAAAACAAACACGTAGCGTATGCCTGGATGTGCAAAAACGTCGCGGTCCAGCCGACTCAGCAGACTCGGTCCCAGGCCGTCCTGCAGCACTCTGTTGCCTCCTGCAGCTTGGTTGAGCACCGCTATCATCGTCTCTTCTGTGGAAACAGACACAAGCCGGTCGACCAGCTGGTCTGTCCATCGATCGTTGCCATTGTCGGTGCTGCCGTGGCCATCAGAGAGGCTGTCTCCGAGTACAACCAGGGCTGTGCTTCCTCGAGGCCGCCAGGCTTCGACACCTGCGATATAGTACCAGTGGAAGACGCTCCCAACAGCACTGCTGCCGCTCAGATCCGCCGACGATGTGTAGTCTCCGAGACAAAGCCACGACTGCGTCCGGCTGCCGGGATGCGATGTGATATGGCCGCCTTTTTGGCCATTTTCGAGGTAGAGGCTGACCGAGAGGATCTGGGTAGCGTGCAGAGGAAGATCGATGGCATCGGAGAGCATCAGCGCCCCAGGTGGAATCACGACATCACGATCTCCCCCAAAGGTAATCGGCTGCACAGACGAGGCGAGTACGCCCTGGGAACCGCAAAGATAGCGAGGGGCTGTTGCTTTATCGATTTCAGGGAGGGCTACGGTTCCGCTGGAAATGTGCAATTCCGCTCGGCCAAAGGCGTTGGATATACGAAGACGGATGCGCGGTCCACCGGCAGAGACCCTCAGCGTCTGGCGGATCGTGGTGTTGTCGAAAACCGAGCCGGGTTGGTTCTGAAAGTCAGCACGCCATCGGGTCTCCTATTTCGTCCTACGACTCACAAATGGCTCTGGAGGCAGATCGGCCGGCTCCGTCAGCTGCGGCATGGTCGTCCACACCGTGGCCCAGCTTCCTTTTCCGTCGGCTTTTTCCTGCACGTTTTCCATTCTTCCTTGTTTGACTCCGTTCGTTTCAAAGAAGATGGCTGGGTAAGTTACAGCGGTATTCAGCCGGTCGAAATGTCTTTAAGGCTTCTGCGCTAAGTTATAGCGCTTCGACAGGGGCTTCACTCCTTCCTCGATGCTATTATGGCATCGAGTAGCGACACTATCCATACCTCGTCTGTCCCAGTCATATCCTCCTAATTATGCTATCTAGCACATCATTGGTGGAATATCTGGAATACCGCCGTCTCGCCGAACTTGCATCTCTCGCCTAAGATCATTTCATGACCACCATACAGCGCAAAAGCGCAAAAGCGCAAAAGCGCAAAGCTGCTATTTCTAACGGCTCTCCTCCACACAAATCTTAGAGAGATTATTTACACCTGCGAAACGCATCTTACATCCCACGGCATGCCGATCTAAGAGCAGAATGACTAAACACGGGGGGGATCTGCGACAATTCCCGCTATCTAAAAATACCTGCCATATCCGTGCCATAACCACAGCTCCAGCCAATCGCAGCATCCACAATCAATTGCCTTTGTCCTCTGCCGTGTCCCTCCATTGACTGCCGCCTCTCAGTCCCGACAGCCCCCCGCAACCGCACACCACACATCCCCCGCGCTGGGGAACAGCGGACAATGTGCCTCGGCGCCGCACTAGTCGCCAAGATACGACAACCAACGAGGTCTAGTGCAAATCCACTCTGTATGAAAAGCTTTTGAGCTTCTCATGCTAGCCCAACTACGCCTCTCGCTCTCATCCTTCATCCACGACAGGCAAGCCGACTCTCAGATCCGGAGAGGCTACCGAGGCCACCGAGCACTCCTTCTTGCAGCATCCGGGGTGTTCCCGCCGGAGCCACCGGAGAAGTGCGTCCAAGCAGATCCCAGGTTTGCTATTTAACTTCGGGGACCGTCTCACCAGCCAAGAGTGTCGAGCCGTCCAATAAATCAGCCGCCATAATCTACTTCTACTTCATCAGCCACCATGTCGCTCCTAGGCCTCCTCTTCAGCTATGCCTCCTGGGCACCACTTGCCCTGGCTCTAGGCCTGCTCGTGTCGTATCTCTATGAGTATTTCGTCACCTACAAGTTCCTCCGGGACATCCCGGCCCCGCTTCTCGCGCAGTTCACCAATCTGTGGCTGCTAGGAGTGTGCCGTCGCGGTGACCGCTATCTCACCGTTGACGAGGCGCACAAGAAGCTCGGGCCTGTGGTTCGCATCCAGCCCAACCACGTTAGCATCAACGACGACGAGGCCATCGCCGCCATTTACGGCCACGGCAATGGATTCACAAAAAGGTAGCCCCCTTTGCCTCTTTCTGTTGCCTCTGCTTCCAAAAAACGACAGCACTGACCCTCAGCTCCTACTACGATGCCTTCGTCAGCATCCAACGCGGCCTCTTCAACACGAGAGACCGTGCAGAGCACACCCGCAAGCGCAAGATCGTGTCCCACACTTTCTCGGCCAAGTCTATCAGCGAGTTCGAGCCCTTCATCCACGGCAATCTCGAGGAGTTTGTCCGTCAATGGGACCGTCTCATCACGACCAGCCCGCAGGACAAAAAGGGTGCCACTCTGGATTGTCTGCCGTGGTTCAACTTCCTTGCGTTTGACGTGATTGGCGATCTCGCCTTTGGTGCCCCCTTTGGCATGCTCACCAGCGGCATCGACATGGCCGAAGTTCGCACCTCTCCCGGCAGCCCGCCCATCTACGCCTCCGCCATTGAGATCCTCAACCGGCGCGGTGAGGTCTCTGCCGCCCTCGGCTGCCTGCCCCAGCTCAAGCCCTACGCCAAGTGGCTGCCCGATCCCTTTTTCCGCAATGGTGTCCGCTGCGTCGAGAATCTTGCGGGTATCGCTATTGCCCGCGTCACCGCCCGCCTCGACAATCCTCCTCCCGGCAACCGCCGGGATCTTTTGCAACGTCTCATGGAGGGCCGTGATGAACGCGGCGCTCCGCTGGGTCGCTCTGAGCTGACAGCCGAGGCTCTGACGCAGCTCATCGCCGGGAGTGACACTACGAGCAACTCATCCTGTGCTCTCCTCTTCCATGCTACTCGCGCCGATGGTGGCCGTGTGCTGCGAAAGCTCCAAGCTGAGCTCGACGCCGCCCTGTCGCCAGATATCGACGTTCCTTCCTACGATGACGTCAAGGGCCTTCCTTACCTCCAGGCTGTCGTCAACGAGACTCTTCGGCACCACTCAACATCCGGCATTGGTCTTCCGAGACAGGTTCCCTTTCCCGAGGATCCGTCTGCTCCCGGCGGCCTGATCCTCCATGATCACTACTTTCCGCCAGGCACGGTTCTCAGTGTCCCAACCTACTCCATCCACCACTCTACAGACATCTGGGGCCCGGATGCCGAGGAGTTCCGTCCTGAGCGCTGGGAGACCCTGACGCCGCGCCAGAAAAACGCGTTCATCCCGTTCAGCTATGGGCCTCGTTCTTGTGTCGGCCGCAACGTCGCCGAGATGGAGATGAAGCTGATTGTGGCCACATGGGCCCGCCGCTACAGTGTTCAGCTGCTACAGGACCGCCTCGAGACATGTGAGGGTTTCTTGCGGAAGCCGCTGGGGCTGGATATTCGAATCTCTCGGAGGTGAGATCCCGGCATCTAGAATACGCTCACGAGGCTGGAAGTTTCACTGCTTCCAGATTGAAGAATAGCATCGGAGGAAATTGGCAGGGCACAGTGTTGGTACAACAGGTTTGGCGTTAGCATATGAAAACCACTCGATGAATCAATGAAATTGCATGATAGCGTGCCTCGCAGTGTTTACTAGTGTACCTATTACGTTTGGCATAATTGTGAACCGAAACCTCGCGCAATAGGCTTGTAATTTTTAGACACCACAGCTGCGACATCGTTTCTTCTTTTAGAAAAAGCTTCCGAATCGGACTGCCTGACTTCTTAATTCGCTGCGATACAGCAATAATCCAGCGGGTGGGTTAGCCGAGATCCGATATGAGGAACGCTCGGAGATCTCTAACTGGCGAGCCTTTGGAATATTTACCTGCAAAGGACTGCAAAGATCAAACAACTCCTGTCTTGACTGGCCACTGCAAGCGAGATAGGCGTTGTCCGGCCTATTTTGGAGACTCAAGACTCACCGGACCGGACTTTTGTTTTTCTGACCAGCCTCGATGTTTTTTTCAGGAATTTCAATACCTACAGACGCTAGGGCCTCTCCATGACCCTCCATATTGCCTACGCCAGCCCTCCATCTATCCACACTTGTCGTCGGTACTTCCACTCGTAGTTGTACTTCCACTCGTAGTTGTTAACTGAGAGGAGACTGAGTGGGTGCCCATGCCGATTACACGTTGCAGTGGAACGCCACGCCTCTTGGCATCTGCCGCGCTTGTATTACAGATACAGAGAAAAGCCTCATCTCAGATATTCCACAGGCAGAGACCAAAATTGCTGCGAACTCCGGCACCGGCACTCGCGCTACTCATCTGGGCGGCTGGCCACGGTTACTCTCTATATGCTGCCTGCGAGTCCTCGGCTTCGAAGTATGGGAAGTACTGGTGACTTGTGCCAGGGTCCACCTTCTAGTTCTCCATCACACGCTGGGCCATGACCTCCCAACTTTGCCAAGCATGTTTTGTGGGACGAGACCAGAGAACGACATCAGACTCCATCGACTCCCTAACGTATGATTGAGGGCAGTGATGATGCTGCCTCCTCGGTCCATCCGTTATCAGATCAAAGTGGGTGGCGTATTAGACAGCGAAAATGTGGCTGGCGTGCAAAAGATCAATGTCCTGGGTGGGTGTTGGGTTTTGTTTGTGGACTCGCGCTTCCCAGTGCCACTCTCAGTAAGGCTCGTGTAAGTCGGTCTCTGTGCACGAGTATATGAACTAAGAGCCATGCGCAAGCCAAGTGGTTTGTCTTTTCCTCGAAGCATCTTTGATTTCTCTGTACCCCCAACTTGAGCATTCAATTGCACAACTATTCTCCCACAGGACATCGATCAAAAATCAAAATGAAGGCAGCTTTCACTCTCCTCCTTGCTGCGGCCGCCTCGGCCAACGCGTATGTATTGATAACTCTTTTTGTTTATTCTACGATACTAATGTAGCATGCAGTCTGTCTCAGTGTATCTTGGACTGCCAGGCCAGCGAGGCTTCTACTTCTGGCTGTGACTCCAACTAGTAAAATATTCGACCCTTTCTCATGGAAATCGCCCTCCCACTTACGCATTTCTCCTCAGCAACACCACTATCTACTACTGCGACAATGCCAACTTCGCGACCAACGTCAAGGCTTGCTTGTACAGCAACAGCTGCTCCACGGACGTGAACAAATTCTACACCTACCGTAGCTCTCAGTGCTGCGACGATGCTGCCGAGTCCACGACTACCACCACCACTAACTCGACGATTGCCGACACCAACGGCGTTCTCGGCGATTGCATCCTCGGTTGCCAGTTTCAGGCTGCCATCAGCGCCGCCTGCACTTCCAGTAACTAGTGAGTTTATGCTCTACCTTTCGGTGAAAACGGATTCTGCTACCTGGGTCTAGCAATGATACTTCCTGCTATTGTGATAACGACAACTTTGCGACCCACGTCAAAGTCTGCCTGTACCAGTAAGCATTATAGATTCTCTGTTCAGGAATATGCTATTGAAAGCACCGCAACTGACGCCTCTTAGGAACTGCTCCTCGGAGGTCCCTATCGTTTACAACTACCTGTCCAGCGTCTGCAGTGGTGATAACTCGACCGAGTACTTTGCGTCGGTAACTGCTGCTGACCCAACCTCGGAGATTATCACCTCTACTACTGCTACTGGTGCTGCTACTACTGCTGTTACTACGACTGCCGCTGCGGCCGGAGGCGCCACTACGACCACCGCTGCTGCTGGCTCGTCGGCCACAGCTGGCTCTTCCTCGGGTGCTGCCCGCGACATTGCCTTCATTTCTAGTCTGGCCGCAGCTGAGGCTTCGCCATAATGCTTGTCGCATAAGGGTGGGAAGGTGCTTTCGGTGGTTTATTGGACTGTATGGATGTCTCTGTAGAGGGAATTCGGAGCGTCGGGAAGAGAGTAGCTATCGCAGCTTCCTATTTTCCAGGTAGATAACTTTAGCGATAAACCGAGCCTTTCATAGACAATACAATAAATGCTGGGTTTATTTGGTGTAATGTGCGAAATCTTCTTTTTCCACTTATTTCGTAGTTTTGCAATCCATCGTCGCTAGTGTCGATATCAACTGGAGCCTTCTACTTGAGGGCCAAGTGGGATAAAACATTTTCATCCTATCCACTCACATCCGATATGGTGTAATGGTTAACATCCGACGCTCTCACCGTCGAGCTCGGGGTTCGATTCCCCGTATCGGAGAACAACTGCATTCTCAACTTATTTTTTCGTTCTTTTTTTGCTGTCCCGGTTGCAAAGCCCTCGCACTGTCGCATACGGTGTCATAGATACTCTCTATGATTAGTGGGATCTAGATACATTATATTTTGCAGATACCAAAGTAGGAACAAATCCAATGAGAACACACTGCTCGCAATGTTGCGGACTGTCTAAGTTGAAAAAATAAATAATATAAAGTGTACAAAATAGTTGTAGAAGAAGAAGAAGTAAAACCGCTCTCGCAGTGCGGTGAGCGGTGAGCAGTTCACATCAGGCCTAAAGTAGTCCACTTATCGTCCCATTTCCCGATCCCAATAGAGTATGATGCCATGAATCGTTGTTTTATTTACAGCAAAACAGCAACGCCCACATCGAAAGCGGCGACAGCCACGCCCAAGGCGCCGCCGTTGGCGCTGGTACCAGCCGTGACGATGCTGCTGTTGGCAGTGGAGGTGCCAGAGAGACCGCTGCTAGCACCCGATGCGTAGGAGCCACAGGTAGCAGTTGCAACAGAGGTGGCGGCAGACTCGCCAGCGGCACCGGCAGAAGTGACGACAGTGGAGAAAGTAGCCTTGGCCAGCAGCCGAAGAGCCAGCAGCAACAGGTGCAGAGGAAGCAGTGGTAGCAGCTGAAGCAGCAGTGGTAGTCTCAGCAGTAGCGAGAGCAGAAGCGGTCACAGTGACAGCAGCCGAGGTAGCGGCCTCAGCTTCGGTGGTGGAAGAGCCCGTATCGGCGCAAAGGCTGTCGATCTGGCTGTAGAAGGTAGCAACATCCGAGTTGCAGCCGCCACTGTTGAGAGCTAGGGTCTGTATTTGTTTGTAGAGAAATTCTGGGCTACTTACCTGTACAGGCAGACCGTTCCCTTAGAAGCAAAATCGGCCAAGCAAACACAGCCAGAAATGTCGTTGCTGTGAATTGTTAGTACGGATCAGTCTCAGGTGGATATGTTGGTGTACACTTACACGTCGCAGCCCAGGGAAGAAGCGGCAGTGGCCATACACGAGTCGATGCTGCAGGCGGACGAAGAGGCAGTAGTCTCAGCAGCAGCAGCAGCAGTCGTCGTGGTAGAGCCAGAGTCGGTGCTCACGTCGGCACAAGCCGCGTCATGCTCCGAGTAAAAGGAGGCTATGTACGTAGAACCTCAACCCCAGCTATTTTGTTAGGAACTCTTTTTATTTTTAGAAAATGGATCGCCTGGAAGCTTACGTTTGGTACAGGCATGCCACATGCACCTCCCTCACAAGTCTTGATAGTTGCCGCTCTAGCCGTGCCAAGATGAACTTGGTGCTGAGTCCCATGCAGACGTAGAATCGGCCACTACTTTGGTTGCAAAAAGAGCGAGGCGACCAAGGGCTCAACATTGCCACAATAGTAAAGCGAAGTGACCAGACTCGGCAACCGATTTTCGGAGAGACCAGCCACTCGCAACAGGAGTATTGCCGGTGTAGCGGCTTGAGAATGGCAAGCGGTGTCTCGTGTCGAGGCTACGAGCTTTTGAGCGATCGTACGCACTTCATACTAGTTAGATAAGTTTTCATTCCAATGACCGGGAAATTGAGTCCTCGTAAACAGAAGATATAGCAAGGCTGCATGCAAACATTCCGCGGGATTGTTGTCAGCCCAGTTTCTCAGGCTATATAACTACGATAAAAGGTGCAAGCACCATCACAATGAGACCAGCTTCCTTTTATGCACTGGCAGCATGCCTTGCGGCTCGCTATGCCATGGCGGCAACGTCTACAATGGGCCCGGCCGGGTTTACATGGCCAACTGCAAGGCCATATTCTTCCGATGATGCTGAAAGCAGCCCTTGCGGAACCTCTGATGATCCAAGCGACCGGACCTCATTTCCTTTGAGTGAGTGGTTCCTATTATCAAACATTCGAACGGTGTGGAATACTAACGTTCTAGCCAACGGCGCTGTGGCTATCCAGCTGAATGAGGAGGCGTACAAGATCAACGTCGCCATTTCCTACAATTCGGGTGAGGCAGTAACAGTCCAGGATAAAACAGCCGAAATCTAACAGAACACTGACCGTCGTGACAGACCACAGCGTCAACGCTGACTTTGAAACGCTTGCCGACTACAGCAACTTCCCCGTCCTCGACGCGGGAAATGAGTGCTACTCGGTCCCCAGCCCGCGCTCCAGTGTGCTCTCCGGCCAGAACGCCACGCTGCAGCTGACGTATGCTGTGTCCGACGGCTCGGCCAACCACACCTACTACGTCTGCGCCGACATCGCCTACGTGCCTCTCAGCGAGTTCTACGAGGAGGTTTCCTGCTTCAACTTCTCGTCCAAGACGGGCGTCAAGTCCTCGGCCTCGGGCGTGGCACCAACCCTAGCAGACACGACCTCGACGACGTCCCCGAGCACCGGGAGCGGGTCCTCGAGCAAGAAACACCATCTTTCGGCCGGCGCTATTGCAGGCATCGTGGTTGCGATTGTGGTGGTGGCCATGCTAGCGGGCTTCGGTATTCTACGGTCGTACCGCAAGATGAAGCGGACGGCAGAAATTCGGCAGTTGCATCGCCGGATGTGGGAGTGGAAGAAGATTTCCGAGGTGAGCCGGACGCGGGAGCATGTTTGAGGAAGCAAGGAACGGCAGACGATAGACGACGACATGTATGTGGGCATGACCAAGCGTAGCTGGCGGCGTTGCATTTGGCAGTGGCCTCCTGTTAATGCTTTCAACGTAATGCGAGCTAGCACTTGCTCAAATGCTAGCTCTGCTTGGCAGAGAAATCTGGGATACGACAATAGATAGATGAATTCAAACACACTGCTTACAGCACCTAGTTGGCCGTATTTTAGACGTCTTGTGACCTTTCTTCACTTTTGCGTCTCATTTTGATTTTGCCTTAACGGATTCTTTTCCATCCTTCGCATCTTACATTATGGGTGCCTCCTTGTTTATTGAGAACCCTCTTGGTCCCCAAAGATGCTACCCAGTTCTCGCAACCCCAGATCGTACGACGCATTGTGCACCACTGTACGCATCTTTTGTTAAACAAGAATTAACCGGTCGCTAGGATTATTTACCTACTTACAGCACATCAATTAGGGAGACTGGACAGTTCAATAGCAGCTGTGCCTTGGCCTCCAGACGCATGGTCTGCTGCGTTCCATTCGCCAGAAAACGGCCGTGTTTCGGGCATCGCATCGGCCGGTAGAATATTTGCTGTCTTTTCACCAGCCGAGAACAGATTCCTGTTTTCAATCCGCTTGCTGCGCTGTCGACGCAATCTGCGCATCGGTAGCGGCATTGGTGTTGGAGAAGGCGGCGGAGACACCACCTTGTTGATAGGGTTTTCCGGCGGCATCTGGAACATGTGAAGCTCTTCTTTACCGTCAGATTCGTCCATCGTGCCCACAGACACTTGCTGCTGTGACAGTTTCGCTGCCTCGGGAGTGGGATAGCGGCTCCAGTTCCGCGATTTCCACGACTGGGCGTCCGAAGCCAGAGGAGACGTGCTGTAAGAGGAATCGCCGGCGTCATATTCCCGGTCTGATGATATCATAGGAAGCATGGTCATGGCAGCTGCGGCCCCAGACACATCCGCGTCCCCCATGTATTTGAGGTACGAAGCTGCATTTCTTGCAGGCATGTTTTTCGGTCGCTGTCTCATCATATGCATTGACGATGCCCGAGAGTGGCCGATCCCAAGACATTGTTGGCCAGCAGCCAACACACCGTCTCGATTCTGCTGCGGGCGATTCCTATTAGTGGGCTTCAGGAAAAGAGGACTAGGGCACCGAGGTCGAAACATTCTGCGTTGGCCTAGCCCTTGTGCTGCGTTCTGCAGCGAAGTAGGTTCCGATGGCACATCCATAACTGCTGCTTGGTAACTCCCGTCTCTGTTTTCATCTGCAACATCTGTATTGGGGCCCTGAGGAGATTGCGTTGTAGGTGGTGTTGCAAATACCATGCCATACGCATACGCCGCTTGCCCGCTGCTGCGAATATGGCTTAGTAGGAGATATCTCGATATAGATATCCAACATACTGCCTCTTACCTGTTCACGTGCCCCATTTGTGCTGGTGAGGCTGGCATGGGAACCGACGCTGTTTGAATTGGCATAGGCTGCGCCGAAATAACACGGTAGTATTGTTGCTGCTGCTGCGGAGCCTGAGTCTGAAGCTGGGACTGGAGCTGGGGCTGTGGCTGCTGAGGCGGCGAGGAAAAGTGAGCGGGCACAATATGCGTCGGCAAGTAAGCAGCTGGCGGCGGAGAGGCCAAGTGTGGTGACAGCATCCCCATGCTAACATGCCGCACAGGACTCATGGGCGAGGATTGCTGGGCTGTTCTACTGTATGGTGCAGATGGCGAAACGGGGGTTGCTGAAGTTGCTGGATGCGTGATGGCACACCAAGAGATTTGTTGGGGCATCTGAGGCATCTGTGGCATTTGCATCTGCTGCACTTGTTGCATCTGTTGCATCTGTTGCATCTGTTGCATATTTTGCATATGCTGCATCTGTGGCATTTGCATCTGTTGCATCTGTTGCATCTGGGGATGCATCTGCTGCTGCGGGACGTGTTGCTGTGCCGTCGAAGGGCCTGGAATGGGCATATGATTGTAGCCAAGATATCCAGCAGCTTCTATTGGAACAACCAGTTGGTAGCACGGCGCAGGTGCTGGAGTCCATCCAAAAACAGGTGGAACAGCCATGTTGCCTCCGTTATGTATGCCATTGTCCGCGATGTTGCTAGCACTTCGTCTGTGCTGGAGCCCAGAGAAGTAAGATGGCATATCTGGATTCATGATGTAGAAGTCGATGTGAACAAATGAAATAGACGTCACGATATTTTTGATATGAAATAAAATAGAACAATCACAGTTGAGAAAAGGAATTAAAGTATGGTTAAAAAATGAGGCATGAAGATTGGACAATAACAGCACACAAAAACACATAGATGACCATGTACGGAATATTTTGCGCAAAATACAAACGCGTTCCCATTTCGCACTTCGTCCAAGTGCAGACGCGGAAAGGTCATGATCTTGCGGTATCGGATACCCAAATGGTGCCACATTGTCTCAGCTTCCTTGCGTTTGCTGTCATTGTCCTTCTGGCGAGGAAGGAGCAGCCGGCACAGATTCAGATACAGACGAAGAAGGAACGCGGCTACGGAGAGCCAGGTCCCGTGACCACTACATCATCATCGCATCCAACAAGCATCTTCGTCAAAACGCCAATCTCAATTTTTGCTGTTCTTGATGCCAGACGCAGAAAATACCATACAACGCCGCCCCAAGACGAGACCTCGTAAACATAAGCCATAAACGTATAGTGAGCAAGAATCCTGGTTTCACCCTGTCCTCCTTCACCCCGTTTTCTTCCCCTTCTCGTTCTCTCCCGGAGACTTCATTCTTTAGCCAAAACTCTGCAAACCTTTGCCTACCCTTTCCGCAGATCGTGCACCCAGTAGTCGTTGTTCATCTTGGCTGACACAAACACGTGCCCCGGCGGGTTCTGCGCGTTGGTGTACAGCGCGTCCGGCGGCAGCGAGTGCTGGTGGAAGGTGTCGGTCTTGTCGCAGTTGAGCAGGTGCTGCAGGCCCGGAGGCTTCGTCAGCCGAAAGACGCCCCAGGACGGCTCGTGGCGCGGGGCGCACACAATGGCCACGCTCTCGTCCATCATGATCTGGTAGCCGGCCTGCGTGTGCAGGTCGCGCGAGCTCATGAAGCAGGTCTGCGTCGGGTGCGTGTGGATCCAGCCAATCTGCAGCAGGTCCTCCCTTTCAAAAAACTCAAAGGTCGCCGCTTCGTTGGTCGTCTCGCACGTGTCTGGCGTGCCGTGCTGCTCCGGCACCAGCAGACACGTCACGAACAGCGCGTTGTTGATGCTGGTGCCACACAGGATGCCGCAGGTCTCGATGCCGCGCCGGGTGTTGTCGTCGGCGAGGCGCACAAAGTCGCGGCGCAGGCTGTCGGGCAGAAACACGGGGCGGATCGGCTGCCCGTCTTCTAGGTAGGCGGCCGGCCGGAATGTCACCTTCTCCTTCTCTGGCTTGACCTTTTCTGGCCGCGCCGGTGCTGAGCCCGGGTCGTTGCTGGCAGCAAAATCCTCCAGCAGCGTCTTTGGCGGTGGAGGGGGAGGGGGCCGATGGCGTTCTGAGGAGTCGACGGACAGCTCGGTCGGCTGCGGATTGCGCGAATAGGGTGGTGGTGGTGGTGGCGCCGCATTGGCCGCGTAGCCGTAGCCGCCAGAGCCGAGAGATTCCAGGTCGCGCCGGGGAGGTCTGGCCGGCGGTGTATCGTAATGTGAGGTTGACGAGGAGTAGGTCGAGGTGGGGGGGAACGGGGCATCCTTGGGCGGCCGGGGAGGGCGCACGGCAGCCTCTCTGGGCCTGGAAGGCGGTCTAGGCGATGGACTGGCCTCGTATTCAAACGGCCTGGATTTCGAGATCGAGGGGTAGTTGTAAGAAACAGGGGCCACGGCATCGCGAGCGCCGGGATGGCGTTGTTCCCGAACACCGGACCAATGAGCAGCTTCGTCACGCTGGTCCAGTTGGTGCCGCGCCCTTTCCATTTGGTGTCGTAGGTCCGATTCTTCGGCATCCCGGTCGGGATCACCATAGCCCGGCTCGTGTCGCGAGGATGACGAAGACGGCCGGTCCCATTCGTCCCAAAGTCCTGCGGTGCGTCGTGTCCCTTCTTCTTCGGCGGACACCCCGGCTTGCCGCGTTGCTCGTCGAGACGCATCCCGCCGGCGCAGCTCCTTTGTAGCGAGGTCAACGGCCAGTTCCTGGTGGTCGGAGGCATCGAGCAGCTTCGCCTGGGCCTTTGTGTTCCACGAAAGGGCGGCATCTCGGGCGGCAAAGCTCGCATACTGGGACTGTGTGCTGCGTCGGTGTATTGGCGGCGGCGGCGCTGCGGGCTCGGGGTGCTCGGCGTCCCATTTGTCGCACTCTTCCTGCAGCACGGTCTTGATCTTCTCGAGGACCTCCACCACTTCATCTAAGCGGGCGCGCGTCGGCTTCAGCAGCCTCTTCCCGTTGGGGGTGCGTGCTTCGGGGACGGTTGACACGCGTTCGACGGAGAGTATGAAGAAGCGGAAGAACAGCAAGTAGGCCTTGGCCAGGTTGTGCTCGCGCAAGTAGCTTCTTCCCTGGGCGGCTGGTCAGTTGGGCGTCACTCGTCACTCAAAGCTCAGAAAAAGCAAAATAGCGCACCTCGCGATAGAGCGCATCCAGCGTGCCAACGTAGTATTTGAGCGGTATCTGGGGATTCCACTCAAACTTGTTGGCCTCCTCCGATATCTCCTTGGGGCTGAGCGGACGGTGAGCCGACGGCAGAGCCCCCCGGTCTCCGTCATAGTAGACGTAGCTCATACTGGCCGGCCAATCCTCACACAAGCGTCTGCGGCCGACTCAGATCGCATCCAGGCGAAATCGAAGAGGGGAAGACGGACCGATGCCCGCGAATTCGGCAAAAGAGGCAAGCAGGCTGAGAAAAAGGTGTGTGGGGTGGTGGACGAGGGATAGAGAGTGTCTGGGGTGTCTGGCGAGAAAAACACGCCGCTGCGGCTGTTCTAGCAGCGCATCGGGCGGGTGGTGGTGGTGAAGTGCGTCGTCCAGGACATCGTTGTTTGCTGTTGATGACGTTGTGAGCTGGTAGAATGGCCTGCTGCCTTGCCTTTGACGAGTGGTGGGGAAGGCGGCGTGGCATGCACGTGCCTTGCCACAGTGGCGTGCGTGCTGAAGTGTTGGTGCTTATAGCGGTGAGGAGCGCTGAAACGCGCTGTGGCATGTATCCCGCGAGCTATAACTACAACTACTAGTCGTACGGGCCTGTACTGCGTATGACACAGCATAGCCATCGGAGAACAGCTCTATCTCAAGTGGTCCGACCACTGCTGCATCCCGCGTCAAGACCCCCAAACGGCTCATTTCGCACCACGGGAAAGGGCGGAACCGCCTGACATGGGACGGGAGCCTTACTACGAGACGTCCAAGGGTCTGCCCGGGATGGCCCGTTTGTGGACTGTGCAGCAGTGGGACCAGCGGCCAAATTCTCGCGAAAGAATCCTTCTTGGGCAATTTAGGAGACTTTTGGGGGACAATAGGACAGCAGGTGAAATAGCGCACCCGCCACCCCCCATTTTCACCCCTTACCACCCCCCTTTCCTTGCCCATGGCCAGTTGTATTTGCCAACTTCCTGTTCTGAATAGTGGAGGCCAACATGGTGCTGGTGCTATGAGACCTGAAGCGGTGAGAAGTCAGGAGAGAGGAGATGTACTCGTAGATGTACTCGTAGCTATATAAGAGGCGGATCACTCCCGTTGTCCGTTTTTAATCAGACAAGAATATGTTTTGCTGTCCACAACACTTGGAAGTCTATTCGTTCACATTACAGTGTCCGTTCCAGTATATATAATATCACCATGTACAGCCGTCGTGAAGAAAGCATGTTGGAACAACAGTGTCGAGGTAGCCATTTTTGTCTCTTTGTCCCCGATCCGTATCCAAAAGAGGTGGCCAGCTAACTTCTTGGCAGGCGCCATTGCCCTCGTCCCCGTCTTCTTCACCATCAACGCCGGCCAGGTATACACGCAGAGCGAGGCCCATGTGCAGGACATTCTCGGCCGCGTCTTGACCAAGCTCTCGCAGGTCGACGAGCACCTGCGCATCCTGGCCACCTCGACCGCCCAGCGAGACATTGTCCATGCCATCTTCGACAGTCACTCGCTGGCCCTCGTCTCGGGCCGTTCACCCCTGGTCGAGGATCGCCTCGATCCCCAGGCAAAGGCACGGCTGCTCGTGCAAGGAGTGGCGGGTGCCGTCTCCGTTGCTCGGCGGCTGTCGAAGCTGGCCGTTGCCATCACGGAGAATCTCCTCTACCGCGAGCTGCAGCGGTTTGCAGCCTCTCACCAGCCGGAACACATCCGCAGCACCGTGGAGCACAGCCACCTGTTCAACGACTGTCTCATGATGGACGACATCCTGGATCTGATCATGGAGGCCAGCCACGACAGCGATGCCGTCGAGGACAGCATGGCCTGCGGCCACGGCAGCCTCCACGGGGATGTCGTGCCGGCCAAGTGCGCTTCGTTTTATGACTACAACGTCGACGCCTTCAGCTCGGATTTCGAGCGGCCGTCGCGAAACATGGGCCAGCCGTGGGGCTTCACGTTCCTTGTTTTGAATTAGCATCGGCCAGCAAGTTCCTGTGTGTCTTACCCGGTCTTGGTTACTGGTTTTCGGTCCCATCAAGATGGATCTGCTGCTTAGCACCTCTCCCACGAATGACGACTTCCTGTATATTAGTTTACAAATGACTCTGCATGATCTTTCTCCGTGGCCTTCTTGCATAGAGCCGTGCGCCAGTTATGTCCTGCACCAAGAATGGAGGACTTTGTTGTATTTGTCTTCTTCTACCGCTATGCTGCCGCCGCTTTGGGAGCTGCTGCTTGTACGCTGTTCTGCAGGCCAATAATCTGCATCTTGACGCCGTCGACCTTCTTGTTCGACTCTTCGATTTCCTTCTCTATCCGCTCCCTGCGAACTGTTAGCATCGTAACCGGTATTCTGTATCGTGTCTCCCACCCGTTGCAGACATACATCTCCTTTGTAATGAACTCCAGCCGGCCGTTGACTGTACTGTCGGCTTCGATCTTTTCCTGCTTCAGAAGCACCGGGCCCACGAGCTTGTAGACGATCTCGCCGTCCTTGAGGTTGTCAAACTCCTGCGGATCTGTCAGCCACGACCCAAGATGCTTGATTCCAAATGGCAGCTCGCTTAACGCTGCAGGACAGCCACCCACCTTCTTGACGCCCTGGTTCTCCGTCTTCTGCGCCCGGAACCGCTGCAGCGCTCCTATCAGTGTCTGCTGGTCTTCTCTTGTCAGTCTGTGTCCTATATCCATCCGTCACGGCATTTTGCGACTTGTGCGTGCTCACCTGTCTGGAGCTTTGTGAATTCGGTGGATAGCTCTTGGAGCTTGGCCTGCACGTCGGTCGCCATGGTCTGCGATGCGTCGGTGCACGATCTTTGGCCGTTGCAGACAGTAGGCAATGCGGTATCGAGCTGGGCTGGCCTGCGTGTGCTGTCGGGGAAGAGGCAGAGCGAGCGTCAAGTCTCAGAACCGCGCAAAATGATCAGAAGTCGATGGTGAGTGGTAGAAGCAAACTGTGGCGCTAGCGTCTCAGCGCTATCTGCTCCTCAGAGAGTCCCCTAGCTGCGCTGGCGCTTCGGGGCTTACCTGCTGCCTGTGGTGTGGCGTCAGCCGGTTACCCCGCCAAATTAAATCGCCGGGCTTCGCAGCCAAAAGCGAACATCGACCAAAAGCACACCCAAACACTGCACCCTGTTTATCATCGCACATCCAGGCACAAACCCGCCCCCAGCCACGCTTTTGCTTTTGCGCTTTCTTTCTTTCTCGCCCACCCTCAGCACCGTACAGCGGCCGATCATTGATTGCCGACACCGACGATTGACCACCGCTTTTCGCATCCACGTGCCCCTCCGCTTGTTTTCCTTACACTTCGCCACTGCGACAAAATCGACGACTTGGCCGACTTCGACTGGGTTGATATCCCCCCTCCCGAGGCCGCTCTCCCTCTTTCTGCTTTCTGTCGCTTCCCACTCCCTCCCCGCCTCTGTCTAACGTCTCCGAATACCAACATCCGCCAGCCATGTCTAACACCGACTTCCTGGGCCGGGCCATCGAACAGGTCCGCAAGGCCATCGAGGCCGACAATGCGGCCCAGTACGACAAGGCCTACCAGCTCTACTACGCGTCGCTCGAGATGTTCATGCTGGCGCTCAAGTGGGAGAAGAACCCCAAGTCCAAGGAGATGATCCGGCAAAAAGCCACGGAGTACATGGACCGCGCCGAGAAGCTAAAGTCGCATCTGTCGGACGCGGACGCCAAGAAGAAGAAGCCAGGCCTCGTCGGCGCCAACGGCGCTTCCACGAGCGGCACAGCCAAGGGCAAGCAGGACGGCGACGACGGCAACGGCGGCGAGGCGCTGGACGAGGAAAGCAAGAAGCTGCGCAGCGCGCTCGCTGGGGCGATTCTGCAGGACCGGCCGAACATCAAGTGGGACGACGTGGCCGGGCTGGACGCGGCCAAGGAGGCGCTCAAGGAGGCGGTGCTACTGCCGATCAAGTTCCCGCACCTGTTCCAGGGCAAGCGCAAACCGTGGAAGGGCATTCTGCTGTACGGGCCGCCGGGCACCGGCAAAAGCTACCTAGCCAAGGCGGTGGCCACGGAGGCCAAGAGCACCTTTTTCAGCGTCAGCAGCTCGGACCTGGTCAGCAAGTGGATGGGCGAGAGTGAGCGGCTGGTCAAGCAGCTGTTCAACATGGCGCGCGAGAACAAGCCGTCCATCATCTTCATCGACGAGGTCGACGCGCTGTGCGGCCCGCGCGGCGAGGGCGAGTCGGAGGCGTCGCGCCGCATCAAGACGGAAATGCTGGTGCAGATGGACGGCGTGGGCAAAGACAGCACCGGCGTGCTGGTGCTGGGCGCCACCAACATTCCCTGGCAGCTCGACGCGGCCATCCGCCGCCGTTTTCAGCGCCGTGTGCACATCAGTCTGCCGGACCTGGCGGCACGCACCACCATGTTCAAGATTGCCATCGGCGAGACCCCGACCACGCTCGAGCCCAACGACTACCGCGAGCTGGCAAAGCTGGCCGAGGGCTACTCGGGATCCGATATCAGCATCTGCGTCCAGGACGCATTGATGCAGCCTGTGCGCTTGATCCAGCAGGCGACACACTTTCGACCGGTGAGTAACGAGAGAGTGGTTGTATGGGGGGAAAACCAAAGAGCAAGACAAAGAGCAATAGACAAAAGTTCAAGGAACATCGCTAACAAACAGGTCACCGTGGACGGCAAAAACAAGTTCAGCCCGTGCTCGCCAGGGGCGCCAGACGCACGGGAAATGACGTGGGACGACATGGAAGCGGAGGAGCTGCAGGAGCCACTGGTCGAGTTCAAGGACTTTGTCAAGGCCATCAAGGCCAGCCGGCCGACGGTGTCACGAGAGGACCTCAAGCACAACGAAGAATGGACACGCGAGTTTGGCAGCGAGGGCGCGTGATTGACGTACGAAGAGAAGCGAAGACGAAGAAGAAGATGAAGAAGACGATGAAGACGAAGGAGAGCGTCGTGCATCCAGGCGTTTGGCGTTGCGGTCCAAGATAGCCGAGCATGATGGTGGTTCTGTTGTACAAACAAATGTTATGAAGTACATGCCATATTGATCTTTGGTCTTTAGTTTGCTGGTTAGTTACATTGCGTATAGCGTTCCATATACATCTCACTGTGCCATTGCCCAGACGACATATACTCCTGCCGCTACATTCAACATGCCATAATACCGTAATTCGAATTATCTCGCCTAAAGCACACTACAGTACACAGTTGCGGCCGAAGCCAGCATGTTCTGTCCAAAAGCATGGCAGTTTTGATTCTGTCCCAAACTCCCCTGAGCCAACCAACGCCGCCAAAGCAAAACAAGAACAACAGGCACAACGAAAAGCCAAAAAGACAGCCAAGAAAAGCCAAGAGACAAGCAAAAACAAGCGACAAACCGAAAGCCGTGCGCGTGACCAACACAGAACAGGATGCAAGAATAAAGCAGCAGCATCAGCCTCCGCAATAGCCGACTTACGCCGCCACCTTCTTCTTCTTCTTCTTCTTCTCGCCGTTGACCTCGGTGTCGACGTCCATGGCGTCCTCGTGTGAGCGCTTCTTGTCCTTCTTGTCCTTCTTGTCCTTCTTTTCCTTCTTGTCTTTCTTGTCCTTCTTGCTGGCCTTCTCGGCCTCCGCGGGCGCGTCGTCCAGGTCGACGTCCGCGTCCAGCAGCCCCTCAGCCACCATCTTGTCGGTGGCGGACTGCATGGCGGCCTGGTTGGTCATGGGCTTCTTGCCGGAGGTGAAGAACTCGAGGCGATCCTCGAGCTGCTGGCGCATGACTTCGCCGTAGTGGGCGGTCGGGGTCTCGCTGAAGCTGTCGAGGCGGGCGGCCATGGAGCACTTGTTGGCCAGGTAGCGCGATATGCGGCCCTTGAAGCGCGGGCCGGAGCGGCCGATGAACGAGCTCTGGTAGATCAGGCCGTACTTGGGCGTGTTGCCCTTGGTCTTGAGCGCGCGGAACAGCGCCTTTTCGGCGCCCAGGATCTGCAGCGTCGACGCCGGGTACTTGGCCAGGTTGGTCAGGGAGCCGGCGTGCGAGATCAGGCGCGCGGCCACCGGCGTGCCCAGGATCACCTGCAGGTTCGGCGCCACCTCGCCCAGCTTACGCTCGAGGGACGACGCCAGCACCTGGCGGTAGTCGGCCAGCTTAGCCACGCTCTGCGCAAACGAGCACACCATAGCCAGGTCGGCCTCGCTGATGTCCTGGCCCATCGACACCTTGGCGGCGTCGATGATGGCCTGCGCCTTGTCGCCGTCCTCGGCCACGACGGCCGCAATGTCGTGCAGCCGCTCGTCCGTCAGCGTCGTCTTGTTGCCAATGGCCAGCACCAGCTTGGTGTAGAGCACGTTGTCCGGCGCAATGCGCACCAGCTCCGGAAAGTGCCAGCCGTACCACTCGCGCACGCGCATGCAGCCGCTGTTGATGCTCTTGTCCAGCGCGTCCAGCGTGGCAATCTGCTGCATGATGTGGTTGTCGTTCTTGTGCACGTTGAACTTGACCTGAGACCGCGAGTACGCGTGGCCTAGACCCAGCATGCCGCGCGTCGTGTCGCCCTCCTGCAGGTCCTTCAGCAGCTTCTCCGAGTGGCCGTGCACGCCGCGCAGCAGCGCCCATGCCGCCTCCGACGTCTCCGGCGTCTCGCACAGCACGCCCGGGAACCGCGCCGTGATCTCGCCCGCCAGCTTCTTGTCGCTCACCGCCAGCACCACCTTGCTCTTCTTGCCGCTCGTCTTCGGCAGACTCAGCTCCAGCACCGATGCGAGGTAGTCCGTCAGGATGCCCTCCGACAGGTCGTTGATGTTCTCCAGACCCTCCGTGTGGTTTCTGTCTCGTTAGCATCCGTCTCGCTCTCCGTCCCGCTCTCCGCTCTGCTACCTCGCAACTCACCTCCACGGCGTGAAGTTCGTCAGCTTCAGCATCTTGCCAAACTTGGACAGATCCTTCAGCGACTTCTGCACCTCTGCCAGCTGCAGACCAATGGCGTCCGCCTGGTGCACCACCTCAAACACCGCATACCCGAGGGCATTCTCGTGCAGCAGATAGTTAATGCTCGTCATAGTGATATTGAGAGCGCCGCAGCTCCGGAAACAATGCAAGAAAGCTGTGGTGCAGATACAATGTTGATGTGAATGGCAGGTTCCTTCCTGTGTTTTTTCCTCTACAGCGAGCGAACTTTTTTTTTCCTCTAACCTCCCAGCATATTTAAAACTGGGTCCATAAGAAATTTACTCGGCCCGGCACAACAATCTTCCTAACGTCAGTATAAGTGGGGCAGCGCCTCCCAGCTTCCTTCCTTGTGCTCCGTACCTGCTTGTGTTAGGCAGCCCAAGCTGTAGCTTCTAGTATTTGTTTACGTATTCGTAGAGGGGCTTGTACTCGTATGCGCTGGCTATTAAGGATCACAGGCCTCCCACTCCTGGCACTGCTCGTCGTGCTTATATCTGTCCTCCTGTCTGGCATCGTGCATCTGCCACGAGATCTTGCATCTTGCCTTTCGTTTCTTCCCATAACCAGCACTAGCACATCCAACACTATGGCTCCCCACCAGGGTTACCGCTCTGTTGCCTACTTCGTCAACTGGGCCATTTATGCTCGCAATCATTTGCCGCACCATCTGCCCGCCGACAAGCTCACCCACGTTCTCTATGCCTTTGCCAATGTGCGTCCGGAGTCCGGCGAGGTCTATCTGACCGACACCTGGGCCGACACGGACATCCACTGGGACGGCGATTCGTGGAACGACGCAGGCACGAATCTCTATGGGTGTCTCAAGCAGCTGAACCTCCTGAAAAAGACCAACCGCAACCTCAAGGTCCTGCTCTCCATTGGCGGCTGGACGTACTCGGGCAACTTCAGAGTCCCAGCCAAAGACCCCGAGGGCCGCGCCACCTTTGCCAGCTCGGCCCTCCAGCTCCTCAAGGACATTGGCTTGGACGGCATCGACATCGACTGGGAGTACCCCGAAGATGCCGCCCAGGCAGCAGACTACGTCTTGCTTCTCAAAGAGTGCCGCAAGGCCCTTGACGAGTACGGCGCGTCGCTCAGCCCGCCCCACCATTTTGAGCTGACCGTGGCCTGCCCGGCAGGTCCGGACAAGATCAAAAAGCTCGACTTGGCCGGCATGGACAAGTACCTCGACTTCTGGAACCTCATGGCCTACGACTACGCCGGCTCTTGGGATGCTGCCGCAGGCCATCAGTCCAATCTCTATCCCAGCTCCGGCAATGCGACGGCCACGCCCTTCAGTACGAGCGAGGCCATCGACCTGTACGCAGCTGGCGGCGTCGTTCCGGGCAAGATCGTGCTCGGCATGCCGCTCTACGGTCGGGCCTTTGAGAACACGGAGGGTCCAGGCAAGCCATTTAACGGTGTGGGTGCCGGGACCTGGGAGCAGGGCGTCTACGACTTCAAGAAGCTGCCTCTCGAGGGCGCGATCGAGCACATCGACGAAGAAGTCGTTGGCTCCTACTGCTACGACCCGGCCAAGCGGCTGCTGGTCACCTACGACACCGCCGACGTGGCCAAGACCAAGGCTAAGTTCATCCAGGACGAGGGGCTCGGCGGCGCCATGTGGTGGGAGAGCAGTGCCGACAAAGAGGGCAGCGAGAGTCTGATTGGCACGGTGGTGGATGCGCTGGGCGGACCCGACAGGCTGCAAAAGCTGGACAACTGTGTGTCGTACCCCCAGAGCAAGTACGACAACCTGAAGAATGGCCTCTAAGCCAATGATGGATGAGACCACGACACGAAGCATGGAAATAAAGGGCAGCATGATATACGAAAGAACGCAGACGTACAACGAAACAAAACACGGCATAGCACACACATCGCAGAACAGCCTCTGAGACAGGCAAGGCATACACATAGTAAAATGGCTGTGGAATAGCAGGTTCTTATGGTAGCAGAAATACAAATAGGAGAGCCACGGGCCACGCGAAGCATGTTTTAACAGTGTTCACATTGATCCATTGGGGTTAGCAAAAGTCTATGTACCCTGCCCCCCCGAGATATATCCCATTTTTAGTTCCCGTTGTGCTATCACTGTTTTCCCGCTACTCCGAAAGTTCCTCCCAAGGCGAGCCGCTTAGTCCTTCTCGCCGAAGACGTAGGTCAGGTGGCAGCGACCGCAGTATTGGCGGTCCTGCATGGCAGCCATGAAGACACCAGCACCGCACTGAGCTGTTAGTATGTCGCAGAACAAGAGGAAAGAATCACGCATTACGTGGGAGAACTCACGGTCTCATTAGGGCACTCGCGGCGGAGACGCTCGATCTTGCCATCGCTGTCGACCTTGTAGTACTTGAGCACGGCCAACTTGACCTTCTTGTGCTTGTGCTTGATCTTCTTGGGGGTGGTGTACACCTTCTTCTTGCGCTTCTTGGCACCGCCGCGAAGACGCAGGACCAGGTGCAGGGTGCTCTCCTTCTGGATGTTGTAGTCGGAGAGGGTGCGGCCGTCCTCCAGCTGCTTGCCCGCGAAGATCAGGCGCTGCTGGTCTGGGGGAATGCCCTCCTTGTCCTGGATCTTGGACTTGACATTGTCGATCGTGTCCGAGGACTCAACCTCGAGGGTAATGGTCTTACCCGTGAGGGTCTTGACGAAGATCTGCATGATTACCTGCTTTGCCAGTTAGAGGGAATTCCAGTGCCAACGATTTACCACAAGCCGCCGTCTAGAGCCGCTGCGTTCTCTTGCCCTCTTTCGCCTTTTCAGGATCAAAAAGAAGCCGCGAGAACGCGGCCAGGACGGACGACCGAAAAAAAGAACATCAGGATAAAAGAAGAACTCTTTCATCAACGAGAAGATTGAGCCATCTTGGAGACATACCTAGCAATGCAATATTGCGTCCTGGGCAATCTTCAGATGTTCTGTTGGGTTGTGATGGAGAAGAAAAAGAAGTCTGCCAGGGCGAGGCCAGAGAAAATTGATATAGCAAAAAATTGGTGGGCCGCTACCTAGCAAAAATTGTGGTTACGGGGTTAAGGATGACACAGCAGATTCTGCGTGTTAGGGTCAGCCATGGGTGGGTCTAGGGGCTTCCACACAGCTGTTTGGCTGCAATGAGTTAGGTCACGTGTCTCTAATATCACGTGTAGTATAGGGTTGTCGAGGGCGGGCATGCCCTTTGGTTATTTGTTTGGTGGGGTGGAGGCGCCGCCCTTAGCCAAATTTACGCTCCCGTCAAAAGACTTTTTCGTCTCACTAAAAATATCACGACTCTCTCTCTCAACCAACCTCAATTGTGTCGACTCGAGAGACATCAATCGCCCAACATGGTTAAGAAGAGAAAGAACAAGTGAGTGCATCTTCATATTCACGATGCTCGTTGCCATGCCATGCACAATGTGCTAACCTTTTCACAGCGGCCGCAACAAGAAGGGTCGCGGCCACGTCAAGCCCATCCGCTGCTCCAACTGCTCGCGATGCACGCCCAAGGACAAGGCAATCAAGCGCTTCACCATCCGCAACATGGTCGAGTCTGCTGCTATCCGTGCGTTCCAGGCGCTCCCCTCCCAAACAGGGAGAAACCCAAAGCTGGAAGAGAAAAACTAACCAGAGCAGGTGATATCTCGGATGCGTCTGTCTTCACGGACTACACCGTCCCCAAGATGTACCTCAAGCTGCAGTACTGCGTGTCTTGTGCCATTCACGGCAAGATCGTTCGGTACGTTTGTCCTCGGGAGAGACAACCATGCGCGGGCTATCCTCGGGTACCCGGCTTGGGCGGCTGAGAAGAACCTTGGCGACTCCATACCCCCTTTGTATTAAACCTCCCAGTCGGGAGCGTCTCCTGGTCATGCCGCACAGCCGCGCATTCGGCTTCGTGCTCTCCTTGGAGACGTGCAAGACCCACGGCCTGGCTCTGCCTCTTCGTCGCTCTGCGCTTGCGCGTGCTGGCCAGGAGGGGCTCTTCGAAATGCGCAAAAGGGCTTCTGGCCGTCTTTCCGCGCGGGTCGTAAACCGTCCTGTTTGAGTACGTATCAGTGGAATGCTAACCTCGCTCGTGTACAGTGTGCGTTCGCGCGTCGGTCGCCGCAACCGTGCTCCTCCTCCGCGTGTCCGGTACAACAAGGACGGCAAGAAGGTCACCCCGACCCAGGCCAAGTCCTCATAAGCAGGACGCCGCCTTGCGGGCGTTGTGATGATTTTGTTGTAACAAGAGTTGGGGAACACGGACCAAAATAAAAATGGGTTGGGTGGTTGTGCTCAGCAGCTGCGGCTTGCTAAGATGTCAAAAAGGGGGCTGGAAGGCCGCCTTGATGGCAGAAGGCGCCCAATACACTGGCGTTTCGTGTTTCTAGTTTAAGGCTTATCCCACCCTCGAGGCAAAAAGGGTTACGACGAAAAGAATGAAAATTCCAAATCACAACGGGTCCATTGTACAGTCTGACGTCTCGTAAACGTGCAAGTAGTGGGAGCTGCAATGCCCAGTTTCGCCGTCCATATCGCCGCGCTGAGCAGTGTCGCCGCCTATGCCACGTTGCATCTTACAAGTCGGAACTAGTCTGAATGTCTGTTTGGCTGTGTTGGTCTTGTTATGTGGATGGTGCATCCGTCAACCAAAAAATACGGCAAGGCTTGCAGCGGACAGGTGCCTCCACATTCTGCCCGTTTTCGTCTCCGTTCGACTCCGATACGGTTGTAAGCCGAAACACAATCAGCACTGCTGTATTGGATGCAAAGAGATAAGCAAAATACAGCACACACATGGGTGATTATGATTGACATCATGGGGGGGTCTTAGTTCATGCGGGGAAGCTTTGGGCACAGGCAAATAAGGGATGCCCGCTTTCTAAGCTTGAGCCGCTGTAAGCCGAAGACCCCCTACAGCACAACAATCGAAGGCATTCTCGGATGCAGAGGCTGTTGGATGGCCGTCACGGGGGCCGCTGGACAGGAGAGGCCGTTGCCGCGATAAAACGCCGCAGTGTGCCTCTTCGTGGTTGCCGATCGTGATATTCGCTGAAATCCTGAATTCGCTGCATTCGCTACATTCTCTGTGTATTATATATTTCTTGGCCATGGAGTTCCACGCCAGCCATCTTTTGCACTGGGGTGCTTTTCTGCTCGCCGGGGCTGTCTTTTACGTATGTGTCTAGTGATATAGAGACCTCGTCTCAGGTTCGTGATGCTAACAGTGGTTAGATTGCCGGCCTCGTTGGATACCGGCTCTTCTTCCATCCTCTTGCAGGCTATCCAGGACCCTTTTTGGCCAAGATCACTGACCTGTATATTCTGTACCATGCGTGGAAGGGGGACAAGCACATTGAGTACTGGCGGATGCACGAGAAATACGGTAAGATGGGTTCTCTGTCTTGTCTTCCATGGCAACTAACACCAAATAGGCCACGTGGTGCGGTTTGGGCCCAACAGCCTGTCGTTCAACAGCAACACGGCGCTCAAGGAGATCTACGGCTTCCGGGCCAATGTGCGCAAGTCCGACTTCTACGACGCCTTTGTGCATCCCGCACCCAACACACACAACACCCGCGACAAGGAGCAGCACGCGCGCAAAAGACGGGTGCTGTCGCAGGCGTTTTCCGACAGCGCCATGAAGGGCATGGAGCGGTACATCCTGTCGAATGTGCGCACGTTTTGCGACGAGATCGGGCCCAAACAAGGCGAGGCTGGCAGCGCGACCAAGGGCTGGTCGGCCCCGCGGAATATGGCCGACTGGTGCAACTACCTGTCTATGGACGTGCTCGGCGATCTCTGCTTCGGCAAGGCCTTCCATCTGCTGGAGAAGCCGGACAACCGATACGCCATCGAGCTGGTGGGATCGGCCGCCCAGCGGCATATGATTGTGAGTGGCGCCTCTCCTTTCCGGCCTGCTCCTGCTCCTGCTAACGAGAAAGTGCGGCACCATGCCCATCATCGACCGGCTCAGCCTCGACAAGGTGCTCTTCCACAAGATTGCCGCGGGGCGCAGCCGCTACATGAAGTACAGCCGGTCGCAGCTGATGGAGCGCACGGCTCTGGGCGACGAGACCGACCGCCGCGACTTTTTCTACCACCTGCTCAAGGCCCGCGATCCGGAAACGGGCAGAGGCTTCAGCACGCCGGAGCTCTGGGGGGAGTCCAATCTCCTGTGGGTTATTCGGGTTCTTCGAGTTCTTCGAGTTCATCGTGTCTCTTGCGCGTTGTTCTTGCCTTTCTAACCATACAGGATCATTGCCGGCTCCGACACCACGTCGACGGCCATGGCGGCGACTCTCTTCTACCTCGTCCGCCGCGCGAGCTCTCTGGGCCGCGCAACCGCCGAAGTGCGTGCTGCCTTTGCCTCAGTCGAGGACATCCACCAGGGCCCGCAGCTGACGTCGGCATGCCCGTATCTGCGCGCCTGCATCGACGAGGCCATGCGTCTCTCGCCTTCCGTCGGCGGTTTGTTGCCGCGCGAGGTGATGGCGGGCGGTTTCGCGGTCGACGGCCGCATGATCCCTGAGGGCACCACGATTGGCACGCCGCACTACGCCATCCACCACAACCCGGACTACTACCCGGACGCCTTCTCCTTTATTCCAGAGCGCTGGGTCGTGGGAGCGACTGCACCAATTCCCGCGTTCGTGACGGCGGGACAGCACAAGCTGGCCGCGATGACGGAGGCCGATGTGGCGCGAGCCCAGTCTGCGTTCTGTCCGTTCAGCATTGGGCCTCGCGGATGCATTGGCAAGGGTCTGGCCTACTCTGAAATGATGACGGCTCTGGCACGGGTGCTGTTTCTGTACGATGTGCGCAAGGCCGTGGGGGTTGCCGATCCGGGAGAGGGACGCATTGGTGCCGAACATGGGCGGGAGCGGCCGGATGAGTATCAGCTGGTGGACATATTTACGAGTCTCAAGGACGGGCCGATGGTTGAGTTTCGTGCACGTGAATAGAGGTGCCCTCCGTCTACAATCTCTAGAATGTATCCTGGCAGTTAGGTTACGGCCCTCTTTGGTGGTTCTTAAGTCGACATGGAACTTGATTGACAGGATATTTACTAGAAATAACAAGATAATACAGAAGAAGAAATAATCATTGTAATATTGAAGTAGTTACTTTAGATTCTCGTACGTGGTTGAATTAGATTGATTTGATTTGATTTGATTTATTGGAATTAAATGTTGTTCATGTTGTTAGTCGTTTTGGAACTCCAACATTTGGTACTTAAATATGAAGGAAACAAATAAATAAATAAGCAAATAAACAAATAAACTCAGACTTTACACAACCTATATCACATGCAATATACAGAGAGCATGTAGAAAAACATTCGAAGCGGAATCTCTATTTACAACTTGCCACGAATCGGTAATACCATAAAGCAGCCGAGAATGCACCCCAGCAGACGCCGTGGCTGATTGCCCTTGATTAATTCGTGGAAAATAACGGGAACCGCTGGAGAGAGGGCAGAGAGTGCTCCCGAGGTGCCATGGCGAGCAAAAGGGGCAATTGAGCCGGGGCGGCCGGGCCACAGACGCCTGGGTAAAGAGGCAGGGCAGCAGAGAAGAGTAACATCGTGGTCGGCAGCCCCTCACGGGCAAGGAGATCAGCGGAGGGGGTCGCCTGTGAATGACACGAGCCAGTGGTCATAAATACGGCTCGCCCGCGTCTGGATGAGATCGTGGACGTTTGAGGCACGCCTCTTTGGATACTGATTGTTGACCATGACGAGACTTGTGCGGGCTTTGGTCGGGCGGCTGGGCACTTGGACGGCGATATTGGTGATATTGGCGATATTGGCGATTTTGGCCGGACTGTGTTCGGCAGCACCGACAGACGGGTCCGTATCAGAAGCAGTGTCCCGGGCGGCATGGCCGGATGGTCCGTTTACGACGTCGGGCCGGTGGGTGCTCAACGCCTCGGGGCAGAATGTGACGTATGCCGGAGCCAATTGGCCTGGAGCGGCGGATGCGATGATTCCCGAGGGCCTGCAGTACCAGAGCATCGAGACGATTGTGGCCAAGATCAAGAGCGTGGGGATGAACGCGATCCGTCTGACCTATGCGATCCAGATGATCGACGAGATCTACAGCAACGGCGGCAAGGACATTACGGTGCAGGCGTCGCTGGCCAAGGCGCTGGGCGCGGCGAACGGAGCCAAGGTGTTGGCCCAGATCGTGGCCAAGAACCCGCAGTTCAGCACGGCGACGACACGATTGGAGGTGAGTGGCGCTGTCCTGTTGTCCTTTCTTGCCAGCGCCTTGGAGTGAAGGCTGCTTCCTTGTTTGCCTTTCTCCCTCCTCTTCTTCCCGTTCCCTCTTCTGCACGCCCCCTCTTCTTCATGTTCCCTCTTCTTCATGTTCTTTCTTCTGCACGTCCCCTCTTCTCACGTTTACTTTCTCCTCACACTCTACTAGGTCTTCGATGCTGTCGCCGCCGAATGCGCCAAGCAGCACATCTACGTGCACCTCGACAACCACATCTCCAAGGCCGAGTGGTGCTGCTCGACTACCGACGGCAACGCGTGGTGGGGCGACACCTACTTCTCCGTTGCTAACTGGACGCGCGGGCTGAGCTACATGGCCAACCACGGCAAAGCATGGCCCAACCTGATGTCCATGGCGCTGCGCAACGAGCCGCGCGAGCCGAGCGGCAACGCAGCGGCCGAGGCGACGTACAACTGGCAGGGCTGGTACGGGTTCGTCAAGCCGGGCGTGGCGGCGATCCACGGGGCCAACGCGGACGTGCTGATTTTCTTGTCGGGCCTCTCGTTTGACACGTATTTGACGCCGGTGGTCCGGGGCACGGCGTTGACGCCCGGGAGCGCGACGTTCCAGACGGCCGACTTTGCGGGCACGGCAGCGCAGAAGCTGGTGCTCGAGCTGCACAACTACCAGAACAGCGCCACAAGCTGCAGCAGCCTGCAGAGCACGCTGAACGGCGACGGGTTCGAGGCCATGCAGGCCGGGGCCGCGCGGCCGTACCCGGTGATGATGACGGAGTTCGGGTTCCAGATGGACGCGACGACGTACAAGGGCGTGTACGCGAGCTGCCTGGCCAGCTTCCTGCCGAGCCTCAAGGCCGGGTGGATGATCTGGGTGCTGGCGGGCAGCTACTACATCCGGTCGGGCACACAGGACTCCGAGGAGACCTGGGGGCTGCTGAACCACAACTGGAGCGACTGGCGCAGCCCGGACTATGTCAAGAGCCAACTGGTGCCGATGGTCCAGGCGACGCTTGGGTAGGGCAGATGCGGACGGCGTATGTAGACGTGTAGAGTGTAGATGCGCAGGCCGAAAAGGCGTGTCTTCGAGTGAATATGGGGTAAATGAAGCTATTGGAGACGTTTTCGGCACTGGTGATAGGCGCTAGTGACAGACCCACTTTTACGCGTCCATGCCCAGCTCGGATTTTGTCGCAGCTTCATTTGTCGTCGGCGGCCAGCGAAAGCCAGAAGAACAGACGTTGCTGGTCGTTGCTGCGCACAAGGCCCATCCTTCCACCACGACCCTTGCCTGCGCCTCGCGACATGCGCGCGCCAGGCCATCACTATGGTCGTGTGCAAGTTCTGGACGCAGGGAAACTGCCGGTTTGGAGGTGCGGCTGCCCGCTGTCGTCCTTTTTCCCTTTGTAGACACTGCTGACCATCTTCACCACGTCCTAGACAACTGCAAGTTTGAGCACCCGCGCGCCAGCGTGGCCACGCCCAATCCGTTTGGCGCATTCAGCCAGGCGCCGGGCGGCGGCGGCCAACTGAAGCCAGGAGGTAGGCAGCGGTCTTGGATGCGAATGGCGAGCGCCGGCACATGGTGCTAACAAGACAGAAAACATCTACAAAGTCACCCCCGAGGGCATCGTGCGCGACCTCACGGAAGACCGGCCCGGATGGATCTTTTCGGCGTACGCGCCCGGCCGCGACACGCCGGACCAGCTGTTTGGCGGCGCGCAGACGGAGCAGAGCTTTGAAGAGCTGCGGCTGCACTACTACAAGGCGGCGGCGGCCGGCCATCCCCAAGGCGCAGTGAGTTTCCCGTTCAGCGTTCAGCGTTCAGCGTTCAGCGTTCAGCGTTCAGCGTTCAGCGTTCAGCGTTCAGCGTTCAGCGTTTGGCGTGTTTGGCGTGTTTGGCGAGCAGCAGCTAAGACCACCGACAGATCAACGACATCAACACCCTCTACCAGCAGACGCAGCGGCAGATGCAGAACGCGATCGAACGGCCCAACGACGCCGTGCAGGCCATTCTGCAGGCGGAAAACCGCCACCCGAACCGGCACGATATTTGCAAGCAGGGCTCGCTGCCGCAGACGACGGGCGAGTTTGCCGTCGGCAAGCCGCGGGGACAGCCGCCGCAGCAGCCGCAGCAGCCGCCGCAGCCACAGGCAGCTGCGTTTGGGCGGCCGGCCTTTGGCGCCCCGGCCGCGCCAGCCGGATTCGGCCAGCCCTCCTTTGGACAGCCAGCGTTTGGCAAACCGAGTGCGTTTGGGCAGCCAGGATTTGGACAGCCGTCGATCGCCGGAGCGGGTGCAGGAGTAGCGGGAGGAGGAGGAGGAGGAGGAGGAGCCAATGCGTTTGGGCAGCCATCGGCTATGGGCGCCAATGCCGGAGCGGCCTTTGGGCAGCCGGCGGCACTGGGTCAGCGGCCGAGCGCTTTTGGACAGCCGTCGGCCCTCGGCCAGGGCGGCGGCGGCGGCTTCTCCAAGTTTGTGCAGCAGCCGGCCAATGCGTTTGGGCAGCCGACGCCGATGGGGGCCGCTGCGCCCGCGTTTGGGCAGCCCGCGGCCCTGGGCAACAACGCGGCCTCTCCGTTTGGAGGCAACAATGCGGCGAGCCATGCGGCGGCGCCCGGGCCCTTTGGACAGCCTGCGGCGGCGGCAGGAGGCTTTGGGGCACCGGCGGCGGCAGGAGGCTTTGGACAGCCTTCGGCGGCGGCAGGAGGCTTTGGACAGCCTTCGGCGGCGGCGGCTGCGCCAGCGGCAGGCCTCTTTGGCAAGCCAGCGGCCCCGGCCAACCCGTTTGCGGCGGCAGCAGCGCCGGCGGCTGCACCCGCTTTTGGGCAGCCGTCTGCACCAGCGGCTGCGAATCCATTCCAAGCTGCCGCATCGCCGGCGGCGTCGTCTCCGTTTGGCCAGCCGCCCACACCCGCTGTGGCATCACCGTTTGGGCAGGCCGGAGGAGCTGGGGCACCCGCGGCGGCGTCTCCTTTTGGGCAGGCCGGAGGAGCCGGCGCACCCGCTGCGGCGTCTCCTTTTGGACAAGCCGGAGCCGGCGCACCCGCGGCGGCGTCTCCGTTTGGTCGGGCCAGCGCGGCCCCCGCCGTCAATGTTTTTGCGCGACCGTCGGCCCCGGCAGCAGGCGCTGGTGGTGCCGGCGGCAACGCGGCCAGACAGCCCTACGGCCCGAATGCAACACGGCAGCACCCGCCGCTGGAGAGCTACTCGTCGGCCAATGCGGCCGGCCGCCTCGTCATGTTCAAGGGCCAGCCGGTGACGTACAAGCAGGACGGCGGGCACGAGACGGCGACGGTGAGGCTGGCTAACGGAAAGGAGGGCAGGGTGTGGTTCGACAAGGGGCCGCCGGCGTACAACAAGGACACCGAAGGGCCCGAAGACGCATATACGGCACAGATACAGGCGCAGTACGAGGCGTTTGGGCGGACCGGCCACTTTGAGGGCGGCCTGATACCAGAAGTGCCGCCGAAGCGGGAGTGGTGCCAGTGGGATTTCTAGGAAGCAGAATGGGACCGGAGCTGGGCTGAGAGCTGGCCGAAGAGCGAGCCACAGCTTGGACCGAGCAGCTGGAAAGCTGAATCTACGCATCGAAAGGCGTTTGTATTCTTGCCTGGGAAGGGGGCTCTGCATCTAGGCGGATCAGGCTGTTGAATAGGCCGGAGCATTTGCATAATGGTCAGACGGTACATAATTGAGTCTGAATGAACACGCTGTAGACGCACCGCTATAGCGGCTCGCGGCCTTAGTAATGCCGCTTGAGTCACCGCCGAACGGCAGGTGGGGCACTGCTGCGCCTGCCTAGAGGGGCATACATATGTACTACGCCGTAGTGAGCTCGGCCTTTAAGCATAAGTCGATCTCAGCATCTCGAAAGCTCACGATACCGCCAGGCGTCCACGACAGCCACGACAACACGCAATTGCACCGCCGGCCGCCGACCATACCACTGCACCACCGGCCGCCGCCGACGACGCCGACAGCATCCCTCTATGGCCGCGCCTGCGCTGCCGCCGCTGGCCCTCTTTCCGTCTCCGGCCGCCGCCCGGTCACTCGCGACGACGCGTGAATGGCCGTTGTGGCTGCGATCCTGGCGCGCGCTGGTGAGCGCGCACGTGGCGCAGAACGAGGCGCAGTTTGCGGCTGGCACGCTCAAGGACGAGTCGGTGGCGCTGTTCCTGGCGGCCGTGGCCCGGGCGTTCGCCGTGGCCGGGCCGGAGCTGGCGGGCCGCCATGGTGACGACGCGGCCGCTCAGCTCAAAAAGGCGAGCTTCCTGCTGATGGCACGGCTTCTGGCGTCGGCCGCCTGCCCGGCGAGCCTCCTGCAGTGGGAGGTCCTGGCCGATGCGAGCCGTGCCTGGGGCAAGCGCCGCACGCAGACGCTGCTGGCGCGGCTGCCGCCGAAAAGCGCGGACGCGGCCGAGGCGTCGGTGCTGCAGCTGAAGAAGACGCTGGCCCAGGCGCTGGTGCTGGAGAGCGGGCTGGAGAGCGGGCGACGCACGCCGTCCGCCGAAGACCGGCTGCGGCGCGTCAACTACCTGATCAGCGCGTGGCCGACGGCGGGCGCGGCCTTTTTGGCGGGCAGCGACTACCTGGACGCGGTGACGAGCTGTTTTGGCCCAGAAGCCGCTGCTGCGCCGTCCCGAGCGGCGCTGCAGAAAACACTGACCACCCACGTCTATCTGTGCCTCGTGGCCACGACGGCCTCCGGCACGCCGCGGTTCTCGCAGCTGACGGATGTGTTGTACGACTTGCGCGGTCTGGCGGCGGCCGAGCAGACAGGCGGCCACGGCGCATCCAAATCAGGACGCGCGGCATTCCTGGCCGAGCTGGTCTCGACGACGCCGGTGCTGCTGCAGCTGAAACAACGGGCCGCGGCCGCCGACAAAGCAGCGCCCGCGCGGCTGGCGGCGGTGCTCGAGGACCTGGCGCAGTTTCGGCGGCCTGGGGCGTCTCTCGCGCTGCCCCCGCGGCTGCTCAAAGCAGCACAGGCACGGAAAGACAAGGGAAAGGAAAAGGACGACACAAAAGACACAAAAGACACAGAAGACGCAGACCACGCCGACGGCGCGGCGGGCCTCCATGTGCACCACTGGACGCAGATCTCGCTGGTGCAGGACCTCTTCCCGGAGCTCGGATCGGCGTATGTGGCCAAGCTGCTGGACGCCTACGACAACGACGCCGAGACGGTGGTGGCGCATCTGCTGGAGTTTGACCTGCCGCCGCATCTGGCGTCGGCCGACCGGTCCGAGAACTTGTAGGTTTTCTGCTCGCCTCGCTTCTGCTCGCTTCTGCTCGTTCTGGTCGTTCTGGTCGTTTTGGTCGTTCTGTTCTGCTCGTTCTGCTCGTTCTGCTCGTTCTGCTCACTAACACATCCAGACCCCCCGCAACACACACCACACCGCATCCCCACGGCTTGGCCGATCCCGACCGCGGCCTCGGCGACGACGCGGCCAGCGCCGACCTCTTCGTCGACGAGCTGCCCGACATGGTCTCGCGGCTGCATTTCGGCAAGCAGCAGTCCGTCCGCACCGCCGACGACATGCTCCGCGACACCCACGGCGCCCCCGCCAAAGCCGCCATCCTCTCGGCGCTCGCCGCCTTCGACCCCGACGACGACGAGCGCGACGACACTTACGACCTCGACGACGTCGGCGGCGCCGTGGCCGCGACCCTCGACGCGCGCGCCGGCGTCGACGACGACGACGGCCACGACGCCAACGACGGCGTCCTGTTTGCCGCCTACCAGGCGACGCCGGAGCTGTTTGCGCGCGATGCCGCCACGCGGCGCAGTCCGGCACGGGCCCGGCTGCGCGACGAGACCGGCCTGGCCGACGAGGCGGTCGAGGGCTGGGCCGTGATGCTGGCGCGGCAACCCATGCGGCGGCGGCGGCTGGAGAGCCGGTTCGGCGCCGGCTCTGCGGCCTTTACGGGCGCGCAGACGGACATTGGACGCACCGCCTGGCGCGCGGGGGAAGACGACAACGAGGACAGCGGGGAAGGGGGCAGCGGCCACAGAGGAGGCTATCGGGGACGTGGTCGGGGGGGAGGCGGAGGCGGAGGAGGATCCCGGGGACGGGGCGGCCGGGGTGGAGGCAATGTGGCCGGGCCGTCCGGCGAAAAAGAGACGGAAGCGGCGCGGCGGCGCAAAGAGGCCAACAAGAGCAGCCGGGCGAACCACAACCGGAGGGATGGCCGGGCCCGGAAGATGGCGCGAGGATTCGGAGCGTGAGGAGAGGAGAATGAATGGTAGAGAGGTTGAGCATAAGGAGGTCAAGCACAAAGAGGTTCATACATACAGCACAGGTTATGGCAAGACGGATAAGCATAAAAGAACAGCTAAAACGGACAAAGCACAAATGGTATGTAATGACGATATATACACGGACGGCCCTACGCCGTCGCCGCCTCCGAACACACCGGACACGCTCCGCGGACGCGGTCGCGCAGCAGCCGCGCGTGCGTGATCTTGCTGCCCACGGTGTTGCGGCCGCTGTGGCGCTCGTTGGTGACGCCGTTGAAGCGCAGCCCCGGCATGGCCTCCGCCGCCGCCGGCGTCAGCGCCAGCAGGTGCAGCAGATGGAACACGTGCCCGCACGCAAAGCCCACGAGCGTGTCGGACTCCCAGGCCGTCAGGGGCTCGTGGCAGCGCGCACAGGCGAGCGCGGCGTCGCCGTCGGGCCGGGCCGCGGCATCCGGAGCCGCGTCGGCCCCCCCCTCGGCGTTCGCATTCGCATGCGCCTCCGCACTCGCCTCCGCACTCGCCTCCGGACGTGCCTCCCCGTCCGCCGCCACGTCCCGCACCGCAAACTTGATCCCCCGGCGCTGGCCCGTCCGCAGCGTGTTCTGCGCCGCGGCCACCTCGCTGCGCAGCACCCGCGCGACGCCCAGGCTGATGCTGTGCTGGATCTCGTGCTCCTTCATCATGTGCTGCAGGCCGTCGCGCAGCCCCTCGATCTCCAGGCCGGCGGGAATGCGGCGCACCAGCGCCAGCGGGTCGATGGCGGTGCCGACCTCCTCGAGCAGGCCGCGGATGAAGCGCGGCTTGTCCATGCTGTAGTGCAGCAGGTCCTCCCACAGGTCGGGGTCGTCCTGCGCCTTGGCAAACGCGATGGCGCGCCGCACGTCGCCGAGCCGGTCGATCAGCAGCGAGAGCGCGCGCTTGGTCTGCCCGGTCTTCGAGTACAGGTACACCAGCTCGTCGAGGTAGTGGTAGTGCTCGCACTCGGCGGCGGCCTGGTCATGGCATTAGCGCACGCACACACACACACACACACACACACACACACACACGAAATCCAGCATTGCGCACCTTGTCAAACGAGTACGACGTCGACGCCTTCAGAAAGTCCATCAGCAGCCCCTGGTCAAACTGCGCAAACAGGTGCACCGCCAGGTCCGCAAACACCTCCACCAGCCCCTTGCTCTCCTGCACCAGCCGCTCGCGCGAGTCGCCCTGGTGCTCGCGGATGCCCGTCCCCGTCCACAGGCCCCGCAGGTAAAAGTACGTGTACAGGTGCAGCTCCTGCGCCTGCAGCTGGCTCACCACCGTCTCCGGCTGCACCAGCCCGTGCTGCGCCTCGTCCACCAGCAGCGTCACCGCCTCCGCCGTCGCCTCCTCCAGCTCTGCCGGCGTCATCGCAGCCGCCAGCCGCGACGGCACCCGCAGCGCCAGGAACCGCGGGATGTCGTCGCCCACCGCGTCCGCCAAGTGGTAGTCGCCGATCAGCCGGAACGCCGAGTCCGCGTCCTGCAGCCGGATGTAGCACTTGAGCGCCTCGCGGAAGCGCCCGCTGGCTTCGTGCAGATGCGCCAGCGACTCCACCACGATGCGCCAGTCGCGGTTCGCCTCGCTCTCTCCGTCCGAGCCCGCGCCGTCCTCCCTGTCGTCGCTGTCGTCTCGCTTCTCCTCGACCGCCCCCTCCTCCAGCTGGTTCTGCAGCGCCGCCACGATCGCCGGCACATCGAACAGCTCCGTCGGCCAGCGCTCCAGCAGCTCCTGGAACCGCACCTTGTCTGTCTTCAGATAGTGGCCCAGCACCACCTCGTAGATGGTCCGCGGAATCGGCGCCGGCGTCAGCGGCTCGGTCGGCAGCTCGTCCGCGATCTCGTCAAAGTGCCCCGCGCCGGCAAATGTCCACACCCAGCGCTCCCACGCCTCGGCGCTGCGCAACACGCGTCCGGCCACGCGGCCTGCCCCGGCCCAGTCGCCCTCTTTGACCACCGCCTTGATCCACAGCTCGCCGATGCGCCGCTTTTCCCGCTCGGCGGGCGCATTGGCCGCTCGTGCTTGCGCGTCCAGGCTGGCCTCGTCAAACCGCACGTCGGCGGCGTGCGGCGTCGACGGCGTCGACGGACGCTCTCGGTCTCCGTCGTATTCCGGCCCCGCCGCCACCGCTTCGGCATGCTCGTCCACCAGCTGCCACGCCTTGGCGTACTCCAGGTGCTCCAGCAGCCAGGCCAAATGGTCTGACAGATCACGCTGTGTCGACAGGATGCAGTCGTACGGGCTGTGGATAAAGATCTTGATGCCTTCCTTGGCCAGAGATGGATGCACCGTGTGCTGGCCGAGGGAAGCCGCCCACTGAGCCGGAAGCCGGAGAGTGCCGGCTGTGTCTGCCGTGCTCGCTGCCGTCGACCCGCCGCCCTCGTGGCTCCCTCGGCTGCGCACGCTGGCACTCGACCCAAAGAGCAGCTTCGGGTTGATGGCCGCGTTCCACATGTCCGACCCAATGTCGGCCAGCGCTTCCAGCGCGCCTTTGGATGCGTCTGCCGCCGCCGCTGCCGTTTGTGCTGGCAGAACCCCCAAGTGGTAGTCGCCGGCCGACAGACGCTCAAAGCGGCTGACGCTCAGCACGTCCTTGTCGACTTCCGTCTGGGAGGCCAGGTCGATCAGCCGCAGTTCGGGCGGCTGGTTGTTCTGCCGCCGCTTGATGCCTCCCGATGGCTCGCTGCTGCTGGATGCCGTCGACAACCGCTGCTTGTGGCGCCGTGCGTTCTTTTCTGCCTCTTCGCGCTCCGCTGCTTCTGCCGCCGCGTCGGGGAGACAGTACGCCAGCACCAGCAGCAGGTCGTCCGTGAACAGCGAGAGGCCCGAAATAATGCAGTCCATGCGGAGGCTGTTGGTTGGCTTGTTAGCATGCATGCCCACGCCCCGTCCGCGCCCACATCGTCCCCGCCGCTCACTCACATTTTCACAATCTCGGCGCGCCCCACGGATCGCTCGCTGTATTTGCCCACGCCCCCTGGATGCACGTGGATGATCCAAATCGTGCTCCCCCAGCCGACGAGCAGCTGCTCGACCGCCGTGGCGCTCGACGGCGTCTCCTCGCCCCCCACCCACTCTGCCCGCCCCTTCCACACACTCGCCATGGCGTCCCACTCCTCGGACTGCGGCCGGTCAATGTGCCCGATGCGCTTCCACGCGCTCTCGGCGTCTGCGCTCTCCAGCTCCGCCTTGGTGCGCATGATCTTGATGCCCGTCTCGTTCAGCCACGCCGCGTACTTGCTGGACCGAGACCACTTGATCGTGCTGACCGGGCCCTCGCCGGCGTGCAGGATCGTGTCCTTGCCCGTGTTTGTGCCGAGGCCCATCGATCCCAGCCATCCCGAAGCGGCTGCCGCGGCCGTGCCGATCGTCGTCGATGTGCTGCGCCCCGGCGGCCCGCCGACCGTCACAATCAGGTGGCCGGCCAGCCCGCCCGACAGGTAGGTGCGGTCGTTCTTGTAGTCGGGCGACAAGGCCACCGCCTGGACAGGACGCGCGAAATTCCGCAGCTGCACATCCTTGACGTCGACGAGCGACTGGATGCAGACGTTGCCGTCGGTGGACGAGGTGGCAATGTAGATGTTGTTGGACGGGATATTGAGCACGGGGCCGGGCGCGGACCGCGGCTGTTTTCCGGGGGACGTCACCGCGCTCGATTGGCTGGTGGCCGGCCGCGAGGCGGCTGCACTGGCACTTTCCGCCACGATCTTGTGCAGCTGCTCCGGCCGGAGGTTGGGCAGCGGCGGCGGAAACGGCGAGATGGAGATGGACGTGACCGAGGCGCCGTGGGCGTGGTAGATGCGCAGCGGCTGGAAGGTCGGCAGCTGGAAGACGTGCTGGCATGGCCGTTAGCACAAGTACACGGGGTTGCGAGGCGGGCAACTTACAATATTCCCGTTGTGTGTTCCGACGATCTGTCTGCGATTAGCAAAGGCTTCCTTCGCGCCAGGATTCCGGCACCCACCATTTTGTCCCCCGCTACGAGAAACGCACTCGTCGCGTCTCCGTTCCGATAGACGGATGCGAGGTGCTGTGTCATGCGCGCATACTTGAGTCGTGGCTCGTCGTCGTCTTCGTCGTCGTCTTCGTCGTCGTCCTCATCGTCGTCCTCGTCGTCGTCCTCATCCTCTTCGCCATCGCCCTCTTCGCCGTCACCATCTTCCTCGCGGTCTTCGTCGTCTTCGTCGCCCTCGTCGCCCTCGTCGCCCTCGTCGCCCTCATCACCCTCATCCCTGGCCTTTCCCTTTGACTGGCTCTCAGCGCTGCCGCTAGTCTGCTCGGGCCCTTCTTCTGCTTTGCCGCTCAGCTGCTTCTCCGTCTTTCGGCCAGAGCTGAGCTTCGGGGACACTTCGGACATGGCGGCAGGTCCAGCGTGACCATATTGCGGTGTTGTGCGTGATTGACTGCGACGGTGGACTGCGTGCGGGGCGAGAAGATGCGGCTGTGAGACGACTGAGCTGTGAGCAGACGGCAATGATCCGTGGACTGACTGTGAGCAGAATGAGAAAAGTACTCCGTAAAGAAAGATGGGATCGTGGTGCCTGAAGCTGTACTAGTCACGGCGGGAAAGTGCTCCTGAGAGCGCAAGCACTGGCCAATCAGGCGCGAGCTAGCCGCACCGCCACAGACAGCTCAGCTGGCGCCACGCCCCGCAACACGGCAGGTGCGACCGCGTTTAGTGCCGCTGGGACGATTGACGTGCCTCACCTCTTGGACATCTTGTGCCTCACTTTCTGCCGGCCACTCACCCCTTTTTCTTGCCAAAAACCCATGGCCGTTGACCATGGCCTCGGTGACGTCCCTCGGGCTGCACGAGCCGGCCGGGCTGCGCTACGCCATTGCCGAGGACATTCTGCCCGCAGACGCGGCGCCTGATCAGTACGAGTGGGAGCTCTTTGCGGACGAAAACGGCGAAGACGAGCTGCTGACCACCAAATCATGCGTCATCTGGTCCCGCGGCGGCGAGGTCGGCCGCTGTGTGCGCATGGACCTCGAGGGCGAGCCCATTGCCAAGGCCCTGTTGGCCTACTTTCCGACCACCGACGGGCCCGACAAGAACCCCGGGGAGCCTCGAAGCGCAGAGCGCGCAAGAGGCGAAACAACAGGAAAAGACAAGCCGCCGACGGCGCCCCCACCACCACAGCCCCAGCGACAGCCGCTGTCCAAATCGCTCGTCGTCTTCCTCAAAACGCAGGCCCACGTCTACTCCTTCACCAGCGGCGACCACGTCGTGCACATGCCGTTTGAGGTCGAGACGGCCTGCGCGGCGCCGTGCGGCGTCATCATCCAGCGCAAAGCCAAGGCCAACACCACGGTGCCGGTGTCGCTCAAATTCCCGCGCACGCCGCACAACTCCTTCTTTTCCTCGCAGAACCTGCCGCTGCCGAGCCCGCGCTTTGCCGCGCCCTTTTCGTCGGCCGCGGCCGCGCCCAAACCAGCGCCGCCGCGGCTCAGCTTCACGCTGGGCGCCATGCTCGACCAGGCCCACGAAGCCAGCGATCCCGGCTGGCCGCGCCTGATCTGCATGACGGACCCGATGCTCGAGCTGGGGCTGGTGGTGGCCGACCAGCCCAAGGAGAGGCCCGGCCATCCGCACGACCGCCATCTGCCGCTGCCGCCGCTGGCGCGTGCGTCGGCCGCTGCCAAAACGGGCGTGCTCCCCCCGGCCGAGGAGATTCTGCACATCGAGGCCATCCCCCCCGATGCGTTTGACGGCCGCCCCGAGGAGGACCTCGTGCTGGCCGTGACCCTCAACCGCGACACCAACATGTACAGCGTGTGGCGGCTGACCTACGTGAACGGCCACGACCAGCTGACGGCGCATCGGCGGCCGTCCAAGACGAAGACGGCGGCGGCGCGGCGCCGCAGTTCGATGCACCCGGGACTGCCCAGTGGCGCCACCACGCCTCTGCACGCGAGCTTCCGCGAGTCCATCGGCACGCTGCCCGTGAAGAAGCCGCGCAAGAGCGAGAAGCTGGAAAAGCTCGAAAAAGCAGACAAGGGCGAGGCGGCGCTGCTGGAAAAGGCCCTGGCTATGGAACCCGACCGCGCGGCCGAAGCTTCGCGGCGCCAGTCGCGGCGGGTGAGCTCCATGCTGGCCCGTGCCGATCTGTCGGCCTCGCATGAACGGCCGGTCTTTGCCGAGCCGCCTGGACTTCCCGGAGGGGCCGGGGCGGCAAGCAGTCGACGCATTGACTCGCACGGCAGCCGGGGTCGATTGAGCTCGGGAGGGGGAGGACTAGGAGGACCGGGAGGACTAGGAGGTCTAGGAGGACCAGGAGGGCCTGCCGGAGGGCCTGGACAGGCAGGCGGACTCTCGTACAGCCAGACGCTCAACAGCCTGCTCGAGGCGCCCGTGGACGGGCTGCTGGAAGAGCTGCGGTCGGGCGGCGACTTCGAAGGCTTCCACAGCATGGGCCTGGAGGACCCCGAATTTGACGGGCTGTCGCCGGGGATGCTGCTGACCAAGATCCGCAGCGTGTCGATGGACGCCACGACGATGCGCTACTCGCTGTCGAGCACGCCGGCGCAGCAGCTGTGCAAGGTCTTCATCGTCGTGGGCACGCCGTACTCGGTCGACGAGCAGGACCGCAACTACCTGCTGGTGTGCATCCAGGACACGCTGGAAAAGCGGCTGCAGCTGCTGACGCTGCATGTGCAGAGCCGGCGAGCACCGGGCCTGGGCGACGAGCGAGCGCTGTCCATCACCTGGGGCCAGCCGAGAAAGGCCAACAGCGTTGTGGACTCGTGCAAGATCTGGGATGGCCGGCAGGCCATGATTTTCATCTTGTCTGAGGGCGACGGCGGCCAGCGGCAGCTGAGCATCCAGAGTCCGTGGAGCGAGCTGACGACGGTGACCATTCCGCCGCCGCTGTTGCGCTACCGAGACCGATTGGGGGGGCAGAAAGAGCAGAAAGAGCAGAAAGAGCAGAAAGAGCAGAAGGAGCAAAAGGGCGACGACACGCCTGCCGATGGACGACCGAGCCGCGAGATCGCGGTGGCCGCCCTCTCGTTCCCGCGAGCCAAAGGCGTGGTGGACGTGCTCGACGACACGGGACGGCGGCACCAGATCCAGATCCAGCTGGAGCCGCGGACGACGCGCGTGCGCCAGATCCTCAACGTGCTGCGCAGCGTGCTGCCGGCGTCGCACGCGGAGAAAATGGTGGTTGGCTGGTGGCACCTGATGCAGTGGTTCCAGAGCCAGCCAGCGCTTCTGGGGCCGGCGGCGCCGGACACCGACGTGGAATGGACCGCGCTGGTCACGGAGCTATGTGCCTTGTTTCTGGCACTGCGGCAGCCCGGGCCGGCCACGTCGATGGCCACTGTGCACAACAGCCAGCTGTCGGAGCCAGCGAGCGACGCGGCGGACGACGTGCGGCCGTGGGCCCTGTCCAAAGCGTGGAATTGGGCGGTGACGCTGGAGACAGAGGCGGGGGCCGGCGCGCCGCGCGGAAAGCAGACACCTGCGATTGTCACGCGGGCCATGGAGCTCGCGCGTCTCTACATGGCGTCGGCCGACGGACAGCCGGCCATTGGGCCGATGGGTTATCTGCCCACGGCGCCCGGGCTGGCGGAGTCGACGCGCAAGAGCGCGGCGTGGGGGCTGGCGATGGCGCTGCACCTGTTTCTGGAGGAGCAGAAGCTGGACGTGTTGGCGGGCGACCGTGATGCGGCGGCCATGGGCGACCTCAAAGCCGTGGTGTGCCAGATTCTGCAGTGGGTGGGCTGGGACGCGTTTGTGCAGCAGTACGAGACGGACTGGCCGGGGACGCTGGACTTGGAGGGGGGTGAGTTGCTGCCGAGATGGCGACCGCGGCCGAAGACGACGAAGACTGACGAGACAGAACCCTCTCTCCTGCCCCAGCCGGCGACGGTGCCGAACGTCTACGACTGGATCCGGCTGCGGCTGCTGGGCCAGAGCTCCGACATGTTCCCGTCGCTCGGCGATGTGTATGCGCTCGTGGCGCAGCAGAGCCAACGCGGCGATGCCAGCCGCGGCGAGCAGCGCTGGACGTCGCTGACGCCGCGGACGTACATGTTCCGGTCGTTTTTCGAGGCGGCGCGGCCGACGGACACCAGCGCGCAGGTGGTCGAGAACATGCACCGGTGCGGCTTCACGGCCAGCGTGCTGGACTCGCTGCCCGAGGGGCTGGTGGCGCCGTTTCTCGACGCGGTCAGCCGGTGCCAGCCGCAGCCGCCGCCGCATTGGGACAAGGAGCTGTACGAGCTGGTGGGGCGGGGGGACATGAACACGATTCTGCAGCCGGACGTGGGCTATTTTCTGGTGGGTGTCTGTTTGCTTGTGTCGGTGTTGTCGGTGTTGTCGGTGTTGTTGGTGTTGTTGGTGTCTGCTCTGCCTGCTAACTATCCGCTACCAGCCCCCCCGTCCTTACCACACGCGCCACACCGACGACATCCGCGACGAAATGGCGCACCAGACGCTCGAAGAGCCGGAGAGCGAAGAACGGCAGACGATCATCCAGGCGCTCTTCAAAGAAGACAAGCGGCTGTTCGAGGCGCAGGGCCTGCTGTCGTCGTCGAAGCCGCGCATCGTGCAGCTGGACGCGCGCCCCGAATGGAGCGAGTCGCAGTACCTGGAGCAGCAGAAAGAACTGGTGACGACGCTGGCCACAGGCACGCTGGCCACGCCGGCTGGGCGTGCGATGCTGCATTTCGGCGACCGGTTCCCGCTGCTGACGCAGAAATTCCACGTGCAGGGCTTCAACCTGACGTGCATCGTCAAGCCGTCGAACGTGGCCGTCGGCGTGGACAAGACGCTCTTCACCGAGGACAGGGTCAACTGGGCCTTTTTCCACCAGGGCGTCGCGTACGGCCTGACCATCTCGGCGCAGGCCAAGGGCATCGACACGTCGTGGATCGTGTTCAACAAGCCCGGCACGGATCTCAGCCACCGGCACGCGGGCTTTCTGCTGGCGCTGGGCCTGAACGGGCACCTGAAGCGCGTGGCGAAGTGGGTGGCCTTCAAGTACCTGACGCCCAAGCACATGATGACGTCGATCGGCCTGCTGCTGGGCCTCGCGGTGTCGCACCTGGGCACGATGGACTCGCTGATCACGCGGCTGCTGTCGGTGCATGTGACGCGCATGCTGCCGCGGGGGGCGGCCGAGCTTAACCTGTCGCCGCAGATCCAGACGACGGGCATCATGGGCATCGGGCTGCTGTACTACAACAGCCAGCACCGGCGCATGAGCGAGATCATGCTGTCGGAGATCGCGTACGTGGCGGACGAGGACGACGAGGCGCCGCTGCGCAACGAGGGCTACCGTCTGGCGGCCGGGTTTGCGCTGGGCTTCATCAACCTGGCCAAGGGCAGCGACCGCAAGGGGCTGCTGGACATGCACATCACGGAGCACCTGCTGCGCGTGGCCACGGCGACGAAGAAGGTGGAGCTGGTCAACGTGCTGGACCGGTCGGCGGCGGCGGCGACGGTGGCGCTGGCGCTGGTGTTTCTGCAGACGGAGGACCAGCTGGTGGCGCGCAAGATCGACATCCCGGACGCGGTGCAGCAGTTCGACTACGTGCGGCCGGACATCCTGCTGCTGCGCACGCTGGCGAAGAACCTGATCCTGTGGCGGCAGATCGACGCGACCTGGGACTGGGTGCGCGCGAGTCTGCCGGCGGCCCTGCGCAGCCGCTATCTGCTGGACGACGTGACGGCGCTGCGCAGCCGCGACATGGCCTTTTACGCCATCCTGACGGGCCTCTGTTTCGCGGCGGCGCTGCGCTTTGCCGGCTCGGCCAACACGCGCGTGCGCGACCTGCTGGTGCACTACCTGGACCAGTTCCGGCACATTGTGCAGGAGCTGCCGGCCACGACCTTTGACGGCCGCACCGCCCGCAGCGGCGCGCGCATGTGTCTGGACGTGCTGGCGCTGTCGGCCGCGACGGTCATGGCTGGCACGGGCGATCTGGTGGTGCTGCGGCGCCTGCGGTCGCTGCACGGCCGCGAGGACGTGCACACGACGTACGGCAGCCACCTGGCGGCGCACCAGGCCATCGGCACGCTGTTTCTCGGCTCGGGCACCACCACGCTGGGCAACAGTCCGCTGGCCGTGGCCTCGCTGCTGGTCGCCTTTTATCCGCTGTTCCCGGCCTCCATCCAGGACAACGCCTCGCACCTGCAGGCCCTGCGCCATTTCTGGGTGCTGGCCACCGAGCCGCGCTGCCTGGTCACCAAGGACCTGGCCACGGGGCAGCCCATGTCCGTGTCCATCGTCATCGAGCTGACGCCGACGGCGCTGTCGCTGGCCGAGCGGCCCGACGCCGCTCCCGTTCTCCTGCGCCGCCAGACGCCGTGTCTGCTGCCGCCGCTCGACGACATGGTCTCGGTGCGCACCGACGCCGCGGCCCAGGGCTTCTGGGACCTCGAGATCCCCTTTGCGCGCAAGCCCGAGCTGCGCGCGGCCTTCCGGGCGCACCAGACCCTGCACCTGCGCCGCCGCACCGCCCACGAGAGCGTGTTTGCCACGACGCTGCAGGCGCTGCGCGAGCGCCCGCAGAGCGCCCAGGGCCCGCTCTCCGCGGGCCAGGGCGCGGCCGCCCACGACGCCCGGCCCGCCGACGACCCCCTCGCGTGGGTCCTGCGCCTCGACCGGTTCCGCTCGCTGAACCGCGCCGAACGGGCGTATGTGCTGGGAGGAGGCGACCAGCGCGGACAAGCGGCCGCGGACGACCGCCCGGGGCGGATGAGCAACGCGGTGGACGCGCGGCTGGTGCTCGAGGGCAGCCTGGATCGGTGGAGCCGCGACGGGCTGCTGGACATGCAGCTGCTGCTGGACTGGGCCGACGCGCGGGAGGGCGTGCGAGGAGGACGGAAGGACGTCAAGGGCAAGGGGGGGGAGATGGATGTGGACGATGCCGGGAGCCAGGACGGGGAGAAGGGTAAGGAAACGGAGAAGAGCGAGAAGAGCGGGAAGAGCGAGAAGGGCCAGAGGAGCGAGAGGAGCCAGAAGAGCGAGAAGAGCAAGGACAGCGAGAAGAGCAAGGACGGCAAGGACGGCAAGGACGGCAAGGACGGCAAGGACGGCAAGGACGGCAAGGACAGCGAAAGAGACAACGCGGACAAGCGCTGGTGGATGCCTGACCATGCGGTAGACATTCTCAAAGGGCGGATATGGCTGGGGGAGGAAGCATAGGATGAGGGCTGTGTTATGATTATGAATGGCCAAGTGGCGGAGGCTGCATTTGCTAGGCGTAAGGCATAAAGCTCGAAACACATTGGGGCTACGGAGTATAGACACGCACAACACAGAGTACACGAAAAAGACACGCACAACACAGAGCACAGCACAGCACAGCACAGAGCACACGCACAACTGGGATGCATTGACTATGGCCGTCCCACGTTCCGTCAATCGGGAGTCCCTGCCCAAAACAAACGCAAAACGCCGTATCCTTTTCTCACTGCCCTGTTCTCTCCGGCCTTCTCCGGCCTTCTCCGGCCGTCTCCGCTCCACTCTCCGGCCTCTCTCCGGCGTCCGGCGTTCGTCCGCCTCCGGCCGCCTCCTCTATCGTGACACCGCGGCGCTCAGCACCTGTGTGCGGAAGAAGCCGCCCTTGGTGCGCTCGATGACCTGCTGGTAGACGGAGCTGTTGGGGTGGTTCATGATGACGGTGCCCTCCTGGAAGTCGATCTTGGCGTCGAGCCGGGTGTCGCGGATCAGGTTGACGATCCACTTTTCGCCGTCGTCGACGTTGAGGCCGAGCTGCTCGCTGACGCGCTTGAGGTCGATGCGCGCGTGGATCTTGCAGTAGGACTCGAAGAAGAGGTGGCGGGCGGCGTCGACAAAGGCGTCGGCGGCGTTGGCCAGGAAGAAGTCGGCGCGCAGGACGTCTTCGGCGCGCAGCAGCTGGCGCTGGGCCTCGCTAAAGTCAAAGTCGACAAACAGCGCGCGCACAAAGTCGGTGACCGGGTCGTTGTACTCGTAGCCCTCCTGCTTGACCACGCGCACCACGTCCTTGAGCTGCTTCTGCTGCTGGCCCTGGTTCTTGACCCGCCCGCGGCCCGCCATCACGGCCACGGCCAGGTAGCGCAGAATCCACGGGCACGCCGTCTGCGCCGTGTTGATGTAGCTGGCCGAGAAGAACAGCTCCAGCACCGCGTCGCGCGCCCCGTCGTAGTTGAACAGCGGGAACAGCGCCCAGTGCAGCAGCCACGTGCGCTGCTGCAGCTGCGCCAGCGGGTTGTGGAACAGCTTGGCGTCGATGCTCTCGCGCACCTTTTGCACCTCCTCCAGCGCCGCCTCCCAGTTCGCCGACAGGATCTCCGACGCCAGCTTGCCCCACGTCGCCGACGCCACCTTGTCGTTGTCCGTCGACAGCACCCGGAACTGGTACAGCAGCTCCGCCGCCGCCGGGTAGCTGCCGCAGTTGTACTGGAAGTTGCCAAACTCGTACAGCGCGTTGACCATGTCGATCGTGACCTGCGCCGTTAGCCTCGGTCTCTCGCTCTCTCTCGCTCTCTCTCTCGCTCTCCCCAAACTCACCTCGTGCTCCTTCTTCAGGTATTCCAGGTTCGCCACCTTGTCGCTGCGCAGATTGGCCACCACGTCCTCGCGCCCCAGCAGCTCCCGCAGCTTGCTCGTCTCCTCCTCGTACTGCTCCAGCTTGCTGACCACCTTGTTGCGCTGCTCCGCAAACTCCCCCGGCGGCGTGTCCAGCCCCTTCATCTCGCAGTACAGGCTGGCCACGTAGTCCGTCATGTTGGTCGTCTTGAACAGGTCGTACTTGGCCTTGGTCAGCTCCAGCATCTTCTTCTCGTCCTTGATGTTGCCCTCCTCGTCCTCCAGCTGCCCGTTGGTAAAGTCCAGCAGCGGGAAGATCATGTGCCGGTCCAGCCGCAGCATCAGCTCCGGCAGCAGGTCGAACTCGGCCGCCACCGACGTCGCCGGTGATTCAGTCGCCATGATGTGCGTGGAAGTCGCTCAGGGAAGAAGCCGAAACACAAGAAAAATAAAAGTAAATAAACACCGAACCGGTCAAATCCGTTCGCTCTTCGATAGGCGGTAGAAAAGTGTCGCTTCGTAGGCACCCGCGTCTGGCTCGTTCGTCCGTCGAAAATCCTCGATAATTTCAGGAAAGCAAGAGAGGGGCCGCAAGGTTCGTCGCTGGCCACACACCAATAAAAAAAAGATTCGCGCCAGCGCCCCTCTGTGCGAGGGCTCCCAATTTGGCCCCAAAATATGTGGGAGCCCGGCCCTATACTTAATCCGGTGCCGCCTTTTCTGCCGGGCGGTGAGCCCCAACCTTGCGCCGTGCTCTGTACCTGCATCGTGAGGCCAAAAAACATGTCGTAAAGCACCGCATCGACGCACCGCGTTCGCCCATTCACGCCATGCACCGAATACGCTCTCTCGCCGCCGCCGCCCCCCTGGCGCCTGCACGGCTGGCCTCCGCTGCCGTGGCCCCGCACAGATTCGCTGCGGCCTGCACAAGAATACCTACCACCACCACAACCGCCGCCGCCGCTCTTTTTTCCTCGTCTTCCTCCGCCTCTTCGGCCGCTGCCCTCTCCTACAGCGTCAGCCGCAGCGCCGCCCGCAACCTGCCCGTCTACCACCGCATCAAGTCCGGCGGCACCAACAAGACCACCGAGATCCGCAAGATCGAGGGCAACGTGCGCGACCTCTCGCAGCAGCTGCAGGCCGACCTCGGCGTCGAGGCCAAGATCAACCCGCGCACGAACCACGTAATTGTCAAGGTGAGTCCGCAGAAGAGCCCCAATGGCACGTGCGGCTGCAAGACGCAGACAGCTAACAACGCGCTGCACAGGGCTTCCACAAGGAACGGCTGACGGCGTGGCTCGCCGAGCGGGGATTCTAGGCCCGGGTTTGCCTGCCATAGAACACTGTACATATATTCTGGCCATCATGAGCATACATTGACTGCATTTACTTCGAGACGTGCCCAACAAGACCACTGCCTTTCTCGCTCCAAGACACTGTATTTGACACTCCAGCCCACCAAGCAAATGCATGCGCACAGCCGGAGCCCTCTAACGCGTACTGACATGCAACATACCCTCTCGCTTCACACCCCCGCGCCTCACTTGAACACAACGTTGTACTCAGGCGGTACAGGGGCGGCATGCAGGCCCATATCGTGAAAAAAGAGGTACAGAAGTAAACCCTAAAATATAAGGCAGTATCAACACAAGACAAGAAAGATAAAGATATAAAAAAATAAACGGGTTCAAGCTGAACGCAAACAAAAAACACCAGGGAACCACAGACACGCGGGTTTTGTGCCTCCGCCATCTTCTTTTTTCGAATTGTCCGTCAATGGCCCTGTTCACCATTCACCAATCTTCGTTCCCCATTCTCTGTCCTCCACTCCCGTCCGTTCTCCAATTCTCTAAATCCATGCCGCCCAGTGTATCCGATTTTCCCGTTCGTTGGCCGTAGTTTTCCTGTTCGTACACCCTGCTTCGACCTCAACCCTCTAGTGACACGAGAGACACCAGGTTCTGCAGGAAACCGTCGCGCCATTCGGCACTCACCATCTCCAGCGACTCCCGAAGGCTCTCCTCGGACGGCACCACGCTCGCCGGCAGAACAGACTCCGGGTCCGCCGGGTCCACCGCCTTTTCGCTCAGCTTGCGCAGCATCGACACCGCCAGCACCACAATGTACGTCAGCTCAAAGTCTTTGCGCGGTGGCGGCGGCATCGGCTCGCGCATCCGCGGGTGCTGCATCTGCTGCTGGTGGTGGTGCTGGTGGTAGCTGCGCAGCTGCAGCTCCATGTGCTCGGACTGCCGGCACAGGTCGCGCACAATCCGGTGCAGATTCTGCGGGAACCCGTTGTCGCTCATCAGCCACGCCCGCGCCAGACCGACGCCGCTGTCGTGACCCGGCATCAGCGAGGCAATGATGTCGCCCGCCAACAGCCCCTGCATCACAATCGGCTTGCGCATCTCCAGAATCGGCGGCAGTGGTCGTCGGTTGTCGCGCATATGCTCGGGGATCGGTGCAATGGCCAGCCCAAACGCCCGTGTCAGCAAGTCGCTCGACTGCTCGCTCGTCGCGTCGTACACAAAGATGTTGTGGAAATACGTGCGGTTCGGCTCGTCGCGCGCCAAAAGCTTCGCCAGCGCGTCCACGGCCGGGGGAAGATAGGGCTGCACGCTGGGTTCGTAGCCGGGGAAGAAGAGTCGGTCCTCCGAGTAGCTCGGCAGCGGTGTCGGCGCAAACGCCAGCAGGAACTGCAGCAGACAAAACGCCTCTTCGCGGCCAGCCACTTTGATGGACCCTGAGATGTTGGACAGCAGCACAATCATGTCCTTCATAAAGTCCAGCGTGTTCAGCTGCGTGCGGAACAGCATGTTGCGCGTCCCCATATCGCGAATCACGTGGCACAAAAAGGCCACCACCGACTCCTCCGCGAGCTCGGCCTGATTCACCTCAATGAACGACAGATTGCGCAGGATCGTCATGATGCAGAGCAGGTATTCGACCGCCCGGTCCAGTTCGTCGTCGTCGCTCCCCGGCTCGGGGGCCTCGCGAATAGACAGCCGCTCGACCCGGCACGCCCGCGTCATTTCTTCGTACGCGGGGATCACAATCTCCTCCGACACCTCGGCGGCATTTTCTAGCAGCAGTTCCACCAGGTCTTCCGCATACTCCACGATGCTGTCGAGGAGGTCGTCGCACTTGGACAGGTCGATGCCGAGCCCCGGTTGCGGCGAAATGGTCACTGTGGCCAGTGTGTCCAGGGCCACACGCACCTCGCTGCGAATTCCTGACTGGATGCTCATGTTGAGCGCGTGCACGTCAATGTTGCCCAACTCGTGCGCATACGGCACGTCGGGCCGGGACCGCAGAATGTCTGACACCAACTTGCCAGGCGCATGTAGGTCGATGCCGCCGTATGTCTGGCTTTCACGCGTGCATGGCTTGTATTCGTCCGAGTCGCCAAATGGCGGCCCGGCCACACTCGGGGCCACTGTTGCTGCTGCTACTGCACTCTCGGCCGGGAGTATATGCCCGTCTAGCCCTGGCCTTGGAGGCGCTACAACACCCAATTTGCTGTGCACGGGGCTCTGCGATGAGAACTCGTCAAATGTCGGCGTGCTCTGAGCGCTCCGTGGTCCATTTGGTCGCACTGGCGGCCCAGCCCGGCCAATGCCGGGCTGTTGTGGACCAGGTGGTGCATGAGGCGCGGAATATCCGTTCATTCCCGCAGGCTGACCGTTGGGCGTCATTTGCTTGACAGGTGGCAGAGGCTGCTGCTGTCCTGACGGCATGCGCTGCTGGTGGCCCATCTGGCCCATTGGCGGCTGCATGGCCGATTTCGGGGTCCCAGGCACGTCATGCGGATGTGGCAGCTGTTGCGGGTGCTGTGGCCGCTGGAGTTGCTGCGGGTGTTGAAGCAGGGAGGGAGAAGGTTGAGGGTGAGGAGAGGCCTGGGGCGGCTGGTTTGCTTGCGGGAGGTGGGATGGCGGTTGCTGCTGCTGCTGCTGCTGCTGTGGCTGCGGCTGCTGCATGTGTGGTGGTTGATGTTGTTGCTGCTGTGGGTGCGGCGACTGATGTTGCTGCTGCTGTTGCTG